>NC_061169.1:12198600-12251100 GCF_022113875.1 Hydra vulgaris | reverse complement strand
TTAGGATGATGTTGAGTTTAGAAACAATTTGATACAGAAAAACACTGTTTTTTGATGATTGATTCTGACAATTTTTAACATTTTGTAGTCGTTAAAACCTTGAAGCTGGTTAATTAGCTTCAGGGTTTGTAGAAAAATATTATTTAAGATGATTATTTATTAATCAATATTTATTTAAGATTTTAACAATTCATTTTTAGCATCACTTGGTGTCGTATATTTGGTACAATGCTGCAACAGGTTTCCCTGTATAGCCTATAGGTTATGGCAGCCTTATTTACTACACACTCAAATTTATATTTAAATCAATATATAAAGATTACATATAAATATAGTATAAAGTGTAAAGTTGTACTTTATTATTTTCATTTAGTTATAATTTTGATACTTAAGCGGATTATTTGAAATTTCTGCATCGTGCTTAGCTTTGAAACTATTAACAGATATAGCGCATACAACATCTGATGGTAATGTTTTCCAATATTTTATGTTTGTGTTTGAGGCTATTATCTGAAAAGTAAAATGGTTTGTAAAAACGTTTTAAAACAATTGAGCTATATCTTAAGTATATTTGAGTGCTAAAAAATGTAGGTTTAAATAAAACAAGTTTTATTCAAACTTAATACAAGAATATTTCTTTACAAAAAAAAATTATATTTTATAGAAAATAAACCTTGATAAGTATTTTTTTTTTTACAAATATATGTAAAGTTTTAGTATTTTTGTGATTTACATTTTAAAATTTTTAATTTACTTTTTAATAATTTAAAATAATTTTATAATTTAATATACTTTTTATTTATCATTTATAGAAGAAAAAAAATTTAAAACAAAGAAATGAACCTTTACTTTTAACACATAAATAATTCTTGCAAGATTAAACAAAACAACTTTTTTTAAAGTGAAAAAATATTTACTTTTAAAAAGTTCGTCTGTAATAAGGAATGGCCACACTAAAACTTCACTTATAACCTTATTTACAGAAGAAACATTCAAAAACTTGGATAGATCAAGAGCAGATTTAGAAACGGTTGAGCAATCTCTGTTTTTTAAAACATCGCATAATACTAAACAAATAAATAAACACAAAACTAATATAACACTGAAAAGTATTAAAATTTAAATAATAAAATTTATATTGAAAGTGAAATCTACTTCTTACATTAGCAAAACATATTTAGTTTTTTAAAGTATACGCTTTATATACAAAAACAATAAAGTTATTTATATTAATAGTTAATAATAACATTAGTACAATTTATTAATCTGAAAATTTGTGATATTAAGAAATTTAAAATCTTAAACAGTATATTTATAAATGAAACTTTACCATTGCTACAACTTTGTGTATTGCATGCTTTATAATCTACAAAAGCACCAATACAACTTGTGCAGGTTCCATAGCAATGCAGTTGTTGATTTGTAGTGTCTACTGGATTACAATACCTTTCTCTAGAAGTATACCCACCATTACATGAACTAGAGCATGGATACCAAGATTCCCATGAAGTCCATTCAAATACTAAACAAAATTTACATGCTACAATATAAATATACATTATGGGTAAAAAATTATAATTCTTTATAATTTTTTAAAAATTATAAAGAATTATAATTTTTATAAAAAATATTTAATGATTTAGATCAAATAAGAGAATTTATTATTATTTTTTCACTTATTTTTTCAAACATAACCAATGTATTTTAACTAAAATTCCACAACCATTGCTTTATCTCAATCATGAAAATGATTTACTGAATATTCTTAAACAACATCGAATAAAACATTTTTTAATAGGTAATTACAAACATTGTTCATAAACAATCAAAATAAATAAAAATTAGAAAATTAGACAAAGGTGAAATGAAATAAAATACTTTACCTTTTTTTGTTTATTTTTGAGATGAAAAAGAAGAAAGGCATTTGGAAACCAAGAAACATTTGCAGAAAGACTTTGAGGTTTTATTAAAAATTCTTTTTAAAGCCTTTATTTCAAAAAGCTCAGTTCAGTAAAAATGTTTCAAATAAAAGTTCTCAAGTTTTTTGTGTTTGACAAAAAAATTAGAAGAACTAAAGTAACAACCATTAAAATAATTAAAAAAACTTTTATTAAACTTTATTATTTTTTAAAAAACCACAAAAACACAACATAACAAACTTGAAATCCAATTAATAGACATTTTAAACTAGAATGGCTTTTATTTTTTTAATTCAGAATATTTTTATTTTAATTTTTTTACTGTTTTTATTATTAATTTTATTTTTCTTATTGAGTTGCTTATTTCTTTATATTTTATCAATTGATTTATTTAGGCATTAGTGCAGCATAGTGTACATAAATCAACTGACTTAAATAGTTAGAACATGCAGGGAGTCAACATACATCAACTGACTTAGGTAAAGAATAGGTAGAACATGCAGGAAGTGTACATACATCAAGTGAAGGTTTTGGTTTGGGCAAGAAAAATCTAAAAGAAAGAAAAAACTGAGATTAATAAAAAAAATAACTGTTGTCCAAACCTGCTCCACTTATTTAGTCAGTTTCTAGTCTTAAACTACAGAAAATGTTGTACACTTTGAAAATATTCAAATAGAAAGCTGCAGATGATCTAAAACTAAAAGGAGCTCACAAGACTCATTTATAAAGCAGGTGGAATATCATGTTTGTGCAAAAGAGCAGAATAAAACTAAGAGACCACAACCAATCAGATTCAAATAATCTGCAATCGTTTTCAGAACAATTTAAATCAGGGCATGGACTCAAGCTAATTTAATGATATGATATTAAAAAAGCCCTTGTGCAAACCACTGAAGGGTTAATAGCAAGCATTTGTTGTCAGATGATTTTGATTAATTTTGGTTCGTGAGCTACAAAGTAACCGAATTAAAGGAAAATTTTCTGTTTACAGACAATCGACTGGTGATGTTTTCTCTACTTTTAAAAAGTGCTTAGCTCAATTTCCTGCAGAGTTAGAATCAGGAGAAAAGTAGGGCAATCCAACAAAAAAGAAACCATCAACCATAATAGGCTAACCATATAAAATCACTTAACATTATTAAATACAAAAATGATACTGAACTATCAAAAGAGTTTTGGAAATTAAAAAATGCAAATTTATATCCAGTTGTTAAATGGAAAATAATTAAACAGTGGAATGCTTACAACTCTACTACAAAATTCTGCTAACTATGCATAAACGAAAAATGTAAAACTCTATTTTCCAAAAATCAAAATCTGTTATACAAATAGAGTGAAATAGTATCTAATTGCAGGCATTGAAAAATTGGTGGTTAAACAATTTTCTAATTAAAAAATTATTGTTAAGTCTCATTCCATTGCTTTTTTGTTGTTTTTTTGGTTATTATTGGTATTTTGTACTTTTAAATGGTTTTTTCTTGATTTAAAGAACAAATATGGCCGATGATTGCCAAAAGACATGAAACTTTAAGTACAATCACGAAGTTGTATTTTTTAAATAATCTAACGCTATATAATATAATTTAATACTGATCTATTTTGCAAACAATTTACATTATATTGATCATTCTTAAACAGACAAAAGACTTTGGATTGATAAAACAAAAACTATTTATCAAAAATTAAGCTAAGAAATGTTGAAAACTGTACAAGAAATAATACTGTAAACAATATTTACACATGGTTGATGATGATCTAATACAAGAGACTTTTTTCATTTATCCTTTTTTCAAGTCCACTAATGGATAAATAAAGAAAAAAAGAAAAAAGCTTAACAAATGGTAGACTTATTTAATGTATTGTTTTAATATACATTAATTATAGTTTGCTTTTTATTTAGATAATAAAATTCTTGATACAAAAAAATCTATTTTAATAAGAAATTGCAAAAATTG
Source organism: Hydra vulgaris (assembly GCF_022113875.1). NCBI lineage: Eukaryota > Metazoa > Cnidaria > Hydrozoa > Anthoathecata > Hydridae > Hydra > Hydra vulgaris. The sequence goes on along the minus strand of NC_061169.1, from coordinate 12,247,226 downwards.
ACATTACTAAAAATTACATGTTATTGTATTGATAATCTCAGATTTTATTTATAGTAATCAGTTACCTGTTATTGTTATTAACTGTCATTAATCATGATTACATGATTATCAATCATGTTATTACACTTTTATTTTTTCAGGTGACATAATTCATGAAAATATCAAAATTTTAGAAAAGATATTAAGTTGTGGTATAATGTTATGGTAGAAGAAAGAAATATAGAAAAGAATATAAGAATATATATAATATAATTTTTTTGGAATTATTCAAGACATTTTTTAAAAGAAAAATTCATTGACAAACTTGATGTCACATAAAAAACAAAAAAAAAGTAAAAAAAAAAAAAAAAAAAAAATGTAAATTAACAAAATATGCTGTTATATTACTGTTTTGACCTGCTGTAACATACTATTAATGTTATATACCAAATTGTATACCAATTGCATAATTTACCTTTGTATGCCAAACAGGGGGGGATCATTTTTTGGTCTTGAGATTGCTAACTTTCAGACATGGAGCAAACTTCAAACTTTTATATGTTTATACTTATGTCAAATAAGAATGCTTTGCAAAAAATTGCCATGATTTGAGGTTGGTAACAAAAAAAAAAAAATTTTTTTGCCCCCCCTGCCCCAAACGTGAGAGCAACAAGTTGAGGAAATAATTTTTATACTATTTTTAACTAGACTTATATTCATCGATAAATTTTAAATTTCATAGTAAAATAATTTAGCGTTCAAAAAATATGACCATATAAAATTTGCAAACCCCTCAAAGTGAGGGGGATTTAAACTTTATATGGTCTTAATTTTTGAACGCTAAATTATTTTACTATGAAATTTAAAATTTATCGATGAATATAAGTCTAGTTGAAAATAGTATAAAAATTATTTCATCAATTTGTTGCTTTCACGTTTGGGGCAGGAGGGGGGGGGGGCAAAATTCTAAGGCTTTTTTGTTCCCAACCTCCAATCATCGCAATTTTTTGCAAAACATCTTTATTTGACACAAGTGTAAACATAAAAATTTGGAGTTTGCTCCATGTCTGGAAGTTAGCTATCTCTAAGTTCAAAAAATGCTGGATGCCAAATATTAGTTCTTATATGGTATTTTTCAAGCCTAATTTAACCATTATGTTTTGTGTGTTCATAGTTTTTAAGTTGTCTGTTAACTCTTTTAGAAACTTATCAGGACTGTATGATTGTTTAAAATAAATCAAAACATAAATATTTTCTTAGTGTCCTGAAAATAAATTAAAATTAAATGACCTGGTAGGGGATTTCACACAAAAAAAAAACTTATGTAATGATTGTATGTAATGAATGATGATATGTAATGAAGTAATGATTGAAAACTAATAAATTAAAATTAACTATGATTTTGTGAAACAAGCAAACGATTTTATAGATTGAAATTGATATTTTTTATATAAAAAATATATACATATAATATATATATATATCTATATATATATCTATATATATATATATATATATATATATATATATATATATATATATATATATATATATATATATATATATATATATATATATATATATATATATATATATATATATATATATGTATATATATATATATATATATATAATATAAAAAATATATAGATTAAATAATGTTTAACATACCAGCACTATTACAATTAAGAATAGTTGAATTAACTTGTTTAATATAACTTTGAAGTTGAAACAGTGATACATTTAAAAAATCTTTTTGATGAGCAGCTGTTTCACAGTAACTTAAGAGATTTTGTTGAATTGTTGAGTTATTGCTGCAAGCAATAAAATAAATTGTTCTATTGACATTCTAAATCATACACATAAAAGTACATAGCAGAGGATATATACAAACATAAAACTTATAGCATATATATAAAATTTATATAAGCGCATATATACAAACATATATTAAAGCCTTAATATTAGAACACATATGCTAACATATAATGAATATAACCAAAACATTTATATAAGAGCATTTATACAAACATGTACTATATAGCAAATTAGTTCAATTATTTGAAAAGTAATAAGTAAATAACTTTTTTTAAAAACCAATTTAAATTAAATTGAAAATAATGGGTTAAGAATAAGCATTTGGTCTAGAATTGAATCAGTGTTTTTTAAAAGGGCTGTTTTGACATTTTTTTTGAAATTCACTTTTTGTGTGTTTTGTGTTCTTTTATGATAGCATCATCAGTTTATGTTAAAAATGTGTTTAAATTTTATCTTCTTACTCAAACCTGAAAGTTTTCGATTTTTTTTAAAAAGGCGAATTTGCTTTAAATTGCCTTTTTAAAAAAAAATGGCTCTACAGCTGATTTGTATTTTTAGGCGCAATACACGAAAAATGTTAATAGTATTTCGTATTAATAGTTTTGTTGTTATTATAAGATTTTAATGGACCTCGTTATTCCAAGTCCTAGAAAGAAGAAAGAAAGTTATCCTTGTGAGTACAAACATAACAAAATAAAACAAGCACGTTTAATGGGACAGTCATACATAAATCATAAATGAAGTTCCACCAAAATACCCTATGTTTACTTGCAGGTAAGTTGTATATATATATATGTATATACATATACATATATATATATATATATATATATATATATATATATATATATATATATATATATATATATATATATATATATATATATATATATATATATATATATATATATATATATATATATATATATATACATTTACATATAGTATATTTAAATCATTTTCAGCTTATCATAAATTTAATGTTTACATAAGTTTCATGTTTACATGAAATTATACTAAAATTATATAAAATATTATACTATAAAATTTTGAAACATTAAGATGTATTATATGTTTATATGTCTAAAATTTATAAAAAAGTATACTTCAAAATATTTTAACCCTAAAAACCTAACCCTAAGTCTAAACCAGCTATAGTACTTAGATTATGGGTATACCTGTTATATAAGTAAATAATTTACAGATTTTACATATTAAACCTTTCTTGCATAGTAGTTTAATATGCAGTTAGCTAAGATTTATTTTGGTTGTTTTTCCAGATAGTTAACATACACTGAATATTTAAATTTTGTTATAGTAAGCCTATGCCTATATAATAATTGAAATTATAACATAGGTGAAAGCACTAAATAGTCAAAAACTCTTAATATGATTTGGTCTATTTCCGCACAACTTTGGTTGCAATGTTGTTCTCTGTTTAAGATTATGAATAATGCTGTGTATTTTAGTAAAAACATTTTCTAGCTTGTATTAATTTTATATTAATTTTTCTGATTTCTTTTTTAAGGTGCAAGAAAAAGTGTTTGGAGAACTTTGGAGAGGCTAACTGTGTGGATATCTTTTCCAAATTTTATGATATAAAAAAGACAAACAAGATTTTTATATTCAAGGATTAATAGATATCACTAAAGTTAAAAGAAGACTGCTACATCAAAAGGATCTTGAAAACCTGAAGCAGCCAAATAGCTTCTCCTATCATGTGATTGTAGGTAATGTACGCAGAGATATGTTGCAGTACACTTTTATCTGTCTTAAGTATTAGTGAAAAACAATTATGAAGAATAAGGAACCTTAAGGTAATTGGAATAACCCCTGAAAATAAAAGAGGAAAAGGTATTACTAATTGTCTTTCTCAGAATGTTCATGACATTGTTAGTAATTACATAAGATCATTTCCACTCAAGGAATCACATTACTCAGGGAAAAAAGTATATTACCTTAATGCGAGTTTAAATTTAAAAACAACATGGCAACTTTTTTGTGAAAAAAATCCAGATTTTAAAGTGAGCAAGTCTTTTTACTGGAACCATTTTAAAACTAATTTTAAATTACGGTTTGGGCACCCACAAGTGGATACTTGTTGCACGTGTGAAAAATTAAATCTTAGATTGAAATCACTACATCTCAATCATGTAGCTAAAAGGGCAGCACAGACTGATTTAGATGTTCATAAGCGCAGGAGTAATAAATTTTACAATGAGCTTATTATTAGCAGCTCCAGATCACAAAAGTTTATGGTGAAAGAAATTGTAGATGCAACTGAATTTTTTGATTTTAAAGGTTGGAGCCCAAAACATTATTTTTGTATATGAGCATGATAAAAAAAGGCTACATTAAGGCATTCACCAATATTAATGGTTTGGTCTGTCATACATTTTTTATGTCCAAACATATGGGTACTGTACCACAAGTGGATTGTTTAGCTTATCCAAGTGGCAAAGTTACACTGAAAAAAGCGAAGTTGGAAGACCTTAACAAATTAAAAGAATTCATTCCTGAAGAATTCAATGAGTTTTATAAGTTTTATAGCTGTACTCCTGGCCAACTAATAAATGTGAGATTCTCCCTGATAGTGGCTTTGAGGAAGACCTTGATTAATATGCTGAGACTTAATGCTTACTGAGAGCTTTATTTGTTATTAATTCATTTATATATGTATCATATTTATTACTGGCATGTTAAAATGTTGTTTAAAAATACATAGCTGTAGTTCTTATGGAGTTTTAATTTGTTTTCCTTCCTTAAATATTAAATTTTTTTTATAAGGGCGAATTTTTGGAACTTTCATACATTAATTATTAACAAACGAAATGTTATAACAATTATCAAAGTGTACTAAGATGTTACTCTTGCATATATTTTTTAAAAATATGTTACACAAAATCTGTATATTTATTATTAAAAGATATAAATAGTTTTTTTTAGTTTTCTCAAAAACAAGTTTTGAGAAAATCAGCCCTTTTAAAAAACACTGATTCAATTAATGTTAAGTTATCTCCGCAAAGAAATGTACAACATGGTTTGCAATAGTCTCATTTTAAATTAATCTCAGCTAGGAATAAACAAAAATTTTTTTTTTTTAATTTAATAATTTTTAATTTAATGACAAAGTACGAAAACATTAAGAATATTTGTAAAAGTTTTAGTAAAATAATTGAGATAAACAAAAAAAGATAATTGCTGACCATTTTATAGCTCTTGGTTAAGCAAAATGAACTGCTTACAATTATATTAAGTCTATTAAAACTAACAAATCATTGGAAAGAAAAAATTATTGATTTGGCTTTGTATTTCACCAAACGGGGTATCAAAGCCACTTTAATGGACAGCAAAAAGTCTTGATGAGTCGAAATCTAGAATTATTGTCTTATTCTTAGAATTATTAATTCTTCACTTGATCATGAGTTTGTACAAAACCATATTTTTTTGGTTTAAGGAAAAGACTAGATCACATAAAAGGACATGGTGCCTAAATATTTTATTCACTTCAAATACTATAAGAAGACATTTTATTATTAATATTTTTTAAGTTTTGTGTTTTAAATAAAAAATTTTGTTCTGAATACAAGTCTTTTACTCCAGCCCAAAAACTCATTCATAACCTGTTAAAAACTAAAAAGTAAAACAGATTGTTTCTTTATTGATTCAGAATTATATTATATATATAATATATATATATATATATATATATATATATATATATATATATATATATATATATATATGTATATATATATATATATATATATATATATATATATATATATAATATATATATATATATATATATATATATATATATATATATATTAATTATTCACCTCCCCAAGGCCCGAGGGGGCCACTACAGTCGAAGAGTCTACTCATTTTTTTGTTGTTGTTGTTGTTGTGAATCGTGATACAACCCTCTCTCAACTCTTTAACTCCGAAACACGAACCTTGACAAGCAAGGCCGCTGCGCGGAGAAATTAAGTTGAGCGTGGTACTTCCAGGGACATTGTGGGAGTCAAACTCCGAACCTCTCGCTTACAAAGCAAGCGCTTTTACCACAACACCACTACCGCATTATATATATATATATATATATATATATATATATATATATGATTTAAATGTTGATATCTTGTACGAGAGTAAATATATATATATAAACTAACTTAAAACATCAGATAATACGAATTCTCTCAATACTAAATAAATTATTTAAAATTTTTGCCGGACTATAGGCACCGGCATCATCAGCATATAATATAATATAATTACAAAAATTGTGACCGTTAAATTACAACAAAAAATTTTTTAAATGTCACCTTTATAATGGCTTCTTTTAAGTATGAAAAAAATGAAGTCCAAAAATTTGTTTTTAAATATTGTCCATTGTCCAAATTCATACCACCGTACATTGGAGAACATTGATGTTTTTGTATCTCTAAGGCCTCACACACTTTTCTTTCAAAATTTTTATCCTCAACTTTAAGTGTTATTACTTTATTCCATTCAATGTCCTCAATACAATTTACTTTATGCAAAGCTAATGCAGACTGGTTTAACTTGCCTTCAGTCAAAAATTTTTGGTGTTGTTGAACCCTTGTTTGTATTTGAAGTTTTGTTTCACCAACATATACTTTGGAGCATTTGCACTTAATTAAATAGATTCCTGGGGTGCTCTTGCATGGTAATATAGACTTATTTTTAGGCGTTAATAGCGTTTTTAGGTTAGCATATGATTTAAAAACAGTTCTGTAACCAGCTTTTCTGAATATTCTTCTAAATCTGGGAGATATTATTGGTATCTATGGTAAAGAGATTGTAGGATGGTTATTAGAGTTTGATGGAATATCATTTTTGTTCGCAAAACGTTTTTTTTCGAACCTGATTAGAAATATCTTTAAGTATTTTTTCATGTTATCCATTTTCAGTAAACACTTGAATTAAAAATAATTGTCGATGCCATTTGAAAATGGCAACGACAATGATTCCTTTAATTGATATTAAATCCTTTCATAGATATGTAGACGATAGCCATGCAAGGTTTTCTAACTTAAATCAAACGGAACAGTTCCAAATAATTCTTAACAGACAACATCCTTCTTTAAAATATACTATTGAGTTTGAAAACAAAAATAAGATACTTAACTTTTTGGATATGACTGTTATTAATAATACATAAGGAAAATATGAGTTCAAGGTTTAAAGGAAGGATGCAATAACCAATATCCAAATCAAACCTCATTCTAATCATGATCCTAAAATTTTAAAAGCAAAATTCAAAGGATACATACACAGAGCATACTCAACATGCAGCGAAAACCATTTAAAAGATGAGATAAATTTTTTAATTCAAGTGTTTACTGAAAATGGATACGATGAAAAAATGCTTAAAGATATTTCTAATCAGGTTCAAAAAAAACGTTTTGCGAACAAAAATGAAATTCCATCAAACTCAAATAACCTTCCTACAATCTCTTTACCATGGATACCAATAGTATCTCCCAGACTTAAAAGAATATTCAGAAAAGCTGGTTACAGAACTGTTTTTAAATCAAATGCTAACTTAAAAACGCACTTAGCACTCTCATCCTTATATTTATTATGTCTTTTTTTAATATGTCACATATTCATATCACATATAAATACACAAAAATATGTCACTTATTCATATCACATATAAATACACAAAAATGTCACATATTGATATTACATATAAATACACAAAAATATGTTACATATTCATATCACATATAAATACACAAAAATATGTCACATATTCATATCACATATAAATACACAAAAATATGTCACATATTCATATCACATATAAATACACAAAAATATGTCACATATTCATATCACATATAAATACACAAAAATATGTCACATATTCATATCACATATAAATACACAAAAATATGTCACATATTCATATCACATATAAATACACAAAAATATGTCACATATTCATATCACATATAAATACACAAAAATATGTCACATATTCATATCACATATAAATACACAAAAATATGTCACATATTCATATCACATATAAATACACAAAAATATGTCACATATTCATATCACATATAAATACACAAAAATTCATATTATTGTATTTTCTAGAATTTTCCATACAAGTACCAGCTGGTATTTGTGTAGATGAAATGTGCTTTTTGCTTTTTTATTTTAGGATAAGTGTTATTGCTTTTCCTAGGACTATGAATTTTTCATTTTTATTGTATGTGTGCTGCTGACATTACTTTTGCCACACTCTTGTAAAAACTATTTAGGCAAAGACGATTCTGACTCTTTTCTGAAGTAAACATCAATTTCATTATTTCATTAAATTTCATATTTCATTATTTCATTAAATTTCATATTTCATTATTTCATATAATATCATATCAGTAATTCATTAAATAAATAACTATTTATCTAATTTGTTTTAAATAAAACTCAAATATTCAAAGAGATAAAAATATATCCATATGACCTTGCAAAGTCAATTAAGTTAAAAACAACAGCAAGCTAAAATTTTTCTTAGTAATAAATATTATACTATTTACATAGTATATTATAATAATTACATAGGAACTTGCAATCAGATAAAGCAAATAGTTTAACAATTTGACAGAACAAATATTTGGCAATGTGGCAGATAAACTTCTTTAAAAAAATCATGTAATTAATTTTAACTTGTAATTAGTAATTAATTATGTAATTCATTTTTTTACTAGCATTTAATTTCTAACAAAGAAGAAAAAAAAGGCAAATTAAATGAAAAAAGAACTTTATTTATTGAGAATTTTTAAAACTTGAAAACAACTTATACTAATTTCATACTACTCAAAACGTTTTGAAAATAATAAAAAAAAATTTTACTTACCATAAAAATGTTATCCATAGTTGCTGTCACAAAACTTATGTAGTCATTTAGTTTTAACAAAGTAGAGTTATAGTCTGCTGGATTGCAACCTGTAAATTTCCAAAACCAAAACTAATTTAATAAATAAAAATTTCAAAGCATTTAATGTAATTGGAAAACAACTATAATATTGCATAATGTGTTAATATTGCATGTGGTAATATTGCGATATGTGTTAACATAAAAATATTACTACAGTCTTTTTTCAATTTGAAAATTTTCATTTTTTTTAAGAACCAGTGAGCGGTCATAGGTACAGTGCAATGTGTCAATAATACACTGTATATGTTGAATCAATGGTACAGAATGACAACAAATTTCCTCACAAACCAACTTGAAAAGCATTAAAATTTTTGTATGTACAAGAGAAAAAGAGTTTTCAAAGGTTTTGATAAAATAATCACAACAAAGATTTTTGGTGATTATAAATAGTTATATATAGTATAAACACTCTCTTGTAACAAATTAATGTCTGGTCAACTCACCATGTATCAATAGTTATATATAGTATAAACACTCTATTGTTACAAATAAATGTCTAGTCAACTAACTTAAATAATTTTTATTCATTTATTGAGAAGACTAGTTTGAGAAGACTACCCCCAAAAAATTAATGGGATGAAAAACAACTAGTTTTTCAATGTGGACATCAAATTAGGGTTAAAATTCGTGAACTAATGAAGACATTTATTACAAAGTCTATTTTTCTTTAATGAGCAAAATATATTAGTACAGTAATTATCTTATAAAAAGAATCCAAAGATTTACTTTGTTATATAAAAAAATATAAAGTACTACTTTGTGCATCTTAAATATTGCATTGTTACCATAAGATAATTTCTTACTTTGATTTTTTATTTTTTCAAAATTTTTATAAAATAAGTTTTGTTTATTTTCAGGTCATTTTTTACATTTAAAAGCGTAAAACAAAACATAAGATTTAAAGGTATAAAAGAAGGTATAGAAAGCAGAAAGAAAAAAAAAAAAAAAATGATTTGTACTGAATGTAGAAAAGTAGTTACAATTAAGTTGTTTAAATAAAAATTTTATATAATGAAAATTTTAAATAAATGTTGATAAAAAAATGTTTTAAAAAAAGTAAAAAATTACTTTTAAATAAAGAGGTTGTAGCTGCCCATGACCACCATGACATTGTGTTGTTTATGTCTTGCATTGTTTGTGACATGTCATCAAGAATAACTGGCTGATTGATGTTTGAACATGTTATATTTGCGTTCACATTACATGATTCTGATAAAAATATTAGTAAAAATAAACTATAATTAACTAATTTAAATAAATTTAAATAAATTTAAAAAATTACAAAATTATCTTTTAAATTGTAAAATAAATTTGACATTTTAGAACAAATATATTGTTTAGATGTATTATTTTAAAAACTAGAAAAATTTTACTTGGACAAATTCCCTCATTACAAATTTGTACTTCAGTATTATTTCCAATGCAGCCTTGAGTTGGAAGATTATTAGTGGGTAAATAACAAATTCTACTTCGAGAACTTGTACCAGAACCACAAGATACTGAACAGCCACTATAACTACTCCATGATGTCCAAGAACTATTTGGAAGTACTGGAAAAAAAAAAAGATTTATTTGGAGGTACTGAAAAAAAAAAAAAGATTTATTTGGAAGTACTGAAAAAAAAAAGAACTATTTGGAGGTACTGAAAAAAAAAAGAACTATTTGGAAGTACTGAAAAAAAAAAACTAGAGCTAATATAACAGAGATTTTTTCCTAATACAATATCAGTATACTAAAACCATTTTTTTAAAAACTAATATTAGTATAAGATTTTTTAAACAATATTATGACATATTATTTTTCCTATTCTAAATATATATATATATATATATATATTATATATATATATATATATATATATATATATATATATATATATATATATTTATAAATAAAACTACATATTCTTTACAACTAAACTTTCAGGCTAAATGCAATCTTTAGGTAAAAAAATCACGATTTTTTACCTGATGCAAGTCATTAATGTATTTAAAAACGTTATCAAACATAATAACAAAAAATATAAATAAAAAACTGCAATATATAGAAAATTAAAGCAACAAAAATAACGTCTGAGCTAACATTTAAAATATGCCCCAAGAGCATTTTTGCAAGCAGCACACCTTTTTTGCATTGATTTTACAAGATTGTTGCAGATTTGGTTTGGAACTCTTCTCCAAATGGTATCTAATTCTTGCTTTAGGCTATTTATGGGTCATATTTGCACCTTGACTAATTCTTTGTCCATCCAAGCCCAAATAGATTTGATTGCATTGAAATTAGGTGATCAAGCTGGCCTGAGTATTAAATTTACTTTATTTTCTTTCATCCATGCTTTTACTGTACGAGCTGTGTGGACATGCACCAAATCTTGTTGATTGCCACCATTCACTTTGATCAACCAGCATGTCCACTGATGGGGCCATGCAGTTCTCTAGCATTTTTATATATGTATGTTGGTGATTCGACCTGTATAAATGTTACACACTTCTACTCTGTTAAAATTAAAGGAGCCCCAAATAGCAACACTGCCGCCACCACTTTGCAACCTCCGTACAGCAAAGCTATACTTTTCTGATTTAAATCTTTTAACGAGCACTTTGCTTTTTCTCTTTAGCACTTTTAAGTTACTTTCATCACTAAAATTTTACTTGCTTCCACTTCTCTAAAGACCACCCAATTCTCTCCTTACACCGCCTAAATTTTGTGAGCCAATCACTGGCCATCAACATTTTCTAACAGCTGCATAGGTACCAATGTTTTTCCTTTGTAAAATGATTATATCTGTATTTGACTAAATACGTTTTTAGTTGCGTTTTCGGTGTCGGTGTGTTGGTGAGGTCACAATAACTTAACATCGGATTGGCTCATACTTGACAAAATATAAGACTATTTTCGCCTTCAATAGTTTTTTTTAACCTTCCTTATATTAACCAAGAAAGTAGAATGGAAGTCAATTAAAAAGTTTGTGCTTTCAAAAAAAAGTAAATTTTTTTTTAAAGCACTGTATATATGTATATATATATACATATATATATATATATATATATATATATATATATATATATATATATATATATATATATATATATATATATATATATATATATATATATATATATATATATATATATATATATATATATATATATATATATATATATTATATAGCTGGTTTAGATGAGCATTTGCTCACTATTTTTGCTAATCTTAATAGCATATTGCATTTTTAGAAAAAAAAGAAAAAAATGAAGAATAACAAAAGAAAAAATTGTGGCCCCATCCCAAACCCTCAATTGATGTAGCAGCACTCCCCTGTGAGTCAGGCTATTTGTCAGCCGATGTATGTACTGAAGCCCCCAGCAGCAGGCTATTTATAAATAGGTAAAAAAACTTGCTTAGCTGTGCAACAAGAAAGAGATAAATAGGTAAAATACTGGCTCAGCTGTGCAACAAATTATTATATAAATAAAAGTTTTCAATATTCATAACTTTTTTTAATAGTCAGGTGAAATAGTTTGCTATTAACCATTAAATTTGATTTCAGCTTTTTCTTAAAAATAGCTGTGTTTTTGAATGAATGATTTTAGAAGTATATTCTAAAGTTTTAGATACTAGTGAGATAATGCTCGATTACCAAAACGATTACTGCATTTTGTTTCCTTTAAAATTAGTGTTTTTTCTGAAGTCGAGTAGAAAGTTAATTAAGTTACATAATGATGTGGGTGCTTCATGGATAAGAGATTTGTCCATTATTAAAAGAACTTTAAAATACATTCATTTTCTGATTTGAACCAACTGCATTTTTATAAAAAAGCAAGCTGTAAACTGTATCCTCCTTGTTGAAGCAAGCTTTAAACTGTATCCTCCTAACAATGCTGTTTAAGATGCTAAAGAAAATTCATGACAAATAATAGAGACAGAATAATTGTAACTGATTACCCAGCTTCTGTTGATCTACAAAATTTGTTAGACCTGTTGCTCAACTAATTAGTCTGTAAAAAGAATACTTATATTGGAAGCCTAACATGAAAAAATTTATAAATTAAAAAAATTAAAATTAAAAAAAGAATACTTACATCGGAAGCCTAACATAAAAAAATTTATAAATTAAAAATATTAAAATTAAAAAAAGCCTATTTTACTATAAAATTGGCTTTTATGGATTAAAAGAAAACATCAAGCTAGGTCAGCAGAGAACAAGGTTTCTGTTTCTTTAAAAAAGAAAATAATACAAAAACAAATAAAGGAATAACTTGGGCTTGTTATTTAAGTCCCAAAGCCAAGTTTTTCAGGTACATCAAATGATAGAAATAATGCTTAAATAGTATTTTACATGTTTGATAAAGATGATTCATGTTACAAGGGTATTCTATAAATATTGCAAATAGATATGTAAAACTTTATTCATAGTGTTATATGCCACAAAGTTTACATCTTATCTCAATACATAGACATGACATTGTAAGACAATTTTTATAAACTATTGAAATGTTTTCTGAAGAAGCTATATAATAACACAACAAAGCTATTAATGCATTTTTCATGCAAATGTTCAAATAAAAACTAACAAAAATGTATTAAGAAAGCTTCTTTGTTCCTTATATCCACTTATCAGTAATTAAAAAAAAAAAAAAAAAAAATTCAAGCAAAATGAAACCATTTGATCCAGAGGTGATACATTTTTAAGTAATCAATTAATAAATAATTAATCAAATAATAATAAATAATCATTCATTAATATTTTTTTTCTTTACTTTCTGTGACAGCTGTTTTATAATTAATACCCTAATGAATATTTATGCAAAATGGTTTTTGTAAAAATTGTTAAAATTATTATGTTTCTAATTTGTTAATAATGTAAAATCTCTGGTTGTTATGTAAAAAACTATACATAATACTCATACAAATTATATCACTATTTGAACTACAACATTAGAATTTTTCTATAAAAAAATTTTTTATTTTCATCATTTTAAAGTGTGTATACAAAATAAATGTGAAAGAGTAAACACATAATTTTTTTTCTGTGGTTGTATTAATATATTTTTAATTGTGTTTGTATTTTGTTAGCAACATGTAACTCAGATGTAATTCAGATAAAACTCAATTTTTTTCGGCCATGTAATTCAGATAAAACTCAATTTTTTTCGGCCAATCGTTATCGCAATAATTTAGACCTTCCTATATTTATGAATGGTAATGTACTCGATGAGTCTCCTACCCTTCACCTTTCTACCTACCCTTTCTTGGAAAACTTATATAAAATCCGTTGCAAAATTAGCATCTGCTAAAGTTGCTCCTCTTTATCGAGCTCATCACTTTCTTACTCTGGATTCTATTCTCTATCTCTATAAATCTCAAATCCGGCCTTGTATGGAATACTGTTGCCATATCTGGGGCGGATCTTCTAATGATGCCCTTTCTCTTTTAGACATGGTGCAAAAACGCATTGTAAACATAGTTGGACCTGCTCTTGCAGCCAACCTTCAACCTCTGTCACATAACGTCGTAATGTTGCTTCTCTTTCTCTTTTCTACAAATACTATAATGGGCACTGCTCTAAAGAGCTAGCGTCTCTTGTGCCATCTACTAAAATTCATTCTCGTGTTACTCGTCATTCAATTAAGTCTCATCCTTTTTCTGTTCCTGTTCCTGTAAGTGCTCCAAAAACTCTTATTCATCTAGTTTTTTTCCTCGAACATCAGTTCTTTGGAATTCGCTTCCTTCATTTTGCTTCATCTTCATCTTCCTTCATCTTGCTTTTTTAAGTTGTCTGTCAATCGTTATCTTGCTCTACAATCTTCATCTTTTCTCTTCCAGTAACTTCCAACACTAATTAGTGGTTGCTTGCAACCTTGTTGGAAGCGAAGATAAAAAAAGAAAGAAAAGCAACATGTAACAACTTCAAAAAACATTTTAAGTTTTGCCACTTAACTTAAACTAAGTTTTCAAACGCAAATCTGGAAGGGAAGGAAAGGAGGTTTTTCAAGATACAAAACTGGTTAGAAAACTTGTTTCCAATTTTATGAATAATTCAAGCCTCTCACTAAGAGAATGCGCAAAAAGATAAGGTTTTTCTCATAGTATTGTTGTTCATAGTAAGTTCAAAATAATTATGTTTTACAAGCTTTCAAATCACAAAAAGTGTCTAACCATTCTAAAATTAAAAAAAAGTGCAAGAACCCTCTGAAGAAAGTTGTATGACAAATATATTTCTATAATTTTCTGAGTTATTGAAGATATGAAACTTAAATGAAGTACAATTATTAGCAAATTCCAGGTGTATAAGTTTGCTAAAAAAGTCTTGATTTGGCAAGTTATTCGGAGGTATAAAAAAAAAAATCAGCACCCTACATTTCTGTTTCCACACTTTCTTGTAAAATATATGTTAAAGGGTGTTTATAAAAACATCTTTTACCTTTTACTAACTCACATGATAGTAGGCGCATGTTCTGGCCTGATTTATTGTCAATTCATTATAGCAAACTGTCTATGGGATGGTATTAAAAAATTAAAATTATAAATAAAATGACGTGAAAGTTATTTCACGCCCAATGAATAAAATGACGTGAAAGTTATTTATTCGCCCAGAATTGAACATTATTGCAAAGTATTGTTAAATGACGTTTTTATTTTTTCCTACAAAACATGCAGAAAAAATTTCTCCCATTATAAAACATGCTTAAATTGGAATTTTGAAGTCTTTTTTGTTCCCCAATATTAACAATACTATAATAACAAAAGGTAAAAAATGTTTGTGCAGAGAAATAATAAAGACCTATAAAAATGCCTTATTTAAAGTTTTAGCTTCAAGTTTTTTTTTTTTATCTATATGGATTATGTATTAGTTTCAAAAGGTAAAATATAACCCAGGAACTTTATAGCAACATCAAAAATGAGTAATTGGTTATGGTCTTATCATTCATATATTTTATAATTTTTTTAATTTAATTAATTTTATAATTTTCAATCAGCCTGCATCATAATTATCTTTTAGTTTATAACTTTGGCATTTTAAGAAAGCCATTTAAGCTTGGTAAGTATGCAAAACAAAGACACCTACCCAAGCTAAAATTTTTGATAACTATTAGAATTCATTTAGAAAAATTTTTTTTTAGTCCATCCTTTTTCATAGTTTATATTTTCTATAAACTAAGGCCTATTCAAACGAAGGAAGATTTTAAATTTTGACTTAATATATTAATATATTTAATACCAAATATTATGTATTTAAAATTTGCTTAAGTTTTTTGCATCACTTTCATTAACAAATTACAAAAAATAATTTTGCTTGTTTTTTTTGTTTTTTTTTAAAGTATAGCAAAAAAGGGGTTGAATATTTTTATTGGGAATTTTATTAAGATTATAATATTTATCAATATTTTTTAATTATCATTTATAGCAAATAATGTTATTTAATTCAATGTAACTGTTAACTTGGTTATTAATTCAGAGATTTGAAAAAACAAACAACTTTAATTTTTTTAATATAAAAAATTTACCTGACATATAGACTTATTACCTGACATATAGACTGGGATAATAAGTATCCATTATTATTATTTTTTTGTATTATTCAAATATTTTAAATTGTGATTAATAAAAAAAAAAAAAAAAAAAAGACAGGTAACAGATGCTTTGTATCAAGAAATAATTTTTGAAAAATATCGATCCAGATCACTTTGATGACTTTGATGCAGCTCTTAAATGAAATGAATTTTTCTAAAATACTCATTTACCATGTGTAGCTCATCATGGAACTTGATCCGGTTTTTAAGACTGATTAAAATTTCAATTCAAAAACAGTACTATTAACCTTAGCCTGCCATAATGGAAAAAGCTGTAATGTCTGATTAGAATTTTTTTTCTAATCAGACGTATTAGTATACGTCTTATATATATATATATATATATATATATATATATATGTATTATATATAACTTAGACGTTAAGTAAGTAAATAAACGTTATACTATATTATATATAATTTAAAAAAATTATATATAATATAGTGTAAAATTATTCATAACATATTAAAATATATTTAAAAAAATTAAAGAATGAAACCAATTTTTTCAAAAGTTGGTAGCTATTAAAAAAAAGGAAATAAGCAATTTACTTAAAGAGGGAAATTTTATGCAAAATAGTCCACTACAAGTGTTTTCTCAAGAAGCACATTAGATATATTTGCTTTAAAATTATCAAAACATTCTTTTCTCATGTATATGTACAAAGTCAAAAAGTGCATGACATTTTGGAAAAAATCAGTTTTTCTATTTGCAAAAAATAAGATATATTTGATTGGCTAAAAAATTGAGCAATTTTACAAACTGAGCAAAAGTTCTAGAAGCTTTAAGTTATACCATTTAAGTTGTATAGGGCATAAAACAACTTATCAGGCCATTTCTGCATTGTAATTTCTGCATCGCAACTACTGCATATAACAAAAAATTAACAATGTTAAAGAATATGCACTGCACTGCCTGCTTTATGAGTTTCACTTGGACCATTCAGCACATAAAACTGCATTGAATATAAATGATCATTCATTCAGTCAGTTATTCAATATGTTTGGTGTCTTAAGCAACAACAAAGCAGTGGTTTCTTCATAACAATAATTAAATGTTGCAAGATTGATTCAGATTCAGTAGTCCAATAGAGTTAGATTTTAGACAACCCAAGATTACTATGTGCTGCTTAGCAAGTACACTAGGCCACTATATATATCTATATAACATCTATATAACATCTATATATATATATCTATATCTATATCTATATTTATATATATATATATATATATATATATATATATATATATATATATATATATATATATATATATATATATATATATATATATATATATATATATATATGCTGGTTTGCCATCAGAGAAAAATATGCCAAATATCAAACATGATATTTATTTATGATAAGTTAACCCTTAACAACCTATGGTTCCATTTATGGAACAAATCTTTAAGATGTTACAACATTATTGCAAATATATGAATAAAAAAAAAATGTATATATTTTTTTAAACTCATGAAATGTGCAATTAATTTTGAAATTTTTTTTGAAAATTTGACTCATGATTTAATTTAATAATTTTTTGAATAAACCTTTTTTTTTTAATGAAATATTCTTTTTATTATACATTTAGGTGTATTAACTCCAATTATTAATAAAATAAATACTTTTGATTTTTGTCAATATTTTTAGAGTCTTTTATACATGTTCCGTATACGGAACATTTGGTTGTTGTGGTCGTGGTTAAAATTAAATTATTTTTTTACAGCTTCTTGTTATATATTATTAGGGCTTCTTGTTATATCTTATTACGGCTTTTTTGTTACTGATTGGATATGTTTTTATAATTTATGATCCAGTCTTTTGTATTACTGGTTTAACTGGATTATCTTGATTTTAGAATTGTAACTTTATGTGACTGTTATAACTTATTATGATTCAAGGTTTTTATAAAAGAAGGAACTTGAGCAAAAACACATCTAGATTTGCTGTCTTTATAAAAATAATTATAGAACTATTTACAGTTGAATTGCACATTTTTTGCTTTATTTGTTATACAGAACATTTGGGGGTCAGTCGGAAATTAAAAATATATATATATACATCATAGCTCTATATAATTTCTCATTATAGATGAATAGTATTAAAAATCTTAGAGAAAGGAAAAATAGACATGCAACTATATGCGATTTACCATTTGCGGATGAATATGATATGGAAAATGAGAGTTCAAGCGATGATTATAACATTAATGATATGCAATCTAAACTGAATAAAATGCTCAATTTAGATGACGAGGAAGCATCCAATGAGGAATCTCTTGACTATGATACAACAGAGCAACTTTTTATTGTACAGTCAAATATCAAAAAAAAAAAAAAAAGAAAGATACCAGATTATGAAAAATTCAACACTGGTTTATCTTTACCAATTATTTTTTTCTTCAATTTTTAAAAAAAAGATATGATTGAAAATTTAGCTAATGCAACTAACATTTACTTTGTAGAGAAAACAGGCAAATCAATCAACGTGACACCAAGTGAAATTGAGCATTATATTGGTATCTTGTTCCATATGGTAGTTATTCAAGTGCCATCTTTTTGCATGTATAGAAGATATTCAAAAATAGGATAGAAGATATTCAAAAATTGCTGATACAATGCAACGAAATCGATTTGAAGATATCAAAAATAATTTCCATATAGCATTTAAAAATGATCTTATTAGTAAAGAATATTGCAATTATGATAAATTGTTTAAACTTTTTTAACTTTATGATCATGTTTTATTAAATTGCAATTCCATTGATCCAGAAAAATATAATAGTTTTGATAAGCAGATTGCTTCTTATAAAGGTAAATACAATCCAAAAAAGCCGTGTCAATATGGATTCAAATTCATAATGTGATGCGGTGTTACATCTGGGATCATTTACTATTTTTTTCTATATACTGGCGCAGAGAAAATAATATTGCACCAATCTCTACTGTAACACAAAACACCACCGCTTCATCAAATAATGTACAAGTTATTTATCGATCTAAGCTCATTCCGAAATCACTGCGTTCATCTATAACAGTATCTCGGTTTTGTAATAATCCATCTCAACAAACCAAAACTTCAGATAAAGTTCTTCCTCCAATTTCAACATCAGTTTCCAGTGAAGAATTAAGAAGAAAAATATGGTACAAAGGTGGAAATCAAATCTCTACACCACCAACATAAAAACTGGTTGAAGCAAAATTTAATAATACTGCTTCAACTGTTTTGGAAAAATTAGAACTAGCTGGTACATCTGCTGTAATGAAATTAGTTAAAAATATACCAAAATTTCAAAATTTCAAAATATTTTTTGATAACTGGTTTGCATCTTTTTCACTGACCATTAGTTTGAAAAAGATGGGTTACCAACCCGTATCTACTGTTAGGCTGAATATTCAAATAAAACTAACTCCAAATTTTAATAAGAAGCCAAGAGGTGCTATTGAATCTCATGTCAATAAAGATGATGGTATTTGCTTGATTCAATGGAATGAAAACAAATCTGTCAATTTGTTATCATCTTATGTTGGTAGTATTTGGTATCAGCAACCAGTCTATGGGATGGTAAAGCTAAAAAAAGAGTTCAAATTTAATTCAATTATTAAAGAGTACAACAAGTACATGGGCGGTGTTGACTTATGTGATATGAACCATTCATTATATTGTATTGATCGAAAAAGTACAAAATATTATGATTGCATAGTATACTATTTATTTAGTGTCTGCATGACAAATGCTTGGTTTATATACAAAATTGTTAATAAAGATGGTAAAGATAAGAATATTTGCTTAGAGATTTTATTTCAAAAGTCTGATAGTTTAATGTTGGCTAATAAAATGGTGTTAGATCAACTGAGATAAGGAAAACCTGGAGAAAATCTTGCAAGTAAGTGTAGTGTTGAAGAAAATTTTCATCCAACTACAAAGCAAAGGAAAGTAAATCATATATCATAACCATACTACATCAGTAAGATATGATAGTATGGACCATTAGCCGGATTTTATTAAAGGAAGACAACGATGTGCAAAAAAGGGTTGTGATTTAAACTTTTCAGTATAATGTTCAAAATGCAAAATTGTTATATGTTTCAAACCAATTCTTAATTGTTTTTATCAATACCATTATGATGATTAAAGTTTAAAAAACTTGGAATATTATGATTAAAAATATTTTATAACTTTAAAAATACTTTATTTTATAATAATAAGACTTAATTAATTTTAAAATATTGATAATTAATTAAAAAAATATATAATGTTAAATATGTTGAAAAAAAATTAAAATAGTATCTTTAATACCAGATGTTCCATATACGAAACAAATTAAAATATGCCTTGCGACTGGAACAACCAAATGTTCTGTATTTTCTGGGAACATTTGAGATCTACCCTAAAAGATAAAAATTTTTCAATTTTTTTTTTTTTTTTTTCTATTCAATGAACAATTAACTATTTTATTTTTTTCTATTTTCTATTTAAATTTAATGCCTAATCCAAAATCATTTTATAAAAAATTCCATATTTTAAAATAAAAATGCAGATTGGTAAGGGTGAAATGCTAAATTAAAAAAATTATATTGGATAATTTTACATCACTTTATAATTTTAATATAATCTATAATATATTTGATACGGTTATAGAACTTTAACAAGTTTATTATTGAGCTACTAAACATCTTGTTAAAAAAGTTTGAAATTGTTTAAGGTACATAAGGTTCGTTGGATAAAGAATATTTAAAAGATCAAATATTGAAAATTGGAACAAGAGGAAGATTTCAAACTGGTACAGTTGATAAAAAAACAGAACAAAGGGGGAAACTAACAACAGATAAAAAGATGTATTAAGTCGGCTGCTGTGGAAATTCAATGCAACTCCAATTCTGGATGCTGAGTTATTTGATAACAGTAAAAAATTTGAATCCAGACTCTCTATAGCTGTGCCAGTTAAAAAATTATACTCAATTAACAAACTTGGCAAAAGCCGCTGTAAGGTTTGAAATAAGTAATGGTGCAGCAGCTGCATCGACAACAGCTGTATTAATAGACTAAGGAGTTATGGAGAATTTAATAAACCAAAAATAATAACCAAAAAGAAAATTTTCGAGAAAATAAAAAGAATCAGCAACTTTGGTGATGTTAAAAAATTAAAAGGCCGAATCGAGAGAAAAAACTGACAAGTCTACATTAGTAGATTCTGTCAGGTATAACACTGTTGCTTCAATCAAAGAACAGCATTTTACTTTTACAGAAGAACATGGGCCAACATCACAAAATTATTTGACTTATGTAGTTATATCTAATGGAACTGATGCTACCATGGCAAACACTACTGCTAATGTTTTGACAAAATATAATAGTGTTCATAGCTTAGTAACTGTGTCGGTTTTATGAGTACTGTATCGGTTTCCCAAAAGATTTCTAAAAAACACCTGGACCAGTTTGTCATTTTAGATGGCTAACTTTGGCTCTAAGAATAATGATGGTTTATGTTAGGAATGATAAACCGAGATGGTTTATTAGTGAGCTATTTGTAATAACTAAATATAATGTTTAAGTATATTGTGGAATGTGGTTTGCTATTAAGCGCTCTAGAAAATACAAAGATGCTTGTCAACTTCTGTACAAAACCATTTCTGTACAAACCATTAGTCAAGCTTCAAGATAGCAGGATCCAGAGCATTGTTTTTAAGAACTTACAATGAAACTCATATTGTTGTTTGCAAGAAAATTTACTGTACTGCATGCTTGCTGGATAAAAATCTGAATATAAGAAACCAAGCCCTCAACCAAATCCTTAAAATAAGAGCATTAAAAGAAGACCTTACTTTTAAAACAAAACCTAAGCAGAAATCTATAATGTTAATAAATTTTGATGCTGATTCTTATGACTATTTTGTTTTTGTTGATGGTTAAGCCCCCAACAAGTTTTAACATAACATCTAAAACCTGAGAGGATATTGAATCAAACCTAAAACTCTTTATAATTAAATAATTCATAAACTGTGGAAGGGCAGTAAAATTAACGCCCTGAGGCATCTAAACATAGGTTTATGGTCAAACAGGTTTATGGTCAATAAAAGCAACACAAATTTATTTTGAAAAAAAAACCAAAGCCAAAGAGAGAATGAAAGAAACTTAAAAAGACTATTTTATAAAATGAATGTCTAATATTTTACTTATATTTTTTTTTTGGTTTTCTTTTACTGCTGAATAAAATATTAATTGTAGGCAATTATCAATATTTAATTCAATTAAAATTTTAATTACATACACTCGAGTCCTTAATACAAAGATGGGGGGGGGGGGATAAACGGGGTGTGGGTGGGGTGGTGGTAATTTTAATCAAAATCTAATAAAATAACACTTTTTTTTTAGTTTTGAGATATTAATTTTTTGTTGTTAACAAGTAAAAGTAGGACGAGTAGGAATGTTTCCAAAAATTAATAAGCATCCCCCTGTGTATTAAGAACTCAAGAGTAGACCTCCAGGGCCAGTTTTTTAAGGGGCGCAGTGGAGGAAATGCAACCAGGCTACATAATTTGGGGGCCTCCAAATAATCATGAATTTCCCAATAAAACTTTTTTTTAAATGTAAATAATTTAACAAGTTCACCAGGAAGTGTAAGCGAATAGGATCGGTAAAACTGTGATAGTGTTCAAAAATTCAATAACAAAGAGGCAATTCGACAGCATCTTTAAAAACATACTTTGATTCAAGGCCTAAACAGTCACATAACACATTTGTTCTTTGCCTAAGTGTTGGCAAAATTATAAACAATTATGTTAAAGATCAGTTATGGGATAAAAAAATCTTTTTTCTAAATGTTTAACACTTTTTAGCCAACCCAATACTTTATAAATTTCCCAACAAGGTTTACAATCAAGTTGGCACCCTTAAGAAATTTGCTTTAAAGTTTTATAGAAATGGTGTCATAAAATTGACTAAAAACTTAAAGACTCTTCTGAAAAATGAAAAACTGATGAAGACTAAAATATATAAATACAAATTTTTCTGCTCATATTGATTTAAAATTGTTAAAATCAAAGAATAATAATTATATGTCATTTTTTACTTTTAAGAGCTTTAGCAACTGTGGAACTTAAACTAACTTTAAATTACTAAAAACAACAATTAGATTATTGAAACTTAAAAGTACATTTATATAGTTAAAATATCATCTTAAAATATTATTTTATTTTCTTCAAACTTTTCAAACTTAATAGAAACTAATAATAATATAAAAATCAACATCATACCAATTGCTGACAAAATTATATCGTCAATGGCAACAGCAGATAAATCTCCAGCACTAGAACTAACAGTAAACTCAAAAGTCTAAAAAAATCCATAAAACCAAGTAACTGATATGTATGTATATATATGTATATATGTATGTATGTATATATATATATATATATATATATATATATATATATATATATATATATATATATATATATATATATATATATATATATATATATATATATATATAGGCCTTTTAATGAAGCAGGAGCGATTGCTCCGCGCACATGAAACCCTTCCGATAGCAAGAAATAGGCCTTGTTAATTTTGTTACGAGAGTAAAAAATTGCATTTTTCTGAAGAACTTGCAAGAGAGAAGTTGATTTTAAAGAAAATATTATTAGTAAAACTTTTTTGCTGAAGTCAAAATATGTTTAAACAGTAGAGTTTGTATATTGTTAAATAAAGAATTTATATTGGTAATAAAGTACGTAATGCATAATTATCATAATATTTGCATAATCACACCCTGGTCGAACCATTCGCCAACTCGTAAAATTTTTTTACTGTCCATTTGACAAAAAAACTTTACTTAACTAGAACTTTTACTTTGAATTTCATTAAAGTCCAAAAAAACATCAAATATGGAAACGAGAAAACATGCTTAAAAGCAATGTTGAAGTAATAAAAAATGACAATTTTGCATTTGCAGAACATATTAGCAGAGATTAGAACTTTTTTTCTTTTTTCACCTTTTCCCAAAAGAGCTTTAGGCTGATATCTTGAAAAAAATATCAAAACTTGCAACACTTCAATGAATATTCAAATGGTAAAAAATTAAAAATCTAGCGTAATATTTATAAATATCTTATAAATAAAGATATAGCATAAAAAATTTATCCAATTAAAACTTCACTTATAGCTTCGACATTGTACAGGTTCGATCACATTTTATTAATTAATGACTATTATATTTAAAATTCAAAAACATCAAAGCGTTGGAATCAAATATTCTTTGTCAAATATTAATTTTGTCAGAAGTTAATAAACAAAAAATTTACACTCATATCTTTGAATTGGTTAAGTTTATATTAAAGTCTATTTAGTAAAAAAGTTAAAGCTAAACGAAACTCAAAATTAAAAAAAAAAAGTTTCAATAAACAATACAAATAATATATAACAAATAAATTTGTTGTATAACTTTGAATTGAAACTTTTGGGAGCATGATCACAGACAACAACAAAAAAAAAATGCTGCATCACTATTTTTACAAACACAATTTAATATAGTATGGATTATAGTAGATTATAGTAGATTTGGAATTTTTTTATTAAGACTTATCAAGTTGTTTCTCCGCGCAGCGGCCTTGTTTGTTAAGGTTCGTGTTTCGGAGTTATAGAGTTGAGAGAGGGTTACAACCACTGTTAAGCAGCCTCCTCGTCTGTAGTGGCCTTCTCGGTCTTGAGGAGGTGAATAACAAAAAAAAAAAAAAAAAAAAAAAAAAATTCTCATAACATAATAAGTTATTTATATATATATATATATATATATATATATATATACACACATATATATATATATATATATATATATATATATATATATATATATATATATATATATATATATATTTATATATTTATACTAACATATATTATTTTAGTATAAGTTTATTATATATTTATTAAGTTAATAATCAAGTATATAAAAAATTATTCACTTGATAATAATTAAATTGTTTTCTTGATATGTCATCATATATTTTTTAACGATGATTTTTAATTACAAGTCTTTATATTATAATGAGCTAGAAATGGTTATATTATTTACAAGAATGAAGGAGATAATGTATTTAAATACATTAAATAAAAGAAAGAGAATGCATTCAGCTAAAAATAAAAAATTAATTCAAGTCAATGTAAAAGTTGAAATTGAAAACAAAAATTTTTTAAATTTTAACTTGGATTTTTTATATTCGATTTTACTTTTTTTTTTTTTTTTTTTTTTTACTTACGATTTTTTTTTACTTACGATTTTTTTTTTTACTTACGATTTTACTTTTTTATTATTTTTTTTTTTTCCCAAATATAGTTGGAGGTGCCTTAGTTACTGTATTAGCTCACCTGTAATCTACGTTATATGTATGTTTGTGTTCTGTCTGAACCTCTGGCGCGGTGTTCGCTCCCCCGTAAGTTACTTTATGTTCTTTATGTATGTCTGTGTTCTGTCTGAACCTCTGGCGTGGTGCTCGCTCACCCGTAAGTTACTTTATGTTTATGTTTATGTTTTTTATGTTTTTTTATGTATGTTTGTGTTCTGTCTGAACCTCTGGCGCGGTGTTCGCTCACCCGTAAGTTACTTTATGTTTTTTATGTATGTTTGTGTTCTGTCTGAACCTCTGGCGCGGTGTTGACTCACCCGTAAGTTGATTTATGTCTATGTTTGTTTGTGTTCTGTTTATACTCTAATGCAGCGTGAGCTCAGTAACTAACTACTTACTCCAACTACAAAACGTACTCTCACCTTAGACTCCTGTATTTTGTTAGATGCAGTGTTTTTCCTAATGCACTTCCGAAATGTCATGCCTGGTTTTCTCAAAGTAATGTTGCGGGAAGTAACTCCTTTTAACTACTCCAGGTCAGGTCAGGATAATCGAGATCAATCTTGCTACTGGTATCACGTAACCCAGTACCACCTGCCACAAGCCCTGCTGCCTTCCAGAGTGTGCTCTTCTTATGCAAAGGCTAGGAGAAATAAACTCCGACTAAAACTTCCCCTGCCTTGGGGCTCTTGGTTGAGTAAAGGCTAGAGATGGTGTCTTGATAAAAACACTCATCTTGGGCAGATGTTAATTGCATCCAGCTAAACATCCCCTGCCTTGGGGCTCTTGGTTGAGTAAAGGCTAGAGATGGTTTCTCGATAAAAATACTCATCTTGGGCAGATGTTAACTGCATCCAGCTAAACATCCCCTGCCTTGGGGCTCTTGGTTAAGTAAAGGCTAGAGATAGTGTCTCGATAAAAATACTCATCTTGGGCAGATGTTAACTGCATCCTGCTACTGTCTTGTAGAAGGCCTCCTAGGCAAAGACTTTAGGGGTAAGCAGAAAAATTCTGCTAACCAGCCTCGAACCCCTTCTTCATCTATTAGGCTGGCGTAGATGTAACCTGTGTTACATTGTTTCCTGCTTAGGATGATGAATGCTGGATCTCCTTGACTCTACTCATAGAATTTTGCTTATGCCTACTTGATAATGGCTATGCAACTCTTCCTGTTATCTCCATATGAGGGTACAGCTCTAAAACTCAGTTTAATGGTTCTGAGGCCGGCTGGTAGTAAGGTTTCCCGAACTCTGTGGTAGCTCTCAGAGAGGCTGATTCCATCAACAGCTGCAAAATATCAGAGTATTAACAGTGCCATGTTGCGCATGGATGGTGTCCCTGTTAATGCTTTTGGTGTGCATTGTCAAGGCCACATAAGGAGCACTATGTCACGGCTTAGGGTTAATTAACAGGACTGAGACAACTGCATAGCTCATTGATTAGGAGGCTGTGCTCTATCTATGAATAAGTCAAGTTCTCATTAAACCCAAATCATGACCAAAGTAACCAAAAATTTAAAACCTAAAAAACCATCCCCACCACCTAAATATTTTAATATATCTTTTACAAATATTCGCAGTCTACGAAGCAACTTTCCATCAGTTGAGTCTTACCTCCTGCAAAATTCACCAGACTTGCTTGCACTCAATGAAACAAATTTAAGTTCTGCAATTCCTTCTTCAGATGTCAGTGTTGATGGGTACTATCCTTTGATTCGTAAAGACTCCAATAGTCACATGCTAGGTTTAGGGGTTTACATACGCATTAATTCCCCTATTTGTCGTGAAATCAGGTTCGAATCCTTTGACCATTCTTTTATGTGCTTTCGCCTAGCACCTCTTCACTCTATCACCTTTCTCTTTGTTCTTTATCGTTCTCCTTCTTCTCATGATTGCACTCTTTTAGATGTTATCTCTGATCAAATTGACCATGCCCTCTCTCTTTACCCCTCTGCCAATATTGTTGTTGTTGGTGATTTTAATGCCCATCACACTGAATGGCTTGGCTCTAACACCACTGATCCTGCTGGCACTAAAGCCTTTAACTTCTGCGTTTCTCAATCACTTACTCAGATAGTTAACTTTGTGACTCGTTTTCCTGACAACCCTAATCATTTACCTTCACTCCTTGACTTATGTCTTGTCTCTGACCCTAGCTTATGTTCAGTTTCTCCCTTTTCTCCCTTAGGTGGTTCTGACCACGCAATGATCTCTGTAAATCTTTCTTCTCGTACTTCTTTTTTGGGCTCACCTTATCATCACACCACCTACTACTACCCTAAAGCTGACTGGGATTCCTTTCGTGATTTTCTTCGTGATGGTCCTTGGGCTAATGTTTTTTCTCTCTTAGCTGACAAATGCGCCTCCTACATAACCTCCTAGATTCAGGCTGGAATGGAAGCTTTTATTCCTTCTCGTCGGTTTCAAGTCAAGCCTCATTCTACTCCATGGTTTTCTCCTTCTTGTGCGGCTGCTATATCTAATTGTAACCATTTTTTTCATATTTTTCAAAAGAACAACTCTCTTGAGAACAAACGGCTATTTATTATTGCAAGAAATCGATGTAAAAAGGTGCTTTCTGATGCTAAACTCCATTATTCTCAGTTCACTAAATCTCGCATCTTATCGCAGAAGTTAGGCTCTAAAGACTTTTGGAAAATCTTCAACAACATTGTTAACAAGGGTAGATCTAACATTCCATCTCTCATTCATGGGACTGATCTTGTTACCTCTCCCAGGGATAAGGCAGAACTGTTTGCAAAGAACTTTTCTTCTAATTCCACTTTTGAATCTTATGGACATTCTCTTCCTTCCATTCCAGTCAAACAGGTTGACCCATTGTTAGACATTCAAATCACTCCGGCTTCTGTTGCTAAAGTCATATCTCAATTAAACTCGTCTACAGCTTGTGGTCCAGACAACATTCCTGTCACAGTCTTGCAGAATTGTTCTCCAGAACTTTCTTCAATTCTCTCTAAACTATTTAACAAGTGTTTAACTGAGTCTTGTTTTCCTGCTTGTTGGAAAGTGGCATCTGTGGTTCCAATATTCAAAAACTCTGGAGAAAATTCTGACCCCTCCAATTACCGTCCGATCAGTCTTCTTTCTGTTATTAGCAAGGTCTTTGAGTCTTTGATCAACAAATTCCTCACATCTCATCTTGAGTCAAATAAACTGCTGTCAGACAATCAATACGGTTTTCGATCCTCTCGCTCTACGGCTGACTTGCTAACTGCTGTAACTGAAAGATTTTATCGCGCATTAGATGGAGGCGGTGAGGCTAGGGCTATTGCTCTCGACATATCTAAAGCTTTCGACAAAGTTTGGCATGCTGGTCTTCTCCATAAGCTTGCTTCATATGGTGTTTCTGGGAAAGTTTTTGAGATTATCAAATCATTTCTTTCTAACCGGTTTATTAAAGTCATCCTTGAAGGCCAACACTCTTCTTTATTTCCAGTAATTTCTGGGGTTCCCCAAGGTTCCATCCTGGGCCCTGTTTTGTTTCTTATCTACATAAACGATCTTCCTGACAACCTTTCATCTAAAGTAGCTCTTTTTGCTGATGACTCAACTTTATACTCCTGTCTTGACAAAAAGTCTTCTCTTTTCGATCGCCTAGAACAAGCAGCTGATCTTGAATCTGATCTCACTTCAGTAATAGATTGGGGTTCACAGTGGCTTGTGAATTTCAACTCTAAAAAAACCCAATTGCTTACTGCAAACAACTACCGTAGTATGGTCAACATTCCTATATTAATGAATGGCAATCCTCTTACTGAGTCCTCCTCTTTACGTCTTCTTGGATTATCGCTTACTACTGACCTTTCATGGAAACCATATATACAATCGATTGCTAAATTAGCTTCTGCTAAGGTTGCTTCTCCTTATCGTGCTCGCCATTTCCTTACTTCTGATTCCATTCTCTACCTCTACAAATCTCTTATTCGTCCCTGTATGGAATACTGTTGTCATATTTGGGCTGGTTCTTCTAACGATTCACTTTCTCTTCTTGACAAGGTCCAAAAACGCATTGTAAATGTTGTTGGACCTGGACTATCTGCTAAGCTTGAACCTCTTTCCCATCGTCGTAAAGTTGCATCTCTTTCTCTTTTCTACAGATACTATCATGGTCACTGCTCAAAGGAGTTATCATCTCTAGTTCCATCAACTAGTCTCATTCGTTTACTGTATCTGTCCCAGCATGCTCTAAAAACTTTTATTCATCTAGTTTTTTTCCCCGCACTTCAATCCTTTGGAACTCTCTCCCATCTTCATGTTTTCCTGACTCATACAATCTTCAACTTTTCAAGTCTTCTGTCAACCGTTTCCTTGCTCTATAACTCTGTTCTTTTTTTTCCTAGTAACTCCCAACTTAATAGTGGTTGCTTGCAGCCTTGTTGGGAGTGAATGCAAATAAAAAAAAAAAAAAAAAAACTTCAAGCAATCTATAATTAATACCCTAGAAAGATTTTTAAATTGGGCATTCAGTTTAAATTAGAATGCAGTTTTCTGTTTCATACAAACAATGAATAGTAAGTTATGAAGTCATTCCTGCTAACAGATAGAATGGAAAACAGATAAAATAGAATGGGAAAAAACATTTTGAAAATAGTAATTTTCAAAACGTTTTGTCCCAATGAGAATAGAAAATGTAAATTAAAATGTTAAAACTTGATTGAATTTTAAAAAATCAAAAGTTTTAATCCATAAGATTTTGTAAAAACATAAGATTCTTTTGCTTTGTTTTTAATTTTTTACACATCTTTTGTAAATAAAAGAAATATTTATAATCTTTTTTTTTTAACTATTATTTATTTTAAATTAAAAACATTTCTGTTGTTTAGAATGTCCGCAATCAAGCATGTTAGTTCAAATCCAATAGGAAACAATGTTGTTATATTATTTTATCTCATAATGTTGTAAACTTTTAGTAAATTTTTCATTTAACTTTAAAGCGGCAATAACATATTTCTTCTGGTAGATAAATAAATGCATTAACTAAAAAACCAATTTTTTTTCTGATTTTGCAGACTTCACATGAAAAAAATTCAAACAAAAAATTGTCCACCTTTTGCCTTGTATACACTGGTACGCTTTTGAGTGACCCTGTCCCCATACTATTATATATATATATATATATATATATATATATATATATATATATATATATATATATATATATATATATATATATATATATATATATATATATATATCTAGATATATATATATATATATATATACATACATATATATATATATATATATATATATATATATATATATATATATATATATATATATATGTATATGCATATATATATGTATATATATAATATATATATATATATATATATATATATATATATATATATATATATATATATATATATATATATATATATAATATATACATATAAATATATATTAAAAATGAGTTTTTAAACAAAAAAATCCATAACCTTGAAGATAGATGGCTTGAAGATAGGTAACTTAAGAATTGATAGAATATGTGAAGACGAAGTCGAATCTTGGAAAGAAACCGAAGAAAAGGTTCATTCATTTTTGCTACAAAAACTGGGTTTAAAGGACATTAAAATTGAACATGCACATCGTACTGGCCAAAAAAAAGTTGGACGTCCGAGGGTTATAGTTTTAAAACTTCAAAAATACAAAGACAAAGCTAAAATTTTAAAAGAATCAACTCGTCTCAGAGGAACAAACATTTATGTAAATGAAGTCTTTTCTTTTGAAACGGTTGCAATCAGAAGAAAATTGTTTGCGGAAGTAAAAGAACGACTTATAAATGGTGAGAATGTTTCGGTTCGTTACGATAAAATTATTTCTTTTAAAAATAATGTTTTTAAAAACGTTTTAAACAAATAGTCGAATTACACATTCTTAAAAAGAAAACTTAGTTAACCTAATTTTAATAACTATGGCTTTATTGAATAATTTTGAATCCATTACTTTTAATTTTTTTGAAGGAAACCGCTTTTTCTCTGATGAAAACATAGATCCAGATAATAATTTTTTTTGCGATACATTTACTAATTGTGCTTATTTTTATCCTAAAGAATTAGAAGGTTTTCTTTTTCAAAATGCAATTAAAAAAAGTGCAAATGGAATTAGAATTCTCCATCTCAATTTAAGATGTTTAAATCGAAATTTTGAAAAACTTTTAAATTTTTTAGAAGAAACAAAAAAATTTTTTAATATTATTTGTTTAACTGAAACATGGGTTACACAAAACGATTTTGAAAATAACTTTTATATTCTTCATTTTAAAATTATTTATCAAGAAAGAAAAACGAATAAACGGGGTGGAGGACTTCTAATTTATGTTCATGAAAATATCTTTTATATTATGAGAAACGATTTAAGCGTCTTCAATAAAGAAAATATAACAATTGAACTTTTACTTGAAAAAACTAAAAACATTATTCTAAGCTGTTGTTATCGACCACCTGACAGCATGAGCGAAAACCTAAGCATATTTTTACAACATATTGTGGAAACAAGTGACGCAGAAAAAAAAAAGTTTTGTAATTAGGGACTTTAATATGAA
Organism: Hydra vulgaris; assembly: GCF_022113875.1. Lineage (NCBI taxonomy): Eukaryota > Metazoa > Cnidaria > Hydrozoa > Anthoathecata > Hydridae > Hydra > Hydra vulgaris. The sequence goes on along the minus strand of NC_061169.1, from coordinate 12,214,951 downwards.
TTGTTTTCTTTATAACGATGACCATAAAGTTATTATTAAATTTTTATGACACAATTTTTAAAACAGGGTACTGGGTCGCCCCATTAGGGTAACAATAAACTCGGCTACTCTAATAGATAATATCATTACAACAGACATTTTTAATAAAGGTATTCAAAAAGGTATCATAAAAACGATCATTTTCCTATATTCCTAATTTTAAACTCAAATTTAGAAAAAAATATCAACACCCCAATAGTTGTAAAAAAACGTATTTTCAAACAAAAAAATCTTGAACAATTTAAAGATTTGTTATCTTTACTTCATTGGAATCATATTGATTTTAATGACAATGCAAATAACATCTACAAAACAATTTTATAAAACATTGTTTTCTGTTTATGACGCTAATTTTCCAATTCTTGAAAAAATAATAAAAACAAATAAAAGCTGAAAAAGTCCCTGGATTATAATAGGGTTAAAAAAATAAGATAAACAAAAGTTATATATTAAATATCTAAAAACAAAAACACCTGTTAGCAAAAAAATATATAAAAGCTACAAATATCTATTTGAAAAAATATGTAAAAGCCTAAAAAGAAATTACTACTCAGAACTAATTAATAATTTAAAAACGCAGAGATTAAAGTTGATAACATTAGTTTATACAATCCAAGAGCCATATCTCAAGAATTTAATAAATTTTTTATTGGGATAGGTCCTTCTCTATTAAATAAGATTCCAAATATGACAACTTCTTCTAATGATTTTCTTGTACCTATGGATAATTGCATTTGTTCCGATGAGTTAACCTCAGAATTATCTTTTGAGGAATTTGAAGTAGCTTTGAATTCCTTGAAAAGAAACAAAGCAACAGGAGCAGATAAAATTAATGAAAATGTAATTATAGACTGTTTCGATATATTAAAACATGTTCTTTTCAAAGTTTTTAAAGCTTCTATTAACCAAGAAATATTTCCAGAACAATTAACATTTACTAAAAATACTCCTATCTTTAAAGAGGGTGACAGATTGAATATTAGCAACTATCGTCCCATCTCTGTTCTTTCGGTATTTTCAAAAATTTTAGAAAGAAAAATGTCTAATAGAATATACAAACATCTCAACAAAAATAACTTACTATATAACAAACAATTTGGCTTTAAAAAAGCTGAATTGTTTGTTATATAGTATATTAAACTTAAATATTATGGAACTAGAGGTACTGCTTTAAAATGGTTTAGAAGCTAATTAACAAAAAGAAAGCAATTTGTAATTAGTAACGTTGATTATCAAAATAATTATCTTGATGATGTATGCGGTGTTCCTCAAGGTTCAATCCTCGGATTCCTACTTTTCCGGATATATAAATGATTTGAATAAAGCTTCCAACCTTATAAGTATCATGTACGCAGATGATACCAACCTATTCCTCTCAAGCAGTAATATATATGAACTTTTTACCACTACGAATAAAGAACTAAAACAAATATCAAATTGGTTAAAATGTAATAAGCTAATTTTAAATATTAATAAAACCAAATGAACTCTATTCCATTTGTATGCAAAAAAGCGATTATTACCAACAAACTTGCCACAACTTTATATAGACGAAATTGAAATAAAAAATGATTTTGTTACAAAATTCTTAGGTGTTTATCTTGATAAAAACATCTCCTGGAATCAACACATTAATTATGTTACTACTAAAATTTCAAAAAACATCGGGATTCTATATAAAGCTCGTAACTGCCTTAATAAAAATTGCTTAAACTTTATTACTCTTTTATCCACAGTTACATAACACTAACACTGCTTGGGGGAGTACTGTTAACAGTAAATTAAAACTTCTTTATCGTCATCAAAAACATGCAATCCGCATAATTAATGCTGATCATTTTACACATACAAAACCTATTTTTACTGAAATAAGATTATTAAATTTATTTGAACTCAATGTATTTAAAGATTTATGTTTTGTATATTTATGGAGAATTATTTATCCCCTATTGCTTTGAATATTATTTTCAAACTCAAACCTAACAACAAATACGAAATAAGTAACATTAATTTTTTAAATAAGCCATTTTGTGACACAAAATTTAATCAATTTTGCATTGCTTATTGTTCTGCGAAATCTCGATCAACCATCTTCCTTAGCTAGCTTTATCTTAAAAATTTTTTCACTTGATAATATACTTAGATACTTCTGATATTTTCAAAATTGTTATTTAACTTGGGTTTATACTCTATTTTTATTTTTTAATTTTACTTTATTTTTTGTATGTTATACTTGTCTTTATTTTGCTTGCTTGTATTTTATAAGGTTCTGACAACAAGTTCTTGTGATCTTCTTTCAGATCTTAGCTTATGTTTAACTGTTAGCAATTTATATATATGCGCATCTATACATCTGTAAGTGTATATATGCTTGTATTTATATATGTGAGTGTTTTTCTTATTTTAACTATACTGCTATTGGAATTCTTTTAATTGTAACACCATATATATGGCATATAATTGTACTGTGACACTTTAATGTAAGCGAAATAATAATAAAAAAAAATTATTATTGTTTTTATTATAATTGCTATTGTTATTGTTAATTATTATTACTTATTATTTTCAGAAAAATCCTACTAGGATTCAAATATTCTGATGTTTACTTACATCCTATTAAAACGATTAAACTTATGAAATAAGTGAATATTTGTAAAAAAAAACAACGATTTTACTTATTCCTAATCTCAAATTTTTTCTTTCATATCAAAACTTGCAAAAGTTTTTATTAATTATTAGTTTATCAAAGATTTTGTTTTACTTTATACCATGTCTTGTATTATGTGAATAAAAATAAATACGGAAGTTAATGTTTATGTACTTACATGGAAGGGACTTGTAAGATTTTTTGTGATTACAATAGGCATAAATGGATCAAAGCTGCTACTCTGCAATTGACCATATATAACATAAGGATCATCAATTACATTTCCATTAGCATCATTGAAAGTGACATCTAGAACCAAGGAAAATTTTAATTAAATTGAAAGAATAATTATAATTTATTAAGTTTAAATCTTTCTTATTCAAAAATTAGCACTTGTTTCTATAAAAAAAAATTTGAAACATTAAAACATTTTAAAATTTTTTAGTTTTAACTTGATTATTTTACCAATTAAATTAATAAGCAGAAAAAAGCCTCTATTTAAATTTACTGAATTTTCAAAATAACTTTCCAATTACAAAAACATATTTAATTATATTCAAACTGCACTGTTCCTTAATATTAAAATTAATTAATTCAAGATTTTTTGCAATTTTTAATCGAAACTTCAAAAATTTCCTAATAAACAAAAAACATTTTTTACACTTTAACAATTGTTCAATTCAATATAATTTAAATATATCAGAAAAAAAGTTCTATAAAATAAATAACCACAGGAGTTGTGAAATGCCAGTTTGAAATAGATATTACAGATTTATCTAGGTTGAGAACCTGGGAAATACTTTCATTGTTCCATAGGCTTTTGCACAGACATGTTTTTATTTTTATAAAACTTCTGATAACAAAGTAAATCATACATGGAAATCAAAAATCAATAAAAAAATTGAGAATTTGAATTTTGACACAAAAATATCAAAACGTAAACTTTAACAATAGTTTAAAAATTAGAACATAATAATTAAAAAAAATTAAAACAACAAAAAAAGAAACAAATAAACTGCAAATATTTTTATACATAAGAAACAAAGTCAAGCATCATTAAGATATTTACAAGACAACTGCTATTGCATTTCGATGTTTTCAAAAAAAAGATAAAAAAGATGTTGGGTAAAAATTAAACATATTTAATTTAAATAAAATGTTGTCTTTAATAGTTTCTTTTTTAAAGTTACTTGATTATAATTATTTACAAATTGTCAAATAATTACCATATCTAAAAAATTACAAAACAATAAAAATTTATTATTTATTTCATTTAAATGTTAATCAGTTTGATAATTTTCACAAAATCTGATATGCTGGTCTATGGCTCTTATTAAATAGCACAGTAAAGAAAATTTTTTGAAATTAAAAACTTTTTGCTTACTTCTACACCCTCATAAATCTATACTGCAACCCTTTAACTCCGAAATCTTGACAAACAAGGCCATTACACAGAGAAACAAGTTGAAAATAGCACAACCAGGAACAGAGTAAGCATTGAATACATTCTCTACCACATTAAATGACATTAAAAATTATTTTATAGAATTAAAATTATCATCTATAAATAATAATTACTTTTATTTCTAGTAACCTCTTGGATAGTTTCATATTTTCTACATTAGTAATCTTTTAGATAAAGTGGCAGTTAACGCAATCATATATTCTAGTCTTGATCATTATTCTAGTCTTAATCGAATTCATAACTTTTCAATTGCTTGATACAGACAATCTTAAATGTGATTCCCCCTAGTTATTATCTAACTCACTGCAAAATCTGCTTAGCTGGCATCTTTTTATGAACCCTTGCTATTTTCTTACTTTTGACTCAGCTCTCTACATTTATATATCTGTTATCTAACTTTAAAGAGATAATTATTATATTTAGAATTGGGCCTTCTAATAATAATCTTTCTTTTTTAAACAAAAACATATTGCAATCCAAGTAGTATTGCTCTAGCAGTCAAATTTAAGCCTTTTTCAATATATAATGTTGTGTCTTCCAATATTTCAAAGTTTCTTGGAAGAAATCATCTTTTATTCAGAAAAATTAAAATTAAAAACTAAATTTTTTTTTCCAAAGTAGACAATGAAAAAAGTCTGTAGCTTTGTTTCCTCTATACTTTTACACACTTAAACACATGGAAGAGTTTAGATACTAATTATTTTTGTTTATTTAATCTTAATGATAAAAATATAACTATATATATAACTATAAAATATTTAATTATTTCTATTTACTGGTTAACAGTTCGTAGAAATAGAGTAAATATTTTATAAATAATATGTTTGTTTATGTTGTTTTTTTTTTCAAACATCTTCACTTCAAACAAAGCTGAAAGCAACCACTATTAAAGTTGGAAGTTACTAGAAGAGAAAAGATGAAATTTATAAAACAAGATAACAATTTACAGACAACTTAAAAGATTGCTAATTATAGAAATCAGGAAAACAAGAGAGCAAATTTCATCTAATATTCGAGGAAAAAAACTAAACAAATAAGAATGTTTGGAGCTCTTAGTAACAGCCACAGTTAAAGGATGAGACTAAATTGAATGATGAGTAACACATAAATGAGTTTCAGTAGATGGCACAGGAGACGCTAGCTCTCTAGGGCAGCACCCATTATAGTATTTATAGAAAAGAAAAAGAGAAGCAACATTATGATGATGAGAAAAGTTGGTTGCAAGAGCAGGTCTAACTATGTTTACAATGCATTTTTGCACCTTCTCAAAGATCCGCTTCAGATGGCAACAGTATTCCATACAAGGACAGATTTGATTTATAGAGGAAAATCTGAAGTAAGAGAGTGGTGAGCATGATCAGATATGCAACTTTAGCAGATGCTAATTTTGCAATTGATTTGATATGGTTTCCAAGAAAAGAAGAGTTATAATTTGAAGACGAAGGGTAGATGACTCATCAAGTATATTACTGTTTATAAATATAGGAAGATTTAGATTATTGTTATAACAATTAGCTGAAAAAACTGAGTTCTATGTTAGTAAAAGTTCACCAGCCACTGAGAGCTTCATGCTGTAGCAGAGGTAAGATCATAGTCACTGACACTAGAGCCATGCTACTTAGTGTGATATCTATAAAAGTCACTAACAATATCAATATTGGCTGTAGAATCAAAAACTTGGTCAGTTTGATCAGAAATGACATTGAAAAGAATGCAGTCTTGAGATGAAGGAGAGCGATATAAAACAAAGAGAAAGGCGATAGAGTGATGTAATGCTCAACGAAAGCACATAAAAGAATAGTCTGTGGATTCAAACCTAGTTTCTCAACGAAGAGGTGAATTCTCACAAATGTAAATGCCCAGACCAAGCATTTGACTATTGGAGTCTTTACACATTAAAGGAGGATAGCCATCAACACTAAGATCACAAGATTGGACAGCTGAACTCAAATTAGTCTTACAAAGAGCAAGTAGGTAAACGGGAACTTTACTTTTAAAATTTTTTAGAATATTTTAATAATAAAATAAAATAAAATAATAAAAAATATTTTAAAATTTTTTCAATTTTGCTTATATATTTATAGCAATAAAATAATAATATAGCAAAAAAGATTTATAAAATTTAAAATAAACTTTGAAAATTTTCTCATTTAATAGATATTATATGCGATTATTCCATATAACATAGTCATAAAAAAAAAGTTGATTCTTTAGATTATGATAAAAAACTAAAGAATAATATTAAACGCTAATCTAAAAGTTAGGCCAAAAATTTTTTATTGACTTCAGTTTGTGACAAAATAAACCTTTATGCGTCAAGTTTCCTTTTGCATTTATCTTACATTTTTTGATTTACTTTAATTATGTTATAAACAATATGTATAAACAAATAACATATTTTTTTATATATATTGTTCATATAAGGATGGTTAAGCACAACAAAGCTTAAAAAAAATTAGTTTATATTAAAAAATTATTTATATTATGTTACTTTGCTATGTACTATACTTAAAATTTTCAAGTGCACTGAACTGCAATTACTTTTAATTTTTTTGGTTTAGTGGCTTTTGTTAGGAGCTTTTATATTTTGCTTTTATATTTAATGTTATTGTATACATATTTTTAAAAAGTTCTGAAAAATGCATTAAAATTATTTGTTTCAAACAAAGTTTTACAAAGAGTTTCTCCTAATAATTTTCTTTTAGTTGCGTTTTTCTTGTAATAAGCATACTAAGGAGTTTTGAAAAACAGCTGCAGCATATATTTGTAGTAAAAAAATAAATGTAACAAAAAAACTTTTAATTATCAAAAAAAAAAAATTTTTTTCTAAAGTAGACAGTGAAACCACAGCAAAACCTTCTGGAGTAGCAGGACTGTCTTATTAAGATTTTTCTTTATTAAGTTTCAGACAATATTTTTTCAGACAATCTGCAACTTATTAGGACTAATTACCTGAGCACATTAACGACATAAGTATCTCAATCATAACACATACGCAACAAATATTTTCTTCCAGTGTTTTGATGCTTTTAGAATTTTTAGCTTTTTTAAAAAATTTTTTGTTTGTTAGTGTATAATACCGTTACATATGTTTGCACATAATCTCTATAAAACTTCAAAAGGATTTTGTATTTTAAAATAACTTTAAAAAATTAAAAATAAAAGTCACTAGTGGTAGGACTCAAATCACGGCTTTTTTGTTGAGAAACTCTGTGCGGTATCCACTCGACCATGCTGACACATTGATAAACGAAAATTTTTAAAACTATATAATAGTTTTTTTTAACGGAAATAAATGCTACAGATCAAAATTAAGCAGATTTTGCTGCAATGCAGTTTTTGTTTGTCAAACTGTAAAACTTGATACATGTTTTAATATGATTTAACATTACATAATTTCAAGTTTACATAAGTAAGATATTTACATACACTTTTGTTCACATTTTCTTGTAATAAAAGTACAGTAACTCTTTCTCGCCACTACCTCGGTTGCAATGGCACTACTAAGTTTAGCAATATATTTTTAAATTGGTTAAAGAACTTGACTAAAAACACAGATATTACACAGTACACTATTTAACTGTCCCTGCAATTGCCTCATTACTATTAATAAACCCTAAGCAGTAACAAAGGGCTCTAAATGTGGTCTTGACAATGCACACCTAAAGTACGAACAGAGACACCATTCATGCACAAAATAGCACTGTTAGTACTCTGATACTTTACAGTTGTTGATAGAAACAGCCTCTCTGAGAACTAGGGTAGATTAGGGTAATATGAGCACCTTAAGCAAAAGTTGGAATATTTTCAAAAATAAATATGCTGGATCCAAAATTTTTGCAAATAAACAATTTTTAGGGATCCCTATTCATAATCTATTTAGATATTTGGGCACTTGACATTTTTTCGTATTACCCTGACCCCTTGGTAATATGAGCACTTTAAATTAGCTCAAAAAAATAGCATTAATTAAGTAAAAAAAGACCAACCTGCATAATAGAACTAATTGGAGAACTAAAAAACTTGGCAATAGAATGTTTAATGAAATCAACTGCAAAAAAAGTTTCTAGAGATAATGTTAATAAAATATAAACATTGGGTATAAGAAAATAGGTTGAAAGAATATGTTAAATCTCTCAAAAGGTTTTTAATTGAAGCAACCAATATTCATATTGCAGCAACAGAAACTCTACATGGATTAAATAAAAGGGATTGGTTATAAATCTACTGAAGGAAACTCATAATTTAATGACAATGATTGAAAATAGAAAAAAAAAATGAGATAAAGAAATCTACTGTTTGCAGAAACAATGATAAAATATTAGATTGCCCAACATTTGTAAATCAAAATGTTGAAGATATATGGGAGACAGCTAAAAGAAATAAACTTAGCTCTAGATGTTTGAATTTTAATTACTGGTCAAAAGAATGCAGAAACTCCAGAACTTATGGAATTGATGGCTGAACATACAGTAACAATTGTTTGCTTTACAAGAAGAGTCTTGTGAAGCAAACAACTGTGACTGTATATTCATATTGTTAAAAAAAGACATGGTAATAAAAAACTATTTTTTGTTGGATATCTAACTTTATTCAAATACATGTTATGAATTGGGAAATCTGTTCAAACAGTGCCAGTTATTCTTTGTAATGGAAATTAAAAAGTTGTAGTCAACTTGATGATGGAAGTACAAAGTCGTATTTGAATTCTGGTGCAGCTGCTGAGTTGTCACTGAAAGTTGAAACAGAAAAAGTAACCATTAATATGATAAACCAAAAAGTTAATTTGTTTGAAACAACGCCAACAGGATTGTTCCATTTAATGACTCCAGCTGAAGTCATTGAATGCAAAAATGACAATTAAAATGGAAACTTAAAAGCAGTTAATTGGTCAAAAAAGTCAAAAACATTGAACTGCCAAACATTAGACCAAAACCAAAAATTGATATTCTATTTGGTGAGGATTATATTGAATTACACTTTGCAATAAAGGAAGCTAATGAAATCAGTTGCTTGGCTCACATACTTTGGATGGACATGTATTGGTCATTCCGGAAGATATCTTCAAACCCACTTTATGAAATTAATAACAAGAAGAAATAAAATAGAAGATGCTATCAACATAATTAAAAAGTTACGGGAAAGTGAAGGCTATGAAGAGATACAATTTAAAAATATAATAACAAACCCGAAAGACATTACCCCAAGTAACAAGTTTGCTAAAAACAAATATGAGTTAAAATCACCATGGATAGAAAATAGGCAGTTGGATGATAATTATACAAGGGCATTAAATCGACTAAGAAACACAGAAAAACGTTTAATGAAAAACAAGTCTTGGAGATGAGTATAATAATACTATTATGCAGTATCAAGAAAAAGGAAATTTGGAAAAGTCTCTATCTTGATAAATCAACTACAAATGTTACAGTTGTGTTTAATGGATCTGCAAAATACAATGGTAACTAATGACGTTATTTATCGAGGTTCAAAACTTTAACAAAACTATTCAACAATTTTACTTTGACTTTGAAAATATCCTGTCGAAATAGCTGGTGATATAGCAGAAATGAATTTGAGAACCAGAATGCATAAAGCTGATCAAATATATGAATGAATTTTATGGAAAAATTTAACTGTAGACACTTATGTATTCCAATTTAATCAACTAGTATTTGAGATCTACTTATAGCCTTTCATGCACAATTTCTAACACAAGAACATGCAAAAGAAAACACAAACACAAGTTCCCTTCGGCTTCTGAAGATGTTCTTAAAACAACTTATATGGATGATACAATATTTTCTGTAGTTGATGAAAAGATAGGAGTTCAATTATACAAAGAACTCAAGTTACAATTGAATTCCTCCAGATACACCTAGAAAAAATTGGCCATATGATAGAGTTATAGAAGTATTTTGCACTAAAATTTTGATAAAAAGAAAAAGTTTAACACAACTAAATTAAAGTTTGTAAAAAAGAGTGAAGTTTAGCAGGACAATAAACGAGGTTACTACTTTGTAAGGACAAAGATACTTTTAATTATATCATCATAAAACCTAACAATATAATGAATAAATTTGACTAATTTGAAGGCTCTTTGAAATCTACATTAAAAATTTAACATGTGTTAAATGTTGAACTGCATTATTACATGTTACATATAATTTAACTAAAGTTTTTGCAATCAAAAACATTAAACTGTCAACTGTTCAAAACAATGATTTTCAAGCAAAAGTCAAGGCTTTATTTGGATAAGAAATTAAGTTTTATCTTTATGTTAAGATTTGATAGAATTTAAGATTTATCTGTCTTTAATAATCCTTGAAAGATAAAAAATTTTATTCAAATTTAAGGCAGATTTAGTCAATTAACTAGATTTAGATTTCTAAAAGATAAACTAGAGGCAGTGAAGCTTTTAAAAGTAGTTGTTGAGAATCTGAGCAGAAAAGATTCAGAATGTTGGAGGGGGAGGGGTGCAACAACATTTTCAATGCAAATTTTGAGCTTGTCTAAAAGAAAGATGACCTCATGAGAACCAGGTTAAATATGACAACAGTGTTCCGTACATGATTGAATTAGAGATTTATAGAGGTAATCTTGCTTGCTTAATACCAGGAGGAGTTGGAGGAGGGAGCAAATAAAAGGATGATGGAGGGGAGGTCTTAATAAAAGGGTATATAGGAACTTTTTACAGAACACAAAGAAAACAATTTACTTCTGGTGTGGCTAGCAAAATTTCTAGTTTAATTAAACAAATTATCTTACATGTTTTCAGGTCACGCATTTGTTATTTTTAACTTTATATGTCATTTTGCTTATTCATCTAATATTAAAAGTATTGGAGTATACATAAGATTATTTTATTATTTTTATCAAATAAAACTTATCTTACATTTAATGATAATAGATTACTATGATAAAAAAGAGATCATATAAAAAAAAAGGTATAATAAAAACTTATATTAACAAAAACCTCACCAACACTGATAATATTTGCACCATATGCATGAAGATAAAATGAAAGTATAACATGATTGCTTGGTGTTGGAGTTGTTTGAGTGTAGGTCAGTGTAGGATTTCCATTATATAACTTTTCATAATAAATATATCAATTACCACCTGAAGCCTGAGAAGGACCTGTTTTAGAACCAGGTATTTCATATTGGTTAAGTACCCAAGAAGGGCTAGTAGACAAACCACAAATACCATTTTCAAAGTCACATTGAAATATGGTCTGCAGAGTATCTATGGAATAAAAAGTACAATACTTATATTCCAAATAAAATAAATAAAATCTCTATAAAAATTAACAAATAATGCAACATATATATATATATATATATATATATATATATATATATATATATATATATATATATATATATATATATATATATATATATATATATGTATATATATATATATATATATATATATATATATATATATATATATATATATATATATATATATATATATATATATATATATATATATATATATATATATACATATACATATATATATATAAGTCAAAATTTTTTAGCTCCCTGGATATTTTCCCATTCTTTTCATCATAAAATATAAGAAAACTCATACTTTAAGATTTAGAAACAACAGTAAGCCTTGTCACCACAAAGAAAACGTTATTCATATCATTCAAAATTGAAAATACTACGAAAAAACTGTAACATTGAAAATATAACAAATTTTTTTTTCAAAATTTAGAAAAACTGTTGATATGTTCATTTAAACAATGAACATAATGAAAAAAGTTCAGTAAGGTTATTTTATAAGATTTAAATATGCTAAATTAGTACTGATGTCTCTAAGAAAAAAACAGTTTTTAAATGTTTCCCAGGGTTCCTTTTTTAAAATCTGGTACTTTGTGTCTGTGTTTTTCAATAACCTGTAACAAATATTGTTTCTATATTTCATCTTTAGTTAAAGTGTTTGCAAAGTCTGTGATGAGTTTCATGGCTCTTTCAGCAAGATTATTAACAACTTTTGCATTACAAATAAACATTGCTGCTTCTTGAAAATCACAACTTATTTCCCACTGTGCTAGCGGCAAGTGTAACCAGGCAGTTTCAATTTTGAGTAGGTTGAACAGGAGCCAAGATTTCTTGCCAATCAAATGTACTAATTTTGTGGATGAAACCAACTGCGGAAAAACTGGTACTCCTTTATCCAGTGGCATGTCTTTCTTTACTTTGATAAGTTGTCTGGCTATTTGTTTCTTTTCCAATTCTGGCACCAAACTTGAAAAAAGAGAAAAAGTAATAATTTCTTTGGTCAGATACCACAGATGCTGTTCAGTGCAAGAATGGTTGCTTCACCAACCTCTGGGTCAGTTTTCTTTAACATGTGAAGATCATGGTATAACTGGAGATCATTTGATGATCTCCAGTTATACCATGATCGGCTGCAAAAGGGGTGGCTAGCCATGCTTTTACGTAGAAGAGTGCATTAAATATGCAAATACGACGCAGTTTCTCCATTTTATCTTGATCATAATTCAGCTGGTTACCAAAGGCATACATCTTAGCACTATATATAACAGTTGCCATCCAGCGGGCATGGTTTGCACCAGGTTTTAGCCAGTGCACCCCGCAAGGAGGCATTTCTCCCAAAAGTATTAGCATGAGTTCTGCACATTCTCTGTAATCATCACGAGGCAAGCTGTCACCGTCAACTGAAGTCAACATTTGTTGCAAAAAATTAACAATTTTGTCTTTCTGCTGTTTAAGACAACGATCAGTGATATGTAAAATTTTAAATTTTGATCGATCTTCAATGGTTTCCCAAGATTTCTTAAATTCTTTGAACTCAGGAGTGTCAGGACTGGATGACGGACCAAAAATCTTTTGCCAGGCAGAACATAAAATTCTTTCAATTACATGATGTCAACAAGTAAAATAGAAAAGCTTCTTGTCTAGCAATGATTTCAACTGTACGCATGCACCATTTTTCCACCCAGAATTTGATGCTGTGGTATCAAAAACTAGTCCAACAATTGACTGTTCTACCTTCCACCAAACCACAAGAGAATGGCTGGTGTTAGCCATAGTTGCACCAGTTCCATTAGAGATTACTGGAAACCCAAGTAGTTTACCTTCTTTACAGTTTGAAATTCCAGCTATAAGAACACCTAGCTGTTCAGCATCCTCTGGAACAATTTTTCCATTCCAATGTAATGTAACATACTTTGGGGAAATAAATATAGTTTTAATTTCATCCCCATATTTTGTTCGAAGTATTTTAGCCGCTGTTCTGCTGCTTGTTTTTGATAAAGTCACAAACTGCAAATCAGCACTACCCTCTGAAATTATAGCTGCCATGAAAGCTGTTCTTTTACCAGCTGATAAATTTAAGTAATCTGCCATTGCTGAAATTTTTTCACTTTTGAATGGATTGCGTGGAAGAGCCAGTGTAATTACTCTGTTTTTATCAGGTTGGATATTTTTCGGTTTTGTAGCAGATTTATGTGAGTTTTCAAAATCTTCATCTTCAGAATTGTCTGAACTGCTTGTAACTGTGACACTAGAGTCATCTGCAGATTGTAAGTCTACTTCAGGACGTATAGTTTCAGGTTTTGTGCTTGTTGTTGCTGAAAAACTTTGTATTTTTTTTTCTTCAACCATTCTTCTTGTCATTTCAATTCTCTTTCTCTCTGCATTTTCTGTGTAATTTTCCTTTTGTATGCTTGGTCTTCTGATCCCAAAATAACTCGCTTCTGATCTCTAACTGCAATAAGAAATTCAATATCTTCTTTTTTCTGCTCACTATCAAAATGTCGATCAGTTTCTATTTTGTTTTGAGCATCTTGGTAAGCAATATAAAAATAATTTTTTAGATCATCAACAAACAGTTTTTCTTTAGCTTCATTAGATTGACATCCTTTCTTCTTTTGAAGTGTTCTATAAGTATCATACAAATCCAAAATTTTTGCTTTAATCTTTGCGTTGAACTGCAATTCCAGCTTTATCCCATTGATTTTGAATTTCTGAAACAACCGTGTTTACTATAGCACCATTACAGTTGACATGTTTAGCATGTTTCATGGGTCCATTTTTTGTAAAGAAAAAGAAACGCAGGATATCTCCCTTTGATGGAATTCTTGATGGTAACAATTGAGTAAATGGTTTTTCTAATAACCAAATATCAATGTCTTTTCTTAAAACCAGTCTATCCATAATTAGGTTAAAGCAATGAGTAGCGTCCAAGTAAAAAAGTGCAATACTCAGGCTTGGTCAGGAAGCGGGAGTGATCACTCTCAAATACTGACCACGGAAATATGTACGAAACAAAAAAATTTTGTTTTACGGACATACATGGAAACATAAAAAACTTGAATGTTCTCAAAACATCTTGGTGTGAAAGATTAAAAAGAATATTTGCGAACACTAAAAACCCGCTAAATTAACGAATGAACTAATTCTATTAGTTCAAAAAATATGCTGACTAAGCGAAATAAAGTTCTAGAGTATTCTGTTGAAATGTTTTAGAAACTGTATTATTCACGATTTGTTTACATTTTGAGATTTCTAGCATAAATTGTTTCAAGAATATATATTATTTGTTTACAAAAATAAATGTTTTAAATATATATTAATTAAATTGTCAAAATTTTAAAAGCTTATTATTAATTATAGATTTTATTAGTATATTCTTATTTTTAATTTATTAAGTATGTATTCCTCATGTAAATGTAATTTTGTGTATCTATTTTTTATCGTAATGTATCTTTTAAAGCAATTTTTATGATTTAAATTAAGACTTACAAAAATAATTGCGTTTTCAATGAAGTTATAATCTTAAAGTTAATCAAACTAATTATGTAACAAACATATAAGAAGTTTCTGGTTACTAAACACAACCAATGCACACAAAGTAACTCATGGATGAACAAGTACCGCGTCTGAGGTCACAACAGAACACAAATATATATATATATAGCAAATAATTAGATATAAAGAAAAGTTTCTAGATATTGGTTTACTAACTCTAATTATTTTCGCTTAAGTTGCCATTCTTAAAACTCGTTATACTTTTTTCTGCTTTAAATACTAATTAAAATTAAAAAGCCCACTCTCTAAACATCATCAGCATTATTGTGAAGCAGTTTCTTTCCTCGTCATAAAGTATTTTTAACCTTTTTAACTGATTTTTATCTTGTTAACTTAATTTCTATAGTAATTCAATGATTTAATTATTTCATTTGTTTATTTTACTAGGAAGAATTGCTTCAAATATGTTAAACTTTTCAAACTACGCGAAACATAAAATAGGTATTAAAAAAATTTATTCTTTTATTTATAAAATAATTTAGCTTAAATAAAACTAAAACTTGCAAACTTTGTTTAATAAAGAATATTTTCTATTTAAACAATCGTAAGATGTTACTTTATATAAAAAACATTGCTTAATTTTATTAAAAAAATTATAAAAGAGCGATGTTTCGAAAAATATTTGTTCTAAATCTAATTTATTTAGCTTTAAGTTTATCCTGTTTAAAGATAATTTATTTGCCTAATTTTTTTTTTTTGTAATTGTCTCTCATCGGTCAAATTAATCTTTTGCGCTTTTTTTTTTTTTTGCTTTTTAAAATGTTCTCAAAATGACTAAAAAATCTGGCCAGCTTTTCGCAATAAATATTATTTACGTCAGCAATTTGGTCAGCAATCGAGAGCGATCGCTACCGCAAGCCTGAATACTTAAAATTTAGTTTCATCTAATATCTTTGTTAATCTCTGATAATTTACCTTAAAATAAAAATAAATGATAGAATAAAAGAGATTTTAAGAAAGATATTATAAAAATAGATAATTAAAGAATAATATACATATTAAAATATTATTTATCAATTAAAAATTATTATTTATATGCTTTATTTATAAATTATTTATTTCTTAATTTATATTATATTCATATTATAATTATTTTGTATCACTTATGTAATAATTGCCAAAAATTTGTGTCAAATTTATGTAACGTATGTAAACATAACATATTGTAAATTTATGTAAAAAAAATTTCAAACTATTAATTTTTTTGGGGCTGGTGGCAAGGCTTAAACACTATTAAATTGCTTGAAATTTATTTACTTACTCTAAAATAGATAAAGGAATTGGAAAATCAACAGGGAGCAAGATTTTAAGAAAAATTTTCACTATACATTTCTAAAGCACCCTAAT
>NC_061169.1:12186100-12193600 GCF_022113875.1 Hydra vulgaris | reverse complement strand
CATCCCACTTTGCTACAAACTGCTTTAATTGTACGCATTTTATTTTTTGGTTCTTTGTACTTGGCTATAGTTTCTAATCCATCAATAACTGTGCTGGACCAAATTTGTGCAAGAACTTCACCAGCTTTGGCAAAATTTGCCTTTTCTATAACTTTGTCTGTTGTTTCTCCAATTTAAATTAAGACAGCTTCCAAAATGATTAAATGGAAATATAATTCCTGCAAGGTCATGGCTTAGCGAAGCCATTCTTCTTTCTACCTTGTTAAAGGCACTTCTGCCAGGAGCATTGGTTGCCACAAACATGATATTGAGGTCATATTTTTTGAAATAAGTCTTGGCACAATGAATTATTTCTTCATATCTTACATTTTCATCTGGCCCACCATCAACAGTTATAACTATGACTGGTTTTCTAATTCCATCATCAGTAAATAAACTGAATTCAAATCAAAAAAGATGGTTGACTCTGTTCATGCCTTTTAAGTGATATCTGCTGATGGATTTTTTGCACTTCTGATTGCTATGTATGTTGGGCCAAAAATTATGACAAGCTTAAGTCACCTTGTAATCCATATATGTTAATATTGGTGCTTGTATGTTTGCATCTGTCAATCCAATTAGCACCTTGGCTTTATCATCCATGAAGTGAAACCTTTTTTTTTTTTTGGACACAATACAGTAGCAAGTTCTTCGAGGACACTAATGTATGATTCGGCAAATTTCGTGTCCACATGATATTTATGCTCTAAATTTTGTGCTCTTCTTAACCTAACAGGTGCAGTTTTAACATGCCTTTTTCCTTCTGTGCTCAATGATCTGCTTGGAAATAATCTTAAGTAAACTTCTGATGAACTTTTGTAAACTTCTGAGAGATTGTAACAATGCTTTTTTAATTCTTTAACCTTGTCATCTAACGTTTTTACAGTTCGAACAATATCAGTTCTTCTCCTATCATAAGAAGCAAATCCTTTCATGGCAACATCTACAGTTTTTTCAATTAAAATGTCCTAACCACAGGCTAGCAGTTGACCCTTGTATACTGTATTTTTAATACCACACAACTTTTTTCTAATATCCGGGTCTAAAGTTTCTATTACTTTTTTTTAGTCTGGTTGCTGTTTGATGTTTAGTTGCTTTTTGACAAAGTACAAGATCTCGGTTTTTTTCTACCAAATGTTTCTGCTTTCTCCCTAATATATGGTAGTCTTCTTGTGACAACAAGTTGCAATTTCTTTTTTCAAAAAAAAGAAAAGTAAGATATGCAATATCATTTTATAAAATAGAAACTTCATTCTTTATATGATCGTGTTTTGGTACTTGTTTTTGTAAAAATTTTAACCCTTTTTACATTGCCTTCACTTGTTGAAATTCATGGAGTTACATCAGTCACGCCATCATATATAGTATATAGTAAAAATAATGTTAACAATAACACTTAAAATCATTAACATCCTAACTAACTTAATGAATAATAAAAATATAAATATGAAATTATGACATATATAATAAATTAGACCAATTATTTGCAATAGAGTGACACAAAATATTTAAAGTAACAATAATAATAACATTTAAAATATAAGTATTGCAAAACTAAATAAAAGTATTTATCAATCCAAGAATAATATTTATTAAATATTACATTTGAAGATATATTTTAGGTAACTACATAAATTTTTAGTCTATTAATATAATTATTGTTAAAAAATAGAACAAAATTTTTAATAGTAATATAAATTGCTTTTAAATAATTGCCCACTATCTAGTTTAGGTCAGAATTTCTTTTTATGCTTTTTAATTACGAAAAAACAACTTCAATCAGAGTCAATTTAAATAAATTTTTAACAAAAAAACATTTAACAAAAACAAAGTTTTTTTGTTAAATGACAGTTTAACTATCATTTAATGAAAAAAAAATGCTTGCTATTTATGAAATTGTTGCATAGCATTTTTCTTGAAATCAGTATTATATATAAATACCTCCATGTTTGCAATTTAAATTAATTTAATTATGCAGTGATAAACAATTTATTTTGTCATGTCACACTGTAACAAACCACCTCCTCCCCCATGTAATATTTGGTCACCCTTTCCACTACCCCACTCCCCCTCCCTAAGATTGTGTTAAATTATTTGAATAATTCCCAGTATGCTATTTTAGTGTCAATTTAAATAAGCAGCAAAGGCATTTAGGGGGCAGGGCAAAATTTGTTCACTGCACGAATCTAACAACAATTAAACTTAATCAGCACATTTAAATATCTAGTATACTAAGTAACTAAATAAAAAATTTATTTAAATACAAAAATTAATTTTTTTTTTAAATTTGCAAATACAAAATTTAAGTAAATTTTGTATTTTTAAATTTAAAAAAAAAAATTAATTTTTGTATTTTTAAATATTGTTTAATAATATTATCAGGGCTCAAATTAAGTGATTGGAAATTTATCTTGAAATGTTTCTGTAATTAAATTTTTAGCTTTTTAAACTGTAAAACTGTTTTGATCACTAGACTCAATAGGTTTTATTCAATACAAAATATTTATGTTGATCTTAAATTATGATATAAAATCTTATTGTAAACCCATATTATTACTGTTTATTATTACATATTATTATAATTTTTATTATTACTAAAGATTATGATTCAAACTTTAATATTTTAAATCATTTTATAAAACATCAGATAAAACTACAAAAATCAAGCACAATAAAATTATTAAATCACAGTCTAAAAGAATTTAGTGATCAAATATTTTAAATAATATATTTAAATATTTTATATCTTATTTAAAGAAATCTTTAAATACGATATAAAATATTTTATTATCTTTATTTTTAAATCTTATCCAATGTTTTCTAAAAAATTAAATATATTATAAATTTTTTGCAGATATGATACAAAATTAAAAGATAGAGGTGTTAAAAATATTTATAAAAACTAATTTAAACTTTTTATAGTTATTTCAAAACAAAACAAAAAAACTCTAATAACTTATTTTAAAACAAATTTTTTTTATAACTATTTTTATAACCATTCAATTAATTTCTAATTTAAAACAATTAAATTTTTTAATAAATAATTCCTTAAACTTTCCCCTGTAAACAAAAACTGATATTAATATTTTATACAATGTGCAAATAACTTGAAACATTTTTTTTTGTTGATTTTTTATACAATTTTTCATAAATGAGCAAATAGCTTAAGCATAGTTTTTTTATTGGTTGATTTTTAAATTACAGTGCAAATTTTTCAGACCTTTAGTAATAATAATTTTTGCCTTACAACTTTTTCATTTATTCATATCCCTATATTACCTGGTATTTAAAAATAACTAAATATATCAATAATTAAAAATATTTAAGTTTTGACTGTATTATTTTTGTTGAAGTAAATTTATTGTTGCACTTTTTCATTAATTTTTGCAATATGATTAATTGACCATTTCATTAAAACAGTGTTCACAGTTTTTAACAAACTAAGAATTTAATGACCAGTAATATATCCAGATATTGCAATTCACAATCACTTAATTTCAAGTCTTGATTATAATATTATTTAATGATCTTCTTTTATTTTTGCTGCAAATATAACATAATTAATATGTTTCAATGCATTTTTGATTTTTTTGTTGTTATTTTTGGTTTACTTTATGAGCTAATTTAGTTTAATAAGTAAATAATATAAAAATATTATTAACTTATTTTAAAGTATATTATGAATTAATATCCAAAGATTATTGTAACTTTCCTGACTTAAGATAAACAGTAAAAATGTTTGTAAAATATCAGTCAATTTAATTTATTTCTTTGTTGTGCATACTAATTGCAATTTCTACTTGTCTAGTGTGACACTTCTAAATGTAACTAAGTAAATGTGTAAATTTAAAACTGATATAGTTATTTTTTTTTTGATCTTTTGAATATTCAGGAATTTTAAATCAATTGGGAATTCCGGATTATTTGCAGCGCCATCAGGCTGGCTAACACCCTGATATATATATATATATATATATATATATATATATATATATATATATATATATATATATATATATATATATATATATATATATATATATATATATATATATATATATATATATATATATATATATATATACATATATATATATATATATTATATATATATATATATATATATATATATATATATATATATATATATATATATATATATATATATATATATATATATATATATATATATATATATATATATAACACTGAAGTTGATTTGTAATTATAAAAAAGTGTGTGTTAATATAAAACAACTTCACTATGTTGTTTAATTGCTGTTTTATAAAGTTTATAAGACTGAAAGCATAAAACGCATTTAAAATAAAATGAAGTAAATAAATGGAACTATTCTAATTAATAAATTAGAATTATTGAAAACATTGTTGTCATAAAAATTTGAACCTAATATTTTTGTGAAAACATGCACTTTCTACCAAGTAAGTAAGATCAAAGTGATCTTTTAATCAATTTTGTGATAACAACTTGTTTTTTCAATATTTTTCTTAAAAATGATTATTATTTTTGAAATTTTTATATTATTTCACTTCATTTGATAACCAACAAGACGAGGTCGGCAAATTATTGTCGACCTCAAACTGTTAGAGGTCAGCTTAAAGTCGGCAAAAAAAACTGATACAAAGGGGTTACCATAAAACATAGAAACAAGGTCGGCAATTTTTTGCAAACCTCAAACACTTTAACGTTGGCAATTTTTTTTTTTTTTTTTTTTTTTGTTAATTCACCTCCTCAAGGCCGATAAGGCCACTACAGACGAGGAGGCTACTTATTTGTGGTTATATAAGGTCAGCATTGGTTATATAATTAGGTCAGCATTGGCGAATGCCGAACCTAATTCCGAGGGATATATATATATATATATATATATATATATATATATATATATATATATATATATATATATATATATATATATATATATATATATATATATATATATATATATAAATATATATATATATATATATATATATATATATATATATATATATATATATATATATATTATATATATATATATATATATATATATATATATATATATATATATATATATATATATATATATATATATATATATATTTATATATATATATATATATATATATATATATATATATATATATATATATATATATATATATATATATATATATATATATATATATATATATATATATATATATATATATATATATATATATATATATATATATATATATATATATATATATATATATATATAAATATATATATATATATATATATATATATATATATATATATATATATATATATATATATATATATATATATAAATATATATATATATATATATATATATATATATATATAAATAAAGCTTGGACAGGAATGGCATGCGATCGAATGCTACTGCTGACCACATAAATGATTTTTTTTTGATAACTTGACCACTACTGTTTAGATGTTTTGATGATTTAAACGCTTCAGAAATGCGCTGAATAAAGAAGCAATTTTTAAGAAAAAATAATAATTAAAAAAAAAATTCTTACAAAAAAAGAAATTATATTAGCATCAATATAAAACTTAAAAAACTTAAACTTGAAGCGAAAATTACTACTTGTTAAGTTTTTAACTGCATTTGAAATAAATTATTTTAAAACTTATATTTTAAAACATTTTACTTCATAGCACATCATTCCACACCAGCACAGGGCAGTAGCTCTTTTGTATAAGAGTGAATGGCTTGTGGCCTATGGTGACTAATGTGTGGATTGGATCAATTGAAATCCATTCTGTAAGTCTTACGTCTGGCTATGATATGCTAGCCCATAAGCGCAAAAAGTGAGTGTGTTTAGCTTTCTATTCACCCGAAAACATTTTTACTAATTACTTCTAACGATTATTTAATAAATGAACAATTATTCAAATTATTGAAAAGAAAAAAATATAAAATTTCTTAATTGCATAAACATTTTTTCCAAAAAGTTGCAAAAAATTGTTTAAAAAAAACCGAAGCCTTTTTAAAGTAGTGTTTTTTAATTATTTCATGCTCATGATTAGTAAGTCAAGTTTAAAAAAAAAATTTTAAACAACTTTTTTTTAAAATAGAAGCAAAAAAAAAAAAAAAAAAATAGCAATTAAATCATTACATTGCAATGAAAAATTGAATTTAACTTATTCCTAATTAAAGTTAAAAAAATAATCTTTAGAAAGATTTTTAAAAAACACAGAAAAGTAGTTTCAAACATTTAAATTTTTCATAAAAAATAAATGCCAACATAAAAAAAGAATTTACACATAACATTTTTTGTTGATTTACACAAACTGCTTTTATTTTGAACAATTGTTATAATTAATTTTGTAATTTGTTAATTAAGCCATCGCATAAAACATAAATTTTAAAAAAGATCAATGATTTAAAGTTATTCTTAACATTACAATTTTTTTATTACATTTAAATTGTTCAAACATCAAAAGAGCAGTGGTCAAATTATAAACAAAAAAAGTTAAGCGTGGTCAGTTACAGCGTGCAATTGCTAGCCATTCCTGTTTAGGTCTGATATACAATGGCGGACTGGCCACAGGGAGCACCGGGAGAATTCCCAGTGGGACAGTATGAATATAAGGATTCCCAGTGGGACAGTATGAATATATATATATATATATATATATATATATATATATATATATATATATATATATATATATATATATATCACGGCTGTTTCACTTAATATAAAAGCGAGCTTGACGTCACAAGAATTTTTGTGTTTAAAAAAAAAAAGAATTTCCGCATAAAAAGTATAAAAACTCACTAACTTTAAATTAATAGTATTTTTTTTCTATAAATGCTTTCATTTTTGAATAAAAAAAATATCTTTCTTCGCTAAGTAAATATTTATGTTAAACAAAATAAAAATAAACATTGTTAAAATATTTTAAATGATTTTGGATCACTTTTCTGTTTTTAGCGATTTTTACGGAAAACCTGTCTTGGGCCAACCAAGATTTGCTAAAATAGCTACATGGTTGATGGTTGAAATTTGGAACACTTATCAATGAATGTCTATTCTATTAGATTCCTAAGTCATCCTGATGATTTTTTAACTATAACTTAATTTTTAATGCATTTATATATTTAAATTTATCTCTTTTAAATGTAAAATATAATTTTATTGATGGATGACGTAAGTTATTGAAATTTCGACCTTTTATGCAGATGGAAATATAAAAAATTTTTATGTACTTTTTGCTATATTAGCGAATATGTTTTCAAACTTGGCATGTTTAGTAACTTTTTCTAGTTTTTCGCATAAATTTTTGTTTACGTTATTAAAGCAATGACGTAAAACATTAAACTTTAAAACAATTTCTCTAATATTTTTTGCGATTTTGTTTTATGACTTAATTATCTCTGTTTTAATTAACATAAGTTTGAGTAATATTTTTTTTGTT
>NC_061169.1:12177748-12180100 GCF_022113875.1 Hydra vulgaris | reverse complement strand
GTTAGAATGTTTGTAAGAGTTTTTAAAAACTGGAACCAAAGATGCCATTTTCGAGCAGGTAGAAAAACAAAAATTAAAATAAGATTTTGTCAAGCACTTATTAAATAGTTTAGAGAGAACTGAAGAGAGTTCTAAAGAACACTTTTATAAGACTATGACATGAATGTGTCTGGACCACAAGCCATAGAAGAGTTTAAATAAGGTATGACTTTAGCAACAGTAGCTGAAATGATTTGAATGTCTAACAATAGGTTTACCTGTTTAACTGGAATGGAAGGAAGAGTATAAACTTAAAATTCAAGAATTAAACAAGAAAAGTTTTTTGCCATTAGTTCAGCCTTATCTTTGGATGTGTAATAAGATCAATCCTTTGAATGAGAGATAGAATGTTTAACCTATTTTTATTAAAGACGCTGCTAAAGATTCTCTAGAGCCTAATGTCTCTAGAACCTAACATCTGAGATATGAGATAAGTTATGTGGGAAGGTGCATTTATCAGCGGAGAGAAATCATCACAAAGAAATTCTAAAGGAATCCCACTTAACTTTAGGATAGTAGTAAGTAGTGTGATGATAGGGCAAGTCCAAAGAAGTATGAGATGAAAGATTTATTGAGATCATTGCATGGTCGAACCACCTAAAAAAAAAGAAGAAGCTGAACACAAGCTAGGGTCAGAGACAAGACATGTCATGACAAAGCAGTATTGTTTCGGCGTTGCTAATTCTTCAGGACCAACTAAAAGCTAATTGCTTTTTGTAAAAAAATTCAAATATACATTTGTATTTGGAATGTGGTCCAACATGCTTAGAAGATCTGATACGATTTTTCAGTCAAAAAAAAAAAAAAATCACCACGCAAACTGAAAAAGTATTTTATTTAGAAATAAAACTGTTCAAGAAAATATTTTAAATTTTTTTTAAGAAAATTCAATGTTTCATTTAATGAAAGACAAACCTAATTTATTACTTTTAATATAATTTGAGGTAGAGAAGAAGTTTGCCTTACTCCTAACCGAGAATTATTTGGATGTTTACTTTTTGTTGTTGCTGCAATTAAATCTAAAACAATTTTAGCTGAATGAGCTCATTCTTACGGGGTAGACCCCAAAGGTTCAGCTTGAGTTAATAAAATTAATCTGTCTAGTCATTGGTTATAGTAAAGACCATGGTGGACTTTGGTTCTTTAACACGTTAATTTCGAAAGGGTAGAAAAGTGACAAGTTGGATAAGATGATTTTCTTATAAACAAGACTTAAACATAATGACAAGTTAGCTTTTGTTCAGTATGTTGACTTCTGTTCAAACACCTCCTCCAACGCTAACACTTTCATAGCTAATGTGTCTGAAATAAAATCTCCGTAGAGTAATAGTCACAACCAATAGTTTTGAGGGCCTCTGTGCCAATCTGAATTGATTTGGTTATTTCTAGGAGTGTTAGTTCTTCTTCAAGTTGTGGTCAGTAGATACCCCTAAAAAGAGTGATTCTTTTTTGAGCTTCAACTTTATCCAAAAATGTTCAATGGAGTTATGTTAAGCTGTTTAATATTTGTGAGTGCGCAATCAAGATATCTTTCTCATAGATTGCTTCACCACCTCCTATCTTTCCGGTCCTGTTTCATGTATGAAAATTATACCATGCAATAACAGTATCTGAAGTACCAGTATACGTAACTGTATACTGGTACTTCAGATATACGTATACTACCGGTATACGTAACTGTATCTGAAGTAAACCACGTCTCAGCAAGAAAAATAAAATATTTGTGGTTATGTTGGAGGTTGATTGTGTTCTGGTTTCAGCTTGTCAATTTTTGTTTAATTTAGTGAGCATGGATTATTTGCCCAAAAAATGATGTTACTGATAACCTTTACTGGATAAGTTTTTGATGATTCAGGCAAATGAGATACGATGGGGAAATGTCTAATAGACGATATTCGACATTTTTTTTATACCGGAATAATTAGAAACTTAAATCTTTCGTGTGTATTTTACATAAAAAAGTAGATATAGAATAAATAAAATAGACAAACAGCATTGAAGTAACAGTAGAATTTAGTTTATATTAGTTAAATTATTTGTTTTATATGGCTACATCACTTTCTTGTGTTGTTCCAATCACTTGTGTTGTCATTGGTTGTTCCAATCACTCAACCGAACTTAAAAAATGGAAAAAAGCTATTTGTGAAATTCATAAATGTTCAAGAGAAGATTCTAATTGTTGCTGTTCTGAACCATTTAAACTTATTCCTTTTCATACTGAAAAAAAAGACCCAGACCGTCGATCTCCTTGGAAAAAATTAATAAATCGGGTAAATTCAGACAAATCTCAATGGGAAGCTACTAAGTACAGTA
>NC_061169.1:12070248-12172748 GCF_022113875.1 Hydra vulgaris | reverse complement strand
TGATAAAGTATTAAGATACCTTGCAGCTAAAACCTCATCTGAGCCCTCTACGCTCTTGTTTCTCAGCAAGAGAAATTTTACCAATGCTGTGTGACTCCATAACTTTACCTCATTCAAAGTGAGCTTATCTAACTCCAATGAAGCCATAGGATGATATTTTAAATTATTTACAAACCTATTTTTGGAGAAAAAATCTGTGTTTTTTGTTTTAAAAACAAAATTTTAAAAATTGCTAATTTGTTATTAGATATGTTAATAACTAATTTGTTTCTTATCACTTTCGAATTGTTTATATCTACTTTTTTTATGTAAAGACGCACGAAAAATTATTTCTCGGATTTTAAAATTTCGAATATCGTCTATTAAAAGTGATGTTTGAGCAGGACGCTTTCTTTTAATATCGAGGCTTGATTGTTGTACCGGTTGGGATAGTTGAGGGTGGTTAAGCGTTTGTTCTTGCTAAAGCTGGACTTTCAGCAATGATAAAATATGTAGTTTGTGATTTTGAGGTAATGGCAATTGCGTCTGCAACATTCTTGATGTTGATAAAAACCGATCTGTGACATGCACGAGCTTGGTTTTTCGGGTTCCTGTGTTGGTTTTAGTGTGATTAAAACATCTGACTCTCACGATATTTTAGGTATTAATACCAACTGCTCTAAAAAAGTTTTCTGTTGTCTGCGTTATTTGCGTCATATTTATCTGGGTCCTCCAGTCCCACCACTAATACACTGGATTCTTTTCGGTGTCTTTGTTTCTGCTCATGTGCTACTTTATTTAGGAATGGATACCAATCACTTTCACTTTCATTAGATTTTCTATTAAAGAGAGATAAGAATGATATCGGTTGAGGCTTTTTAAGGTCTCTACTCTCGAGTTCCTAATAAATGTACCCCCAACCCCCTCCCCCTCCCTTTTATTATTTTTCGGATATTTTTCCCACCCAATCTAAGCTTATTAAGACCCCCTCATCCTTTATTGATTTTTACTTGTTATCAACAAAAAAATTATATATCTCAAAAGTAAAAAAAAAAAAATTCAGTGAAAATCGGCTTTAAAAATTTGAAAATAATTTTCAGTCACCGATAAAAACAAAAACTTTCAGTGTAAACAGGTTTTATAAATTGTCGACCTATTAAATCTCGATTTTCTAAAAATGAACTTTTAGTTTATTTCTCAACAAAGCTTTGGTCTTAATTATAGGATTTAATATGCTGAATATAAGTTATATACTTTGCAAAGTATATAACTTATATCAGCATATTAAATCCTATTGAAATTATGATAAAACAGCCTAACCCTACCCTAACAGCAGTTAGAAAATGCGCTATTGACCGCAAGTCAAATGCGCATTTGACTTAACCCCCTTCCCCCTCCCCCCGTTTATTAAATTCAAGAAAAAATCTTTCCCCTCCCCCCCCCCCCCACCTCGTAAATTGAATAAATTGAAATTAAATAATAAAAATTCAGTTGTTTTTAAGTTGTTTCTTTTAATTGTGCATTCATATAATAACTTAATTAATGTTGGAGATATTTTAAGAATAATATTGGGTAAATCTAGTGATGTTTCCTCTAGTAAATATGCATAAGTAGCTGTCCTTCTGCAAGAAACAAGTTACATCCAAAGAAGTATTGCCAAAGTTGTCAAAATTATCAAGACGACACTCAGAGGAACAAATTCTAAACTTAAAATGGGAGTCAAATTAGGAGCGCAGAAAACAGGGTCCTGTGGCAAAAAAGGAGGTACAAGTGCTAGATATCACAGAAAAATAAAAAATGTAATTGAACAAAATTGTAAGAAACCATCAATAAAACTGAAAATTGTTTTAAAAGACCAAGGAATAAAAATTTCACTTGAATCTTTAAGAAGGAGAAGTTATGAGTTTAGATTCAAGTGTAGAAAGCCACTGAATTCAAGTGTAGAAAGCCGAAATTTACGCCTGCAATTATTAAAAAACGTCTTGCATGGGCTAAGAAGCAGGCGCGGAAACAGGGGCGGGGGGTAATGAGGGTAATGCATTACTTCCCACCAGACTATCAATTTTTTTTTTTACTCGAACGAGTGCGTTGCGGTGGTTTCAATCAAAACGTTTTAAAACTTAATCAAATTGGCCGCCGTTTTGCACGTGAGCTAAGTTCCGGTATATGTTTGTTGAATCGTCTTGTTTTAAAATCGCTTGTATTTAGTATCCGTCTGTATTTAGTATTTAGTATATACAGTATACTATGGAAAACGCAAAAAAGGCGTAAGATTACAGACTGTTTTCAACAAAAAAGATAACGGTTTTTTTATAAAATGTAAAAGTTTTTTTTCAATTGTATTTTATTTGTTTATGTAAAGTAACTAAAGCTAATGTTGTCCAATGTCCACACAAAATCCATTTTGTGTGGACATTGAACAATTAACTTTACACTTCGCGCAACTCGTGTACTCAATTACACTATTAATTAGTGTAATAAAAAGTGACTAATTTAAAAATAAAAAGTGAACTTAAAATAATAAGTGACTAATTCACGAATTCGACTAATAATGACTTACAGTAGTATTAATGCTACAAAATGTTAGAAGGGTATTCACCGTGTTCTTTTTTGTTTATTTTCCAGTCCTACAACTACAAAAGTTGACGACGTCAGTCAAGTGAGTTTGCCCAGTGGTTCACTACCTACTAATTCTGCAGTCGTCACTCCACACCAAGTGGGTTTGCCCAGTGGTGCACTACCTACTAATTCTGCAGTCGTATGCATACCTATTGCTTCAGTCAAGTCCCTAAAGCCGAACAGTTAGAATGGGACATAGGGATGATTTTTGAGAGGGGGATACCCCATCTCAAACCCTCCCCTCAGTCAACTTCCAAGCATTACCCTCACCGCTGACTCCTGGATCCGCCGCTGCTAAGAAGTACTCCTCTTTTTCTCAAGATGAATAGAATAAGGTAAATTACATAAGAGTAGATGAAAATCAAAAATGAGTAACATAAACTAATAAAATTGAACATTTTGAACATTTATTGGTTATTATGATAAATTTTAAAACTATATATGAAGTATTAATATTTTCTTAAACCATCTTTATATGCAATAACTGCTTGAATGCGTTATGGCATGCTTGCAATTGATTTTTTATAGTTTCTGTCAACTCTGGTTTATTGTGCCAGATCTTGATGATTTTTTCTATAAGATTTGCTTGCTAGTAAGAATTTTTTTTCCAATCTCTCGCTTTACTATTTCCCAAATATTTTCTATGGGGTTAAGATCAGGTGAGTTGCCTGGCCATAGCAACACATCAACTTTTTTCTGTTTTTAAATAAGCTATAACAGTTTACGCTACTGTGTTTGAAAGTTGCACCCTCTTGCATAAATATAAGATTTTTGACATTTTCATGACTTTTTTTAAATTTCTTTGACATTTTTTGACATTTTGGGAAGCAACTGATTTTTCATAACTTCTTTTTACCTTTTTGTCCCAACCACTTTGTAGAGACGCGCTGCTTTTTGAACACACAAATGTTAGACCAGATCATTACTAAGATGGATGATTGACTGTTTCCACTATGCAGTTAGGATGAAACTTTTTGTTTGTTCTGCGACGAACAAAAGCTGTTTTGTCTATCATTTCTTGAAAGGTTGACTCGTCTGAGAATCAAATCTAAAATAATACTTATTTTAAGTTATAAAATATTTATAAAATATTTTAAAATAATTTATGAATATGAAGGTGAATAAAAATACGTTTCCCAATCATTAACAGACTAGTGACAATAGTTTCGAGCCCATTCCAGTCTTCTTTTTTCATGAGTGAAGTTAGTTTTGGTTTCTTGGCTGGACATCAATCCCTCTTCTTTCAGCCTTCTGCGAATGGTCCGGTTTGACACAACAACAACAGCTTCATGTATATAAGCTTAGTCAATATGTTTTATGGGTTATTTCTGTTTTCCAGGCAGATATTTTGGATTATACAGTCCGCCCTTGGTGTTGTCGTGCGTTTGGAATATGGTCTCCTTGGACCAAACTCTTTCCCTGTATCAATTTTTTTTTCTCAATTGCATTACGGTTTGATGAGAAACCTTTACAATTTGTGCAATTTTTCATTTTAGAATATTTTTCATTCAGAATACTTTTTATATTTATTTATAAAGAAATTTTTGTTGGGTGTCATATCACATTGTTTTCCCATAGCTAAAAATTTAAATAAAGAATTTAAAAACTTAGACTTTGGTGTCTTTACATAAACAGAAAAAAAAACATTAAATACTTTATTTAATGGTTTAATGATTATTATTAAGTTAAAAAAAGAATTTATTAAATAAAGAACAGATGCTTTTAATTAAAATAAATCACATTGAAACATCAATCAAACTAACAACTAAAAACAACCTTATTTTGTTCAATATGCACCTATTTGACTATGACAGGTGATTGCTAACAGCCAGAATTGCCAATTGATAAAGTTTTTATTAAATAGTTCTAAGAATAGAAATAACTGAGCATGTAACAAAAAGTAATATCATTTTTATTTTATCATATGTGGACTTGAGCCATCTATTTGAAATAAATTATATAAAAAAAGTGTGTTCTTAATGTGATGGCCGACCACTGTATAAGGTGCAACGCAGCTATTGACGGTTAAAAACTACGAGAGAAGAAAGAAAAGAGAAAGCTAAACACTTCGTTGCAAAAAAATAAAGATTTAAAACTTGTTAAAACTCTATAAAAATATACGCGAACTGAAGCATAAATAAAATCTTGATTAAAAAAAAAAGTTTTATAATTATAATATATAAATAAAGGTATGATAATATATAGATATATATAAATATAGGTATACGTAAAAATTTTGAATTGCTTCGACACCTAGATTTTAGTTAATACGATATGGTACTAAAAATTAAGTAGAAAAGTAATTTAATAAGCTAAGAGATGAAAAAATAGAAGAGAAGAAAGTATAATTAGAAAAAAGAATGATATAAAAATAAATAAAAAGAATACGGAAAAAAATAAAATTCTGGAAAACTAACGCTCATACAAAAACACGTCTTATCGATTCTAAGGTCTAAATGCAAAAAAAGTATCTATGATATAGTATTTTATCTATATAAAAATTTAGAAATCATCAGTTACTGGTGGTATTTTTGTTTCACTTCCAGGAAAATAAAATAGTTTTAATGGCTCTAACTAACTACACTCAGCAAAATTGTTATAGTTCCACTTACAATTTGTACACATAAATAAATTCACAAAGTATTTGCTTTTTTTTGGTGTTTATTTCAGAAATTAATAGGAATAAATAAATAAGCAAATGATATTTTAATAAAAATAATAATTATTTTATTTCGTAAAACTTAAAAGTTGGAAATATTTCAAAAAAACAGGCAAATTTTCTATAGTTCCACCAAAGGTAATCCTTTATAATTTATGTTCTAGATAATAACTTTTTAAATAGTTTAGTTTTTAATAATGTGTTAACATTATTAAAACTATTTAATTCAAAGATTCGGTTTTTCATACTTTTTATAAGATTTTCCAAACAAACCTTTGAAATACCGTTTCATGCTTGTTGGATAGATGTTTTATGTTCTTGTATTGTACTATACTGTCGAGAATTTCCAAATATAGTTTGCGCCAATATTCCCTATAAATTTTCAATAGGATTCAAGTCAAGTGAACATGATGGCCAATCCAAAACTTTTATATTTTTTTCCTGAAACCACCTTTTTTACAATCCGTGCCGTGTGAATCGCCGCATTATCTTGATGGAAAATCCAGTTCTCAGTAGGTAAACCTTCACTAAACTCTATTAAAACATCCTCTAAAAGATCTACATAATTTCTTGCATTCATTTTTGTTGTAATAAAACATATTAGAATTTTGCCGTGGAAACAAAATGCGGCCCAAACCATAACTGTCCCTCCTCCGAATTTACGACTCATAGCTATCCTATCTTTTTTTTCAAATCATGCCAATAATACTTAAAACCATCAGGCCCATCTAAATTAAACTTTTTTTTGTTGGAAAAAATAACATTTTCCCATTCTGCATCCCATGTCATGTGGTCTTATGCAAACTTAAATCTTGCACTTTTGTGTTTTTTTGTTTTGTGATCATCTTTTCCATTGGAATCGTCCTGATTTTAAAAAAAATTTGTTGAACACGTCTTGTAGTCACAGGTTATTCAAGTTCAGTCTTTATTTGTCTTGCTGTTCGTATTCCGGATGGCGCCAAACGCAAAATGGAAGAATGTTGCCTTTTGGTTGTTTTTTTATTTCTGCCCTTAAAGTGATTTTTGTAGTAATTTTTACCTAAGTTTATAAAATTGTTTACTGCATGATGAGACCTTTTGATTTTTTTTGCAATTTGATGATTGGACAAACTTATATCTTTGTAAGCAACAATTTTTGCATTTTCTTCCTCATTTAACACCTTTCCGCGTGGCATTGTAATAATTAAATAACAAATCTTAACTAAAAATACACAAAACTTTCATATAAAAAAAACAAATTAAAAAAATCTTACTCAGACTTCAATTAACTTTTATTAAGTGTTCAAAACAAACTAACGGAATTACGGAACTTTCGCCAGTATAAATACCAATTTCAAAAACATTCTTGAAAATTTAGTTTCAATTGTTTTAGAAACACATAAAATTGTCATAAATGCATTTGTCTGCAATAGGTCTAATTTAGAAAATTTTTTTGGTTAATTTTATAAATGCGTTTCGAATAAAATCTGAAATAACTACATCGAACTATAGAAATTTCGTTGAGTGTATTCAAACTTTATCAATTTATTTTGTTTTAAAAAACGCTGAATACAATTCTTTAGCTTCTTACTTAATTCAACTGAGCAACTTAGACACCAGATTTTCAATTTTTTTATTTTTAATTTAACTGCTTTAAGTGGGAATATCTTAAATAGACCAAAACACTATAACTAAACATGTTTGCTCAGTTTTAATTTAAGATTCAATTTTGTAGTCATAGTTTAGTTATTATGATATGGCGTTTAAGAAAATTGCTCTGGAATAATCAATAGTGAAATTGTACTGATCGTTGCAAGTTTTAATGATATCTGGCGGTTAATAGTACTCACAGAATAATATTGAACGTTTAAATGCAAAATTTCATATGAATTGACGTGTTCTACTACTCTTCCTGGTGAGACGGAAACCATTTCTCATTTCTGGGTATGACATAGTTAAGCCAGTACTTTAAAAAAAAATAATTTTGAAATGTAGTTTTTATTTTTAGTAAGCTGTAATCAAAAGGCATTTCTCTCCTTAAAGTTGACTGGATAAGTTTTTAACAACTGTTCCAACTATCAAGTAATCACAACAAAAACCATGATTTACGTATTTTAATCGTTTTTTGAATACTAGATTCAAATATCGAGGTTTTAGACAATCTCTACTACTTTGTAAATCTTTTTCTTTTGCTTCTCCGTTTAGTTATAGGTTTGTTACGTTCTAAAAAAAAGTTTTTACGGCGATGAACTTACTATATTTCTACAGAATTTTATTTGTATGTTTCAACGTCATATCTTGTTGTACGTGAATACATATATATATATATATATATATATATATATATATATATATATATATATATATATATATATATATATATATATATATATATATATATATATATATATATATATATATATATATATATATATATATATATATATATTTCAATTCACCTCGGCAAGGCTTTGAAGGCCACTTCAGTCGAAAAGGCTTTAGTTGTGGTTACAACCCTCGCTCAACTCTATAACTCCGAATTACGAAACTTGACAAACAAGGCCGCTGTGCGGAAAAACAAATTGAGCGTGGTATTACCAGGAACGTGATGGGGACCGAATTCGAAATTTCTCGCTTATGAGGCAAGCGCTCTACCATTACACCACTACTGCATTATATGCAGTAGTGGTGTAGTGGTAAAGCGCTCATTATAAACTTTTAAACTTTTACATTATAAAACTAAGCTGTGTAACCATGGAAGTATAAAACAGATGGAAGTTCAACCGCATTAAAATTCTTTGGGGCTATGCTTGTAACCTTTTGTTTCGGAAACAATAAGAAAACGACATCAAGACTGTAGGGTAGAGCGGGGCTAGTTGTGCAATTTTTACTAAACCTAACAGATCTCATGAACGGTGCGTCGGATTTACATAATTTTTTCAATATTTGAAAAATAATTTATCTTGATAAAAATTTGTTAAGAAAAAAGTAAATCTTTTTATTTTTTCGAGAAGATATTGCCCAAAGTTTGCAGAGCTGCTCAACCTGCCCCAGTGGGGTAAGTTGAGCAATAGTGTGCTGTTATTTCAAAAATCAACGAATAAATGAATATGGATAGTAGGAAACTTGGGTAAATCATCAATAAAACTTACACTAACAGTAAGCGTGTGTATAGTTTATAAACTTTTTATAAACTATAAATTTTATACACTTTAATGACGTAAGTAAAAACGAGAAAAAATTAAATAGTAAGAAAGTGGTTAATCATGAGTTATAAAAATATATTTTTATACAACTTTATCTTCAACTTTGAAGCCCATTTTTAAAAATTATTAACTCTAAAAATACATATAAATAATGTACCGCTCTATTATTTCTTATCAAAGTTGTTACTTTGTGTTTGAAAGTTCAGTTTTATTTATTTTTCTCAAAGCTGCTTAACTTACCCCTACTAGACAAGGTGACGCATTAGTAAGGTTTTAAAAAAAACTGGAAGATTTAAAAAAAAAAAACAGTTAAATTTAATCAAAAGTTCGATAAATTGATAAATTATCATATATAGTATTATTGCATATATACTGTTGATGAAACCATTATCAACAGAACAAAAGCCAGTAAAAGTGTTAGCAGGTAAAGGAAGTAAACAAGTAGGAAGAATAACATCTGCAAAACGAGGAACATTAGTAACTGTATGTTGTGCTTCAAATGCAATTGGAAACTCTATTCCTCCACTATTTGTTTTTCCTAGGGTCAAATTTCATGATTACATGATAAAGGAAGGTCCTCCTGGATGCGTGGGATTTGCAAATCTTTCTGATTAGTTGAATTCAGACATTTTTATAGAATGGATAAAACATTTTGTGAGGTATTCAAACTGTTCTCATGAATCTCCAGTTTTGTTACTTCTGGACAGCCATAAAAGTCACATTCTGTTAAAAGCTTTGGATCTTGCAATTCAACACGGAATTACAATGCTAAGTTTTCCTCCCCATTGTACCCATAAATTGCAACCATTGGATAGAACTGTTTTTGGACCATTGAAAAGGTTTTACAATGCTGCGTGTGATAATTGGATGGTCACAAATCCAAGACCTATGACCATTTATGATATTGTTTCAATAGTTCGCGAACTATACACAAAAGCTTTCTCACCATCTAATTTACAGAGAGGATTTTAAGTAGCTGGTATTGAGCCATTTAATCCAGAAATGTTTAAAGATGATGAATATTTACCATCATCAGTTACAGATCGTGCTGCTCCAAATGTAGTAAACACATTTCTTGTGGAACCTGCAAGCAACCATTAATTAGTGTTGGAAGTTACTGGAAGAGAAAAGATGAAGATTGTAGAGCAAGATAACGATTGACAGACAACTTAAAAGATTGCAAATTATATGAATCAGGAAAGCAAGATGAAGTAAGCGAATTCCAAAGAACTGATGTTCGAGGAAAAAAACTAGACGAATAAGAGCTTTTGGAGCACTCAGAAACAGTAACAGAAAAAGGATAAGACTTAACTAAATGACAAGTAACACGAGAATAAATTTTAGTAGATGGCACAAGAGACGCTAGCTCTTTAGAGCAGTGTCCATTATAGTATTTGTAGAAAAGAGAAAGAGAAGCAACATTACGACGATATGACAGAGGTTGAAGGTTGGCTGCAAGAGCAGATCAAACTATGTTTACAATGCGTTTTTGCACCTTGTCCAGAAGAGAGAGGGGATCATTAGAAGATTCACCCTAGATATGGCAACAGTATTCCATACAAGGCAGGATTTGAGATTTATAGAGATAGAGAATAGAATCCAGAGTAAGAAAGTGACAAGCTCGATAAAAAGAAGCAACTTTAGCAGATGCTAATTTTGCAACGGATTTGATATAAGGTTTCCAAGAAAGATCAGAAGTGAGAGTTAATTCTAGAAGATGAAGGGTAGGAGACTCATCGAGTACATTACCGTTCATAAATATAGGAAGGTCTAAATTATTGGGATAACGATTGGCTGAAAAAAATTGAGTTTTATGTGAATTAAAGTTCACCAGCCACTGTGAGCCCCATGCTGTAGTAGAAGTGAGATCCTTTTCAAGCTCAGATGCCACCTGCAAGCAATCAGAGGGAGTTGGCTTCTTATCGTGACAAGAATAAATGGTAGTATCATCAGCAAACAATACCACCTTAGATATGAGAATATCTGGAAGATCGTTAATGTAAATTAAAAAGAGTATATGGCCAAGAATTGAACCTTGGGGAACCCCTGAGGTTACAGAATAAGAAGAAGAGTGCTGTCCATCAAGGACAACTTTTATACTACGATTGGAAAGAAAGGATTCAATAATCTTAAAGATGTTTCCAGATACACCGTAAGAAGAAAGCTTATGGAGGAGACCAGCATGCCAAACTTTATCTGGAAAACAAGACTCTGATAAGCACTTGTTAAATAGTTTTGAAAGGATAGACGACAGCTCATGAGGACACTTTTGCAAGACTATAACAGGTATGTTGTCCGGGCCGCAAGCTGTAGAAGAGTCTAAGCGGGAAATCACTTTAGATACAGAAGCTGGAATGAATTGAATGTCGAGCAATGGATCAACCTGTTTGACGGCTATATCAGGTAGAACGCAACTAGTGGCATCTAGAGATGATATTGATGAAAAGTTCTTGGCAAACAATTCAGCTTTGTCTTTAGGTGAGGTGACAAAGTCTGAACCATACAAAAGAGGTAGAATTACAGACTTGCCCTTATTATTGATACTATTAAAGATTCTCCACAAGTCACAAGAGCCTAATTTTTGTGATGAAATATGAGATTTCATGATCTGAGAATAGCGGGCTTTGACGTTAGACAAAACCTTTTTACAATGGTTCTTAGCAGTAGTAAACAGATGTCTGTTTTCTAGAGAGTTATTTTGCTGATAGATATGGAAGTAATAGTTTAGATTGGCAATTGCAGCAGCACAATGTGAGGAAAACCATGGAGAAGAGTGAGACTTGACCTGGAATTGTCGAGAGGGAATAAAGGGTTCCATGCCAGCCTGAATCCACAAAGTTATGTAAGAAGCACATTTGTCAACAGGGAGACGAAAGATTTCTACCCAGGGGCCAACACGAAGAAAATCACGGAAAGAGTCAGCTTTAAGGTAGTTGTAAGATGTACGATGATAGGGGGATTCTGATGATAAAGAAGAGTAAGGTAAATGATTCGGCTTATTTACATAGATAGAATTGTGGTTATTCTTCTAATGTAAACTTTATACACTGGTGTGTATAAGGTTGTAATGATATGTATATATATATATATATATATATATATATATATATATATATATATATATATATATATATATATATATATATATATATATATATATATATATATATATATATATATATATATATATGTATATATATATATATATATATATATATATATATATATATATATATATATATATATATATATATATGTTTTAAATTTTACTTTTTTTTTTAGATGTATTATATAATATACACTAATGACCTTCAACTAATGCATTTGTAGCACTTAGGTATAGCAGTATTAAACATGTAAATAATGTTACTCATATAAGATCAAAGCGCCCCATATCGGAGATTATAGTACCCCATTGCATGGGGTACATTGATCTTTTGCAAGGGTTGTCGTAATGTTGAAATATACCATGTTCATTAATGTTTTTTATTAAAACATTTATTTTTACTTAAAGACAGATTGTTCTAGTTTAGTTTAGTAATTAATAAGTTTTTATATCTAGATCGGGTGATTTGCAGTTTTCAAAATACTGCAACGGCGATTAATGCGCCCCTATCTCCCCTAATTAATTGATGAATTTTAAAAACTTGCTTCTATTTTTCTAAAAAAATAAGCAGATAAAGTTGTTTCAAATAAGTAACCCCCAAACTCCCCATCAAAACGAAAGCTGGTAAAAGCTCTTGTTTTAATGATTCTTAAAGCCTAGAATTTATTTAAAAATTTAACGGAGCAGTATGTTAAAATGAGGATGATTTCAAAAAGTTATAGTGATCAAGTATTTATATTTTTATCAACTTGTTTATTATTTAGCTCCTATTTTAAGTTTTTAATTTTTTTTTAAATTATTAAAAAAATTTTTTACATGATAAACTAATCAAAACAATGTGTGCATATACACAAAATAATATTAACGGTGTGTAGATAGATACACACCGTTAATATTATTTTGATTAGTTTATTATGTGTAAAAAATTTTAATTTATTTAATGCTTTATGCATAAATTAAAAAACAAGTTAAATAATCTTAAAAAATAAAACCTAATTTAAAAATAGTGTTACTCAATCTTTTCCAGCTAAAAAATTTATGAAACTCAAAAACTGGTATTTTATAACCTGTTATTATATAACTGCAAAAATATATATATTATATAAAAACTCATTTATATACATATTTATTTACAAATGAGTTTGTTACACAACTAAGTTTATATATGGCTTCTTAGTATTATCATTATTTCCTTTTCCGCCATATAAAATAACTTCAATTTTTAAAAATATTTAGAGACTTTTTTTTACCATTTGTTTCTAATTGGTGTCAATTCATGTGAATAGTATGTAACCTTTCACGTATCAGAAATGGTAGTTTTAACATTTTTTTTATAAACTTGTTTTTATAAAAGATACTAATTCCTTGTTGCATTAAAATTTTTTAATGATATCAGAAATAAAACAAAATAACAAAGTTTCTATTAAAAATTTATTAACAAAGGATTAGTAAAAAAAGTTTCTTATGGGGTTATCAGTAAAATTAAGTTTTTAATTTAATTTTACATTACGTATTTCATTTAGGTTTCAATTTAGCTTTATCAGTTTTTATGCTATTTTATCTTTATAAGTTGAAAATTGGTTGATGGAATTAAAGTGCGAACATATATACAAATAGCAGCAGTAACAACAATAACATTTTTTTTACAAACCAAAGCCCAGTTTTAGCATTGATTTATTTTAAAC
Source organism: Hydra vulgaris (assembly GCF_022113875.1). Lineage (NCBI taxonomy): Eukaryota > Metazoa > Cnidaria > Hydrozoa > Anthoathecata > Hydridae > Hydra > Hydra vulgaris. Next base: position 12,159,515 of record NC_061169.1, on the reverse strand, counting down.
CTTTATTATAAATGTATTTTGTGTGTGTACATGTGTATGTATATGTGTAACTCCATGTCCATGTGTGTTTTATATAACTACGTTGAATATAGTGGCTATATTAAAAGTATATTTTTATAAAAGATTGTAATTGAAAATATGTATACTAAATTACAATATTATAAACGTTTGATTGGTTTTCAGTGTTTAGTTAAAGCGTTTTTAAAACTTGCTTACAAATTGAGCAATATAGGTTTCCTAATCATGGTCTTTGTATTAGATATGTGTTAATTATTGCTACCTTTATAAAGTTAAGCACAAATTTGTATTAATATAGAATATCAGAATAAAATAATCCCTATATTCTCATATAAAAGAAATACTTTGTTATATAACTGTTATTAAAAAGTCTTATTAAAAAATATAATTAGTTATATTAAAGTCTTTTTTAATTTCTCCTTAGTTTTAATAGAGTGCTTTTTAAAAATTTTAACTCCTTTTTTTTAACAGAATTGCAACATCTAATTATTTAAATGCAATCGTATTAACTCCTTTGTTTTAACAGATTGTACTTTGCAATAACGTAGCAAATCACACACACACACACACACACACACACACACACACACACACACACACACACACACACACTCTGTCTGTCTGTCTGTCTGTCTCTCTCTCTCTTTATAGGGCATAGAAGGCATGACGTTTAATTTCTGAGGGATTCAACGTTGCCTTGCATTTTGAATAGCAGGTTTTTGTTAATATAAAACTTTGGCAAAGTTTATTCAAAACATCAACAACAAATATCATAATCATAAAAAAGTTTTCACAAGTTGCATTAATCTTTCACTTAATCATTAAAATTTATGCTAAGAAAACACATCACATAAAAAATACGTCACGAAGAAACCCGTCGCGAAGAAAACACGTAAGTAAAAATAAAAGTATATATAGTATAATTTATAAAAAGATATAATATAATATAGCATAATAAATGACATATAATATAGTATACGAATAAGAAAATAGTAAGAAATTGTCTGATTTTTGACGTAGAATGAAAAATTTATGAAAAGTTTAAAATACTAATTGTGTATTTAAAAATCTTTGAACTTAAAAGTAAAGATTTTTTATTAATGAATAAATAATAATTTAAATGAAAAATAAATTTTTTAAATGAGAAAACAAGATATTAAACTTTTTCAAAATGTTTTCAAAATTATAGAGATACTGACAAAATTTCATACTTCAAAATATAAGTTCATTCTTTAACCCATGTGTTTACTAACTTCCGCAGTTGTTTGATAGTTCAATTGAAAAGTCTGAATAAATGCCTTAAAACGTTAATTATGTCGTACTGTACAATTAGTTTTTATTATTATTATCATTATTATATAGCTTAAGTTCTGTACTGCGCTCTCCTGCGTTAAAATAAACACACAAATGGTCATCAAAAGTAAAATATAATCCGATTCTATGTAAGAAACTCGCTAAATACACAAAAACTGGCTGATAAGTAATAACATGTTTACAATAGCTTTATGATATCTTTAAGCAATTCATTAGAAAGTATATTTTTTTATTTTTATCTGTTGATTTTATTTTCTACGAATTTTATTTTTTATTTTTTACAAATTTTATTCATCTATCAATTAAAAACTGCGTTCAATGAATTAAACTTTTGGTGGATGTCAAGTGTTATTAAGGTGGTTCCTACATAATCAAAAGTCAAAACTTTTTCAATAATGGCAAATTAGATATTCTAATGTAAGATTTAACTTTCTCGTGGTATAAATTTTTTTTTGAGTCTGTTTATGCTTTTTACAACATTTACAATTTTATACAGATAGGTATAATTTTAGTGCCTAGCAACAGTCATAGTACCCGTTTTATTTTTTTAGTTATTATTTTAAATGTACTTTAAAATTTAAAGAAGTACATCTCTTTTGCTATTCTAATGTTGCCTTGCACGTCCAAGTTGTTAAATATTTAATAATTATAAGTTATGCTGAAAACAGCAGGCAGGCTTTTTTATAATAATTTTTTTACTTTTTACTGTTTTCTAATGTGTTTGTTGAAATTATTTAATATTTTAGGTAGATTCTAGTAAAATAATAAAAATTTATTATGGCAAACCTTCGAAATAACAAAAGAAACTTATCAAGAATGGGTGTTGGTGGTCGTTGTAGAAAGTCTGTATTTATTGTAAATAATAAATGTGATAACAAGCGAAATAAAAAAAATAAAAATATTAAAAATATCACCAAAAAAAAATTTACTATTAAACCAGCTGAACATTCTGGAAGTAGTGATAATTATTTTTTAATTATAAATTTCAAAATACTTATGGAAATGATAGCAGTAGGAAACAAGTGTCAAAAATGTGGGAAAGCCAATCCCCTATAACATTTTTAAGTTTCGTTATGTAACGAAACCAAGTTACAATACGTGCTAAATTTCGGTTAATCATACGCAACGTTACGTATCATTTTTACGTAACGAGACGTAGTTTTACGTAACTGTTACGTCACATGTTTATGTAACGAGACGTACGTACGTACGTACGTACTTTATGTACGTACGTACGTACTTTATGTAGACGTACGTACGTACTTTATATATCAAGACGTAACACTTTTACGTAATCGTTACGTATCAAATGTGTGTCATTTTTGCGTGACAAAAAGTAACATTTTTAACCTTACGAGACGTAACACTGTAACGTGTAGTTCTTTATAATTTTTTTAAATTTAAGCTTTTTGATATTAACATAGTAATACAAACTGCTGTAACGACGGTTGTCGTGGAGCATAAAGTTTAAAATTTATACTTTAACAGCCGTTAACAAATGTTTATCTAGCCTAGCTTTAAAAGAATTTACTGTCATTGCAGAAAAAACTTTTTCAGGTAAAGCATTCCAATGAGGTATCACTCTGTTCGTAAAAAAATTATGTCTCGGTGTTGTTTTTGCAAATTCTCTTTCAAATTTCATTGGATGACCTCGAAGTCTCTGGGAAGAAGCTTTATTAGGCTCTTTATACCACAATATCTTATCAATCCCAGTTGTTAATTTGAAGAAAGCAATGAGATCTCCTCTTACACGTCTTGTTTTCAGAGTTGTGAGGCCCAACTTTGTCAATCTTTTGGTATAATTTAGATGTTTTAGTTCAGGGGCTAGCTTTGTTGCTCGTTTTTGAATTTTTTCTAGGTCGTTGATATTGTTTTTATTACATGGACTCCACACTGGAGCTGCGAATTTCAAGTGTGGTCTAATCAGCGATGTATATAGTTGCCTTACCATTTCAGTGTTAAGATAAGTAAAGCTTTTTCTTATTAAACATAAGATTCTTTGTGCTTTACTTGTAGCTACTTGAACCTGATGATTCCATTTCATATTGGATGAAACTATTACACCCAAGTCTAGTTCTTTTGTTGTTGTTTATAGAAAAAAACTTTAATTGTCGTGCTTTATAGTGTAGTTATAGTTAATATTTTTTCTTCCAATGTGCATAACACTGCATTTATTTATGTTAAAGTCCATTAACCATTCATTTGACCATTCAGTTAACAAATCAATGTCATTTTGCATATTAGTTAGATCATTATGTTCTTTTATAACAGATATGATTTTAGTATCATCAGCGTATAATTTTGCGATTGAAGAGATACATTGGGGAAGATCATTGATATATAACAAAAAAAGAAGAGGACCCAACTCCGACTCCTACTCCAACTCCAAAGCAAAATTTTTAAAAAATTCTTTGAATTCTTTAAAAAATATTGCGAGATAAATTGAAATTTTTTTTTTGACAATTTACGAAACGTTCTTTGAGGTTTAGTATGAACATAAGGTTAATTGAATGTTTTGTACATGCACGTGCAATACCAAGAAATTTTACTATCGGAGTCGGAGTCACGATATTTTTTAGCGACTCCGACTCCGCTTAAATTGTCGCAACTCCGCAACTCCGACTCCGACTCCACAGCCCTGGTTGTTAGCAACTTCGAAAGATTTTAAAAGCTTTGAAATTCATTGCATCCAAAATGTAGGAGGAAGTCTCATCTGTAGGTATTTTTTCAATTTATGACTTAGAATATCAAAAATTAACCAATAGTCTGGTAAAAAATACAACTCAAGACCTAGTGGCTGGTCATTATCAATAAAAACAACTTTAAAAAGGATTTCAGCTTTGATTCTATCCGTTTTTACATTTTTTCGGACCTCCCTTTGTTTTTGAATGCAGAAGTTTTAATCATTTTTATATTGTAATCTCGTTCGAAACCCAGCGGGCATTTTGACGTCCTAGGAACGTCCGTAAGACGTCTTAAGTCTCGTCCGTAAGACATCCTTAGTTGGTCTCAAATGAAAGGCTTGAGGACGTCTATTCCAGATGTCCTAAAGACGTCTTTTTAAGTCGTCCTAGAGACGTTTTTTGACGTTCTAGAGACATCTCTGGCTGGTCTAATTTTAAAGACTTAAGGACGTCATTTTCAGACGTCCAAGAGACGTTTAAATTTTACCAAGACATTCATTTAAAAAATATATAAAAATGCAATGATTTACAACACAAACCTTAGATTTGCCTTAATCTAGGCAAGGGAAGTTATAAAAAGAAATCAATGTAAATAAAGTGTAATTTGATATATTTAAAATAAATTAATAACTTTACAAAAAATAAGAATAATTTTTCAAACAAAGTTACCTTTTCAAATTAAAAACTAATAGGTACAGTAGAATATAATCGATTGTGCATTATAAATACAAGAAAATTGCTTAAAAATGGAAAAAAAATAAATAAAATACAACAGTTGAGCCATCATTGATCGAAATCCAAATTAGTGGATGTTCTCTTTATTCGGTTAGAAGAATGCCTAATTACTTTTCCAATAAGTTGGAAGGTATCCATTTTGATTAAGTTTTTATTTGACTTTAAAGCAGCTTCTAATAAAAACAACAAAACATGTTTCAAAAAGATCATTAAAAAAAAAATGTCATGTATACATACACTTAAATACATGTCATGTTCCATAGCCAAAGAAATTAAATTTTTTAGCTTACTAATGTGTTTGATTAATTAAAAATTAAAAAACATCATTTTAAATTTTTAATTAATCAAACACATTATTAAGCTAATAAGAATACCAGTGACAGCGTAACATAGACTTGTCAACTCTTTAAACTTTTTTTTCTTCTTTAGACAATTCATGCTGTATTTTGACAAAATAGTGTCTGTTGGCAGTCTACATAATAAAAAAGAAGATAAATGCTGTACTGTCAATCATAAATGTTAAAATTCAAACTTTTGCTAATTACTTACAAGAGCAAAATTTTTTTAATTGTATCAGCTAGATTTTTACCCCCAATTAATGATAACTGTTTTACCTAAAAAGAAACAATGTATTAGAAACATTGAAAATGTTTATAACAATTTAAAATAAATATTGTAATAATATGTAACATATAAAATATAAAGTTGAAACTCATGTATACAAAAGTGATGTATTGGATATCTCCATTTGCAAAATTTTTTTTCAAAACATTAAATTTATCTGAACTTTTATGTTGTTTAAAACCTTCTTCTGGATTATTAGAGAACAGTGCAGTTCTATCTACTAAAATTTTTTTCATTTCAGCAAGTTGGAATATAATTTTTTTCTAAAACTCTGAAAAGTAAAATATATAAGTGAAGCCATAGAAATAGTATATAAAATAGTAAATAGTACTTCCTATATATGGTTGAAAAGAGATAGATTTAAACTAAATAATGCAAAAAATCTCAAGTTTCATGCTTAACCTTAAAAAAATATAGACACAAGTAAAGTTCAAGAAAATTATAGGGTTTTTGTCTAACGCCAAAAACTGTAAATAATTGCTTCCTACACACAAACGCACACACACACACTCATATATATATTAATATATATATATATATATATATATATATATATATATATATATATATATATATATATATATATATATATATATATATATATATATATTAGGGTGTCCCAAAAAACAACATTTTTGAAAATAATCTGCTCTCACCCCCTAAATGTGTTCTATCTAATGCAAAAACACTAGGTTTAAGTTTTTTTTGAATAAAAAAAATTTTAAGGGGTCCCTTAAGACCCTCGAATATTTAATGGGTCCCTAATATTTTCGAAAAAAAAGTTTTTCAAAAATATGTCAACCTGGTACTCAAATGAAGCGAAATTAAATAAAAATTTTAAAAATAATATTCATTTCGAAACAAAATTGTTATTTTTGGTTTTATTACATAAAAAATTTGGTTTTTTAAGAAAAAATGAAAAAAATGCATTTCTAATGTTTTTTTATGATAATTTTGATAAGTTAAAAAGATTGCGAAATGAATATTTTTTTTTAAATATTTATATAATTTTGCTTCATTTGAGTACCAGGTTACATATTTTTGAAAAACTTTTTTTCGAAAATATTGGGGACCCATTAAATATTTGAGGGTCTTGAGGGACCCCTTAAAAGATTTTTTATTCAAAAAAAATTTAAACCTAGTGTTTTTGCATTAGATAAAACACATTTAGGGGGTGAGAGCAGATTATTTTCAAAAATGTTGTTTTTTGGGACACCCTAATATATATATATATATATATATATATATATATATATATATATATATATACATATATATATATATATATATATATATATATATATATATATATATATATATATATATATATATATATATATATATATATATATATATATATATATATATATATATATATATATATATATGTATATATATATATATATATATATATATATATATATATATATATATATACATACATATATATACATATATAAATATATATATATATATATATATATATATATATATATATATATATATATGTATATATATATATATATATATATATATATATATAAATATGTATATATATCTATATATATATATACATATATATATATATATATATATATATATATATATATATATATATATATATATATATATATATATATATATATATATATATATATATATATATATATATATATATATATATATATATGTATGAGAGTATGTAAATTATTATTTTATAAACATCAATAAATACGATTTTCTCTCAATACTAAATTTATTTTTGATTTTTTATTTTTTAAAAGAAATTTTCGCTGGATTGTTGTGACCAGCGTCTTCAGCTTAAAAGATTTTGTTTGTTTTTGTTTATATGTTATTTTTAAATATATAAAACTAAAGTTTTCAGGCTTAGCAGGTTTTAAGCTCTTTTGGAATCAAATCTTTTGTACCAAGTTTAAGAATTGCAGCATTACTAAAAGCACCATATAAGGGTAATAATAAACAGAAACATTTTTGGCACTTTCAAGAAATAAATCAAGAAATAAATCCAAACTACAAAGGAACAGCCACCCAGGAATTTACCTTATTAAGTGCCATTGTAACAAAAAGTATATTGGTGAAACAAAAATGCAAATAAAAACACGCATGCAACAACACAAAAACAGTACAATAAAAAAATAAAACAGAAAGATCAGCATTAGCCACACACATTAAACATTGTGCACAACAAATTAACTGGGACAGTTGCAGAACTCTAAAAGTCAATAACAAAAAGTTTGATAAAAAAGTTTGATAGGGAAGTTCGTGAGGCACTTGAAATACAGTACCACCAATGTGCCCCTCAACAAAGTGGTATCAGACGAGGGACAATATGTGTCAACAAAATTCTGGACACCATTTCTAATGCACTTACGTTAGAAAAAGACGAAACCATTCCATTGACATATAATAAAATTGCAGTTTAAAAATAACATACAAACAAAAACAAACAAAATTTTTCAAGCTGAAGATGCTGGTCACAACAATCCAGCGAAAATTTCTTTTAAAAAATAAAGAATAAAAAATAAATTTAGTATTGAGAAAAATCACATTTATTGATGTTTATAAGATAATAATATATATATATATATATAACATATATATATATATATATATATATATATATATATATATATATATATATATATATATATATATATATATATATATATACATATATATATATATATATATATATATATATATATATATATATATATATATATATATATATATATATATATATATATATATGTTTATGTGTGTGTGTGTGTGTGTGTGTGTGTGTGTGTGTGTGTGTGTGTGTGTGTGTGTGTGTGTGTGTAAGTTTGTGCATGTGTGTGTATTGATAAATGTAAATATAAAGTGTAAATGTAAATATAAAGATAAATATATATATATATATATATATATATATATTTATTACATATTACATATTATATTATTACATATTATTACATATATATATATATATATATATATATATATATATATATATATATATATATATATATATATATATTATATATATTATATATATATATATATTATATATATATTATATATATATATAAATATATATATATATATATATATATATATATATATATATATATATATATATATATATATATAAATGGATATATATATATATGTGTATGTGTGTGTGTGTGTGTGTGTGTGTGTGTGTGTGTGTGTGTGTATGTGTAAGTTTGTGCATGTGTGTGTATAAATGTTGATATTTATCAATAATATGTGTGTAATAATATGTGTGATAAATGTTGATATTTATCAATACACACACATACAAAAGCATATTCATTATATATATATAAATAAATAAATAAATAAATATATATATATATATATATATATATATATATATATATATATATATATATATATATATATATAATGAATATGTATGCATCATATAAACATTATAATATAATGTATAAATCATGTATATGTAAATAATTATACATCAAACTAAATGAAACAACACAGTAACAAGGTGTCAACATACGTAATAATCTTATACAACCCATGATGGAAAAATCATAAAATGGAATGAAACAACACAGGAACAACAAAATATATACAATTTATTTATCCATTTACCTATTTCTACAGCCATGATATTACAAATCTTTGCATATATATATATATATATATAAACAAAATAATAGTCTTAAAATAATCAACCAAAACAAGTAGACATATTTAAATAACCGAGTTTGCGCATAATATTGTATGCGCCAAGTATTAATTTTTTTTCTTATTTTTAAGGTAATTAGGACGTCTTATGTAGGTCTTAGCGACGTCAATAGGACGTCTAAATATTGAAGTCCTGATATCGTCTTTATATTAACGTCACAAGGACGTCCTAACAAAGACGTCTTTACCAGACGTCTTTAGGACGTCCTAATTTGGTCTGAGACGTCGCGACCTAGTTAAGACGTCCGTAAGACGTTTGATTCACGTCTGTGCCCGTTGGGAAGATGCTAACGCCAGCTCCAAATACCTCTAAGGTTCCACCATGATTTGAATTTCACCTTCACAACAGGCTCAATATGCATCTGCCAATAGTCTTGTTGATCTTAAAAGTGTAAATTAAAAATAATACAATGTAGATAAAATAAGGTTTATTTTAAATACTTTAAATGGCATTTTAAATACTTATTACATTTATTTTTGACAAGTTAAAATCAATGTGCAATTTCTATTGATTTCATTTTTATTATATTTTTACTGATTGTAAGAAAAGCCTGTCATTAGAAAAAAAAATTGGTTTAGTGTATTTAGTCAGCCATTCTATTGATCTCTTTAAGTATTTTGTTACTCAGAATAAAAACCTGCCTGATTTTAGAGAAATGCAACTTGAGTTTCATGAAATTTAAGGCGTGTGAATTAGCTATTAGTTGATTTTCACCTAATTGTCTGATTTTTTTCCGCGAGTTCACATTAATCTCTGTACTTCTTAAAAGCTTAAATGTAAATAATTTTAAAATTGGAAACTTATGCGTTTTGTTTTTGCAAAAAGATATTTTAAAGTGAAGCAGTTTTATCTTTACTATCTTTTAACCTTTTATTTACGGCTGCGGCTATATGAAGCTCTCCGACATGATGGAAGGAGGTTAACAAGAATAGTGGTCGGTCAGAGAACTTAACTAATTTTTTACAAACCAATTTTAAATAGCCAAGGCTTGAACTGGGTGAACTGTATGAGATAAAAAGCATCTAAGAAATTTCTAATTACTGTGTATCGGGCCTCAACGCTATCGTGTTTAAAAACCTTTTATTTTATTTTAATGAATTTAGGCGCTTCGAACCCTGGAATTTGTGCTTCTAAAGATAACACTTTAACCACTGTGCCATGGCTACTCAAAAATTAGAGTCTAATTTTGTCACTTTTCCAAATAATCCTGACATCAGGAATGTTTGGAAACGTAGAATCATATTAATTGTTGTTTTTTTTAAATATCGATATTTTTAAATAAACCAACAAAAAATGACGTTACATTTTGTCATTATGAAGTTTTTTTTACTCATATATTCCATATTATACTCATACATTTCCAATTAATTTAATAAAAACAAGAAAAAAATCCTATAAAAACAAAGTATATTTAAAACAATTTAAAAAATGTGTCAACTGAAGGTTTAATGTAAAACTAAAATATTTGATTCTCTTAAAAATTACCTCATCTTTTTTATTAAAAAAATAAAAAAAAACCGTCCCTACTTTTAATTAGATAAGCTTGTTTATCTTTCATACCTTTTCTTTCCATAGTGGAAAACCATAGTGGTGATGAGTAGTTTTAGGTGGAAGACAGATGAATGTGATTTCATACTCTTCACAGGCATTTATAAATGCCTGTGAAAAAAATGTGATGATAAATTGTTACTAATGATAATTTTATTTCCTTCTTTGTTTTGTATATATGGAATAATTATTTTTAAAAACCAATCTTCAAAGCAAATAGTGTCAACCATCCACTTATACTTTTGTTATAAACAGTTTTATCAGGTCCACCTTTCATTTAAGTATCTCACAAATGTCCTCGTTTGTAAACAACATGAGAGGATGTTGTACCATTAGCAGTTCCAGCAAATTAACATAACACCGAGATGCTTTCAAAATGGCCCTCCTTATAAGTCTTAAAATATTTTATGAAAATTTTTTTATATTTTAAATTTAATATCAAATTTAAATTGTCGGATGGATATATATTTTTATTAAAAGATTTTAAAAATATTTTTTTTCCCTTTATTTATTGCTCAGGTATAAAGCGAGTCAAGTAATTTTTCAAATTAAAAAATTAGGTTGTTTTAACCCTACACGGATAAATATTATTACTATTTTAGAAAAAATACAAGTAGTGTAATAAAAATATTTCAAACATAACTACCTAATCTAAAGAATATTTATATAGCAAACTGTTTATGAAAAAAATTTCCAAATAGCTTCATATTTTCCGAATAGTTCCATTTTCAGGTATATTTATACTTACGGTAATAAACAAACATTTTTTTTTTTTTTTTTTTTTTTACATTTTCGTCATCGTTATAATGAATAATTTACAATATATTCATTTTGAGTTAAGATATGACAGGAGCAGGCAGAAGACAAAAGTCTTATCATCCAGCCCCGTTATATCATTTACATATCAAACAAAGAAAAAATTATCCATCATATAAGAAACTACATATATATGTATATATATATATGTATATATATATATATATATATATATATATATATATATATATATATATATATATATATATATATATATATATATATATGTATATATATATATATATATATATATATATATATATATATATATATATATATATATATATATATATATATATATATATATATATATATATATATATGTATATATATATATATATATATATATATATATATATATATATATATATATATATATATTTATTTATATATACAATACAATACAAATATAAAGATAAGTAATGATATAAAGTGTGATGGCGCTTTTTAACAAAAAGAAAAGTTAAAGAAATAAAAAATAAGAGAGAACAAAATAAAAACTAAAAATAAAATAGTATTTGAGATACGTCATAATCAAGTAACTGCTTTTTTAAGATACTTTTGGATTGAAGTTGTAGTTTTACTATTATTTGGGAGAAATGAGTTCCACAAATGTGGCCCTCGGTAAGTTATTGAGAATTCAGATTGTTTTAACAAAGTTTATGGTACCTGATAATTAAGCAATGAATGCTTTGTTTGATATTTATGATCTATGATAAAGAAAAGATCTTCAAAAATATTAGGTAGCATATGATATTTTATTCTAAACACGAATAAAAGAATATTATAAATATTTAATTGGTAAACATTCAGCACTCCAAGCTTACGAAGCAGTGGATTGGCACTGGTGTATTTATTAGCATTTAATATAAGGCGGCTTGCTTGTTTTTGCTTTTTTAAGATACAAGTTAATCTTGACGGATAAGTGCTTGCCCAAGCAATGTTACAATAACTAATATAGCTATGAATAAATGAAAAGTAAATAGATTTTAAACAGTTTTTATCCAACATATATCTAGTTTTATACATGATTCCAATAGTTTTTGAAATTTTATTTTCTATTAGATTAATATGCTCTTTCCAATTTATTTGCTCATCGATTAAAACGTCTAAGAATTTAACACAGTATGCCCGTTGCAATTTGGTTTTTTCTATTAAAATATCCGAGAATTTTAAAGGCAACGTGTCAGATTTAGAGGATTTAGAAAAGAGAGTATATTTGCTTTTAGTAGGATTCAGAGAGAATTTGTTGGCTTTAAACCATTCATTAAGGTTATCAAGTTCACTATTCATAGTGGTAAAGATTGTCTTAATGTTAGAGTGAGCATAAAAAACTTGAGTGTCATCAACAAAAAGATTAAAGTTTAGTATATTAGATGATAAATAAATATCGTTGATATAAATAATAAACAACAAAGGCATTAGAATAGATCCCTGTGGAACTTTGCAGGTAATGTTTTCTAATTTAGTGTAGGTTTTGTCATACACATTGTTTGCGATTTTTAAGATAGGAACAAAACCATTTAAAATTATTATTTTTGATTCCAAAAATTTCAAGTTTGTAAAGAAGAATATCATGGTCCACAGTATCAAAGGCCTTAGAGAGGTCAATAAACACTCCAAGAGTATATTGGTTGTTTTGAAACCCATTTAATATTTCTTTAACTAATTTAATTACTGCATGTTCTGTCGAGTGTCCTTTTCTAAATCCGTACTGATTATTATTTAAAACTGTGTGAGTTGTGAGATAATTGTAAAGCCTATTATGCATTATTCGCTCTAGAATTTTAGAAAAACATGGAAGTATTGAAATAGGTCTGTAATTAGATAACTTTAAGATATCACCATCCTTAAATATTGGAACTACTCTTGCTTGTTTCAAGAGATCAGGAAAAACGCCATTTTTAAATGAAAGATTAAAAATAACAAGTAAGGAGTTCTCAATAATATCAAAAACTTCTTTAACAACCTTTGAGCTTATACCATCAAGGCCTGCGCTTTTGTTCATCAGGCGATACCTCAAGCTCATCCATTACATAGTCCTTTTCTTTAAGATATGATTTAAAGTTTTTTTTTCCTGGTGTTATTTTGTTTGCTAGGTTTTTACCCACGTTTATAAAAAAGTTATCAAAACTGTTTGCAATATCTTTTTTCTCATTAGTTATTGTTCTTTCATCCTAAGTATATAAATATTTCGGTAAATAATTACCACGAGTTTTCTTTTCTTTTCCTATCACTTCCTTTATTATATCCGAAGTTTTTTTGTTATTTCCAATATTATTTTGTAATAAAGTTAAGAAATAATTTTTTTTAGCTTTTTTTTTCAAGTTTTCAAACTGGTTTTTGTAATTGTTATATTTTTTTTCGCTTTGATAAGTTGTTTTTTTTAAATATTTTTCGTTTTGATAAGTTTTTTTTTTTAAATATTACTTAAAAGCCTACAAAGTCCTTTTGTAATCCATGGACTTTGTAGGCTTTTAAGCTTGGTTTTAGTTTCCTTCATGGAAAACGTTTTTGTCCTAAGCATTAAGAAACTCGTTGGAAAAACCAAAAAAAAACCAAAAAAAAAAAAAAAAACTTGTGTAAAGATTAAGGTGGAATACTCCTCAGAAATATGAAAACTTTGAAAAAAAATATTATTTTCTGCAAAATTTATCAGAGATTCACATTCTCAAAACCATTTTAAAAAATTTGCTATAGATCTTTATTAAACTAAAATTTATTGAACCCAAGAAATTTTAATTTTTATAACAACTGCCATAGCAACAGCACTTTTTTTTCATCCTAACTAAAAAATCCTCTAAAATCATCTTTTTCTGTTTGAAAAATATACTAAAAAAAGGAATTTTATTTTCTATTGTTTAAAACTACTTTAGAATAAAAGCAATCGCTGGAATGCTCATTTTTATTCTTTTAAAATGGTTAAAGCTTTAGAGTTAAAGAAAGAACTAAAGGAAATAAAAGAAAAAAAATGTTTTGTGGAAAGAAGAAATTAGTTGTAGATAGTGCGGATATGGATGTAAATAATAGATTAGCGGATAATCTAAATATAGAGTCAAATTGTGTAGATACCAATGTTAATATTACTAAAAGAGATGAAGATATAAATGTAAATCTGATAAGAACTGTTGATTTTAATGTAATTGGCTCTGATTAAATTAGTGCTTCTGCCAAAAAAATTAAAAACATTTCATCGTTAAGACCCATAATATCGAGTAGCTTAATTACAGGATACCGTTTCATTGATCTAGAAATACTTAACTCTGTAGTTTCTACTCTTAGATGTCTAGAATGCATGTCATTAGAGCTATTTCTTTCAGAAAACGAAAACAAGAAAAAAGGTCTAGCTTCTTATCTTTATATTAACTGCTTTATATGTAATTACTCAAAAGAACTTTACTCATCGACATTCAACAAACAAAAAAGTTTTGATATAAATACCAGGGTTGTATATGCCATGAGATCATGCGGTCAAGGTTATTCTGGATTTTCGAGATTTGTTTCATTGATGGACATGCCCAAACCAATGACTATTAACAATTATAATAAAATTGTTTTAAAATTAATAATACAGTAAAATGTGTAGCTGAAGACACAATGATGGATGCTGCTCAAGAATTAAAAGATTTGAAAAATAATAATTTTGTTTTAAACTCCATTACTGACCATTTGCTCAATGCAATTGATGTTGCAGTATCATGTGATAGAACTTGGCAGCGGCGAAAACAATGGAGTTGTTTCTGTTATTTCAATGGAAACAGGCAAAGTATTAGATGTTGAAGCAATGAACAAGGTATGTAAAGGTTGTTTTCTTAAAGAACACTTAAAGAAAGAAAACGCATTTTTTTATGAAAAATGGCACAATAAACACAAATGTACTTATAATTATCAAGGACTAGCTGGTGATATGGAGCCAGAGGGAGCCCGCAGAATATGGAATAGGTCTATTACAAAACATAGTCTGCGATATACTGAATTTTATGGTGATGGAGATGAAGCAAAGGCTATGATGCTGTTAAAAATGTTTATGAAGGTATACAAGTAAACAAACTTGATTGCGTTGGACATGTTCAAAAAAGAGTTAGAACTAGCTTACGTAACCTTAAAAAAAAAGAAAAAGGTCTAGGTGGTCGCGGAAAATTGACTGATGCAACTATTGATCGTCTTCAAAATTATTAGGGCATACCTATTTGCCAAAACAAAAAAGATTTAAACGGTATGAAATCTGCTGTGAGAGCTACGCTTTATTATGTAGCCTCATCAAAAAATGAAAATTGACATTTTCCTCACTGTCCTGATAGTGCAGATAGTTGATGTCTGTATAATCGCGATAAAGCAAATTATACCTCGACATATAGGCCAAGCCCTGGTTTACTTATATCGATTGTTTGGAAACTTAAACCAATTTATGATGAGTTAAGTAATGACATTCTTTTAAAAAAATGTCTTCATGGCTTTACCCAAAATAACAATGAATCATTTAACATGACAATATAGGAACATGTACCAAAAGGCCATTATGTTTCGCTTACACATCTTCAGTTTGGTGTTTATGATGCAGTTGCTCATTTTAACATTGATAAACAAGCTAGCGTGTTAATTTTAGAAAAAATGGGTTTGAGACCTGGAATGTACTTGTTAGAAGGATGTAGGCAAATAAATAAAAAACGATTATATTTAGCCAGATATAAAAATTTAAACCAAGTAAAAAAACACTGACAAATAATTCGAAGAAAAAAGAAGAACAGATATGATAAATCTTTTAAAAAAGATGAAAACCTTTATGAAATTGGTGCATTCTGAGATTTATCTCATTTGTTTTATCATGATTTGCATATTTATGTATATTATTTAGAAATTTTTCATGTAAGCATTTTTAAAAGCTGTTTTTCTCAGATTTATAAAGGTTTATAAAGACGCCAACCAACATATTTAAAAAACTATAAGTGGTATAAAGATGAAATTTTTAGTATAAATGCATTTTATTGCTTTCTGTGATTTAAGTGTGACAGATTTTTTATGAAATTATTTCTAGTCCTGGAAAAGGTCAACGAAGTCACAAAATTCGGGTAAATTTTTTGCCCAATTTTGGTCCCACTTTTTAGCCTATTAAAAAATCATATTAAAAATTATATCACAGAACAACCTTGCAAGAACAATAATCCAAAAAAGTTTTGTTAAAATTGCGTAGATCTTGAGATGTTAAAAGACCCCGCTGGCCGGGGTCTCTTAATAAGTTTGTGGATTTTGGTCTATTTTACATGTGCCATTTTACCAAAAAAAAAAAAATTTTTTTTTTTTTAATTAATTTTGTTATTTACAATATGTATATAAAGTTGAATTATATAAAATAATAGTTATTACTTAAAAAAAATTATGAGAGAAAAATAAAGAAAACTATCGGTTTATAACTCTTATCGGTAAACTAAATTAATCCAAAAAAAAAATAAAATAAAATCTGGTTTTCTTAAAAATTTAATTTTTATTTTAAATATGCACAAAAATAAATATATGACCTATGTAAAAATTATTTCAAAATATTTAATGTTTCTCAGGATAATAACCTATTTCCCTTTTTTAGTGGTGCGACGCATAGTACATAAAAAGAAAACGGAAAAGAAAATCGAAAAAACTTTTAATATTATAAAAGTAAAGTATATATTTAAAAAAGTGTGTCATAAATAGTTTTTTAAACTATATTAAATAAACATGCAATTATCATTATAAAATACAATCATTGTTAAAAATTTAGTAGATTGTGATAACAAAAAAATCCGTTATGAAACTCAAACGTGCTGTTACGATACTTGCTTTCTGTTACATTCCACTTTTAAAAAATACTTGGATAAATGAATCAATTATCGAACACGCAAATCCTAGAAAAAATAAAAAAAAAATTAAAATTAAAAAGAGTAATAAAGATCACCACCTAACGGTGGCTAGGGTAAAACCACCTAACGGTGGCTAGGGTAAAACCACCTAACGGTGGCTAGGGTAAAACCACCTAACGGTGGCTAGGGTAAAACCACCTAACGGTGGCTAGGGTAAAACCACCTAACGGTGGCTAGGGTAAAACCACCTAACGGTGGCTAGGGTAAAACCACCTAACGGTGGCTAGGGTAAAACGCTACTAAAAACATATACAGATAAATCGTTTCGTTGAAAACTTTTTTTCTGTTTTCTAATTTCTTAAAGTTTACGTTTAGTTGCATAATTGTTTGCGTTTTAATTAAACTTAATGTTTGAACTGAGTTCTTTGAAAAAATGGTTGAAATCTCTGAGTCAGAAATGTGAACCATTTTTTTTCATTTTAGCCAGGGACCACAGAGGCTCTAAAATTTTTGCTTAACCCCCTCCCCCAATGCCCCAAACATGAGAGCAACAACTTGATAAGATACTTTTTGCACTAATCTTAACTAGATTATACTCATCAATAAAATTTAGGTTGGGTTTTTGCGACTATTTCCGTTTGATAATCTTACACCAGTACATTTTGTCTGTGTTTGGAAACTGTTGAAGGAACAGTTGATTGAAGGTGATTTCAAGAGGTCTTCTTTTGCTAATGTTATTAAAGAATCTGTAAAAATGTGTTGGCGAATAGCCCACTCTTTTGTGCAGCCATCTTTACAGACTTTAACTACAAATGTCTACTTAATGAAGAACAGTAGGTATGTATTCTTATTAATTATTTAGATTAACATTTTTTAAACTTCTAATAAAAATGAAATTGTCATATTTAAATTTTTGGCTTTGATTATTTCTATAAAAAGTTAAATACAAATAATTTTAGTAAAGGAAATTTTAAATTAGGAGAGTTTATAAATGACCGCTCTACCACTACACATCTACCACTACACATCTACCACTACACATCTACCACTACACATCTACCACTACACCACTATTTTAATTTAACTACAGGTAGTTGCTAATTCAATTTTAACTACAGGTAAAAGATACTGTTGCTGAAGATAGTCTATGGTTGTTGCTAAAAATCACAAAATACAAAGTTTTAAATTTATTAATTAGATTAAAAGCTTGCAGAATTGTTTCTACTGAGAGTTCGAACAATCGGAAGACTCGACTCCAAAATTTTTAAGAGTATGGATGGGACAAGAAAAGAAAAAAGCTAGCAGTATAGTCAAGATTTTATCTAAAACAAGAGAATGGAAGAGAAAAAAATTCAAAAACGCACTTCAAAATCTGCTAAAACTTGTGCAAAATCTACGGAATAAACGACATTTATAAATGCTTTAGAGGGATTAAAACTTTTCTCTACTATTATCCGAACAAAATGCGAAATTCCAACCAATCCACTGACTCAAGCTAGCGTTTAATTGGTGGTTTCTACACTTAAATTTAAAATAAAGCATGTAAACTACTTAACTAATAAATTAATAAACTAATTAATTAATTAATAAACTAACTTAATTGTAAATTATCATTTTAATTATATAAGTTGTGAATAATTATTTAAACTAATGAACAACTTTGTCAACCCACACATAAAATAATAAACAAAGATTGAGGTTGTTTTTATATTTTTTAAAATCTTAGCATTTAAAAAAGAGTTTCTTCAAAGGTAGTAAAAAATTAGAAAGCTAAATTTCCTTAAAATTTTTATTTATTTTATATTCTAAACTATTCCAATTATAATTTACCAAAAAGCAGAAAACCAACTGCCCTACTATTAATCATCTATCTGTAAATAACACCGATGAGTATTTGACTTTAAGAAAATCCCGGACATTTTTTGCTATGAAAATCCCGGAAAATCTTGTAAAATTATTTTAAATTATTTAAAAATTGATCCGATTAACAGATAACAAAAACTTTCGTAAACTTTTAAAACGGAATTTATATTATTTAATTTTTCACAAAAAGGAATTTCTTATATTCGAAAAAGGTAATTTGAATGAATTAAAAAGCAAAAAAAAAAAAAAGAAAAAAAAATTGTAACGAAAATTGGCATCGTGAAAATTTTAATTATAGAAAACATATTCGTTTAAATGCAAAAGTTGTCGTATTGAAAACTTTATGTAAAAATATATACATTTTATTTCGAATCAATAACAAAAAACATCCAAAAATGTCTGGAAAATTATAGGAGTTTTAATTCAATTTCCGGAATTCCCGGAAAAAACTCATCTAAGAAATAACAAATATCGAAACTGCAAATATTAAATAAAATTT
This sequence comes from Hydra vulgaris, assembly GCF_022113875.1. NCBI lineage: Eukaryota > Metazoa > Cnidaria > Hydrozoa > Anthoathecata > Hydridae > Hydra > Hydra vulgaris. Next base: position 12,139,847 of record NC_061169.1, on the reverse strand, counting down.
TTGATATTTGCAGAAAAACGATTGTAATACTATGAACAAGAATTTGGATTCATTAAGCCAAAAGCTTGGAATTTTTATTTCCTATTTATAAAAATAAATAAGATTTATCGAAATATATATCAAAATTTCTATTTTCATGAAATAAGGAATTTAATTTTAAACTAGAAATTTGGGGCATTTTGCGCACAACCGCAACTACAGCAACTGCCCAACTAAAAATAATAAACTGCCAAACTAAAAATAAAGATTTTGAGTCTTTACTATTCAGAACTACTTATAGAAAGTTTTTTAATCATTTAAAATCCTAAAACATACCACAACTTTTGCAAGCATCTATAGCTGTTTGATACTGTTGAGCATATAAAGTAAGTTGGTTGACAATTGCATTAAGAACTGTGTCTTGTTGAGCTGCATCTAAGCACACATCATATAAACTTGGTCGTACAAAGCTGTTAGCAGTGCATACAATCAAATCTCGGATTTGTTCAAGGTGCTTTATAAAAAAATGTTTTTATATTTAAAAAATAAGCAATTTGTTTAACTAAAGGTTTGCTTTTGAATATTTGTTAAAAAAATATGTATATTTTTAAAAAAGCCACATTTTAATTGCAAAAACAAACACTTACTGCTAAAGTATTGTTGCGTGCAGAATATGCCATTGCCATTTGCTTATTTAGCTTAGTCAACTGATCAACTAAAGTGTCTAGATTGCAACCTAAAGAATAAAAAAAAAATAACTCTGTGAATAACGTTAACATTATTATTGATAAAGAACATAAAATTTAAAGTCATTTTAATATTAAAATTATACAAAAATTTGTAGAGACCACAAAATCTATGGGAATGCATGCACTCAATGGTCTTTATGCAATCAATGCATGCATGCAATCAATGAATGCATGCAATCAAAGGTCTTTAAATAAGAGATTTTTTTTAAATTTGCCTGAAAACTTTTTTTTCTTTTTATTTAAGTATTTTGATGTTTCACAATTTGAGTTCTTTAAAAATGTTGTATTAAATATTTGCAGTGAGATAAACTTGACAACAACTCTGAATCTTTTCACCATAAAAATGATGGAAATATTAAATTGGTCAAAAAAAAAAAAGAGGAATTGGTCAAAAGAATTTTTTTGTACAAAATTATTAAATATTTATAAATAAAATATTTAATAATTTTGTACAAAAACTATCCAATATCTTTTAATTAACATGAACTTTTTACAATAAACATAATAACTATTATTTTTGTTTCTACCATTTTTAATTTGTTAATTATAATATTGCTTTATCAAAGAATGATTAAAACTTAAAGGTGTCAGATACCATTAAAAATTAAAGGATTAAAAATTAAAGATTAAAAATTAAAGGTGTCAGATACCACAAAATAATATTGAATAATTTTAATGTTCTTTGTATTATTTTTATTTATTTATTTTGAAGTACTATCTGTAATTGCATATACTTAATAGTAAATATACAATATCATATATATATATTTGCATAAATAAAGTCAACCAAATATTGGGTCTTATTAGAAAATGCATTGGTCGTTTAGGAGCCCTGAGATAACTTCATGTTTCACTGTTTGAGTTTGCGGTACCGGTCACCAAATCGAAAGGATAAAATTGATTTATTAGAAAGAGTTCGACATCGTGCAACTCGTTCGTGCAACTTATTCGTGCAACTCAATTTAATCACTTGAGAAAATCTTCTATGAGAGTCTTGACTACCTTGACAAAAAGAGGAGAAAGAGGTGACGTGAATTGTGAAAACTTTTTATTTAATAGATCAGCAATTTATGAAATAGCTTGTCAAGCGAGTTGGTTAATGCACAATCAGTTAACAGTTTTAAAGCAGGTCTTGATTGCTGGATGAGCAGTAATTAAGCAAATCGGTAGTCATAGTGCGTTAGTACCACACTCACTGGCACAGACCAGTTACAATGGTTAGTGTTACTAATCCTAATACTATTATAATAATAGTTAATACAAATATTAATGAAGAATACAAAAGTCAATTATTATAAATTTTTCAAATTTTAAAACCTACATACTTGTTTTTTTTTATGGTGTCAAAAATAAATTTTAGCAAAGTAAATTTTTTAAAATAGTTTAGTTGGTTTTCAAACTAATTTTCAATATTAAAATTTAATAAAACTATTTTTCAAAATTAAAAATTAGTAAAACTATTTTTTTAAATTACAGTTTTAAACCAATTTTTCAAGCCAACAATGAAAACAATCTTTAACCCGTTAAAAGACCATGTCGTATTATTACGCAAATTTAAAGTAGTTTCTAAATGTCTATGCCGTAATATTATGTTAACTGAAAGTGGTCTCTAAATGTCCATGCCATAATATTAACGTTTATGTATTTCCTCATATTTCCTTCTTGTTCATCAGTAATTACACATCTAATCGTCACAAAATTTATTTCTACATAATTAGAGAGCTTTTGTTTCATTAATTCACTTTTACACGTGTTTACTTTAATTTTAAATATGACAAATAAGTTTTTTCAGTGCAAAAAAAGTGATCAAAAAGTAAATATTTACGAAAAGATAAAAAAATTATACATTTGATGAATCAATAATGAAAAGATATATTTAATGAATGATTATTGAAAATGATAATAATAGATTAATGCTCAAAGAAGGTGTTTGGTACCTTGCAAACACAAAAATGAAAAGATTTAAGATATGAATGCGTACAATGTGATGTAGGACTTTGTGCAACTCCATGCTTTTTCAATTATTATACAAAAAGTGGATATTAGTGAACACATTTTGAAAATTTTGTGTTTATGTAGTATGATTTATATATTCTTAAACTTGAATAATAACATTTTGTAGTGTTTAATAATGTTAAAAATAGTAAAAAACTATTTTTATTCTATTAATAAAAAAACGCAATGATTTTAAAAACACGGGGCAATTAGAGACCACTTCAAAAAAAAAAGCTGGACTAATAGCGACTGTATTTTAAAAACAACACGAGACTGTTAAAGAGTTAATGCATTTGTAAAACATATGGCGAGAACCATAAAGACTGCAGTAATATTACTTGAGTTATTAAGACCATGATGTAAAGTGTAAGATTATATAGTATCACTTAAATAATTCTGTGATGTAAAAGGATTTATACAATGATGAATGCAAGATTTTGTGATGTTTCAACTACAACACATTGAGGCATTGTAAAAACTATAAATTTAGGTATGTTCTGCTAATATAAAACAAAAATATTTGCAATAATTTAAAAAAATAATTGCATTAACTGAAACCTGGAAAGCCCACAGAGAAATATGAAACATTTCTATTGAAAAAAACTTTTTATATAAAGAAGGATAAGTAATAAAAAGAAAGAAAAGTGAACAGATATTCAGAATAAACACAGATTTATTTTAAAAAGAAAAAGCTTATACAAAATCATAGTCAACAGTAATTTTATTGTTAAACTATACTATACCTAAAACAAAGTATAACTATACTTTGTTTTATATATAACTATATATATATATATAATTAATTTTATATATAACTATATATATATAATTAATTTTATGTATAACTATATATATATATATAAAACAAAACAGGGCGCATATGAAAACATAAATCTTCATTAAATACAAATGTTTAACTTACTTTAAAACAACATAGAGATATTTAAAATAAATAAATAAAAAATGATAGGAAGTATAAGATAAAAAAAAAACATTTCTTTTGTATAGTCATAATTTATGTAGTGGTGGTAATAAACCTCTCCTCAGAATCATGTTTATTATAACCGGCATTTCAAAGAAGCAATAGCACCTTCACTACAACAAACAGCCAAAACCCTAAACTTCACTACAACAAACAGCCAAAACCCTAACTACACCCAAATTTGGAAAACACTAATATTTTTAATGAAATAATATGGAAAGCAAGAAATGTGAATTCAATATCAAATAACATTACAAAATGAAACATTATTTGTTTAATATATAAATGATACCGATATATAGATAGAGCAATGAGTTGAAAGAATATTTTAGTTTACTACCATATGCTAAATATAAATTAAGAGGTTTTAAAAATAATCTTTTAGTCTTGATAAAATTATGTGAAGTTCCATAACATAACAATTCTGTTAGAAAAAATAATTTCATTATTCATGTAAAAAATTTTGAAAAACCTGTGTTACTGTTGTACGGCTTAACATGCAGAGAAAAAAACTATAAAGTAAGTCAGTAGTAAACTATTAAATAAAATGACAACCCACATGAACTTATTTATAAAATTATGTTTATCTAATGGATAATTTTTTTTTTTCGACTTGCATAGACTATAATGAGATGGAAATACTATATGCCCTGCTTTTAAAGATCACTTTCGCATCTGTTTATAGAATAACTTCTACATTTAGAGTCAATGTAATAAGAAAATATCTTCTAACAACTCAACTGCCACCGCCTAAAAAATCTTATGATTTTATTATTTTTGACGATTCTTTTTCTAATAAAAGTAGTTTGGTTTCTCTGCCCCAACATACTTTTCTTAAAAATTTTTAAAAATAGTATTAAAAATGCTGTAAATTTGTAACTAAACTTTTAAAAAAATGGAATTACATTTTAATGACTTTTTAACTGCTTATTACTAATTGCCCTGAAATGTTTTTATATAATTAATACTAAATTCAAAATACATATAGTGTTTTTATCACTTTTATATCATTTAAACAATAAAATCTTTAATCTAAATAATATAAGCACTTTACATTTGTGCATGCTAATATTTTTTAATATTTATAATATGAAATCGATTATCTATTTCAAAATTAGAAAAATTGAAAAATAAAAAATTAAACAGGTTTTTAGTTACAATTTTTACTTGTAAAAATTAAATATTTTAAATATTTAAATGCAATGTTTTTATAGTTACTCTTGTTATTTCATTCCCAATTAATATTCTTGACTCTTATAATCTGACCTTTTTAAGGTTGCGGAATAGAACATTATTATATAAATACTAAGTCCAACAAAAACCCATTCTTTCAGTTTGGCTAATGATAAATGAGGAGATTTTATAGACAAATATTTCAAAAACTCATCATCTTTTATATTTAAAAAAAGTGTTTTTTTTTACAAATAATTCTTTATAAAAAGTAAACTTTAAAAAGTATTTTTTTTTTTCACAAATATATTTAAAGTTTTAGTACTTTATACTATTTATTTTTTTAATTATAGCAATTTAAAATGATTTTATAATTTTATAAACTTCTTATCTATCATTTATAAAAAAAATAAAAATCAATGAACTTAAATTGAAATTTAACACCTAAAACAATTGTTGCAAATTTAAACAAAACAACTTTTTTTCAAAAATATAAAAAAAAATTATTTACTTTCAAAAAGTTCGTCTGTAATAAGGAATGGCCAGACTGAAATTTCACTTATAACATTATTTACAGAAGAAACATTCAAAAGTTTAGATGGATCGAGACCAGATTTAGAAACTGTTGAGCAATCCACATTTTTCAAAATATCGCATAACACTAAACAAATAAGCAAAAAACTAATAAATGATATATCAATGAATTATAATAAAATCAACAAAATAGAATAGATAAAATAGAAAATAGAATATATATTGAAAGTGAAATCTATTTTATACATTTGTATCAAATAAACAACTCCTGAAATTATGTGTTTCAAATATAAAAACATATCAATAAAGTTATATACATATAATATAATATAATATAATATATATACATATATATATATATATATATATATTATATATAATACATATATTATATATATATATATTATATATATATTATATATATATTATATATATATTATATATATATATATATATATATATATATATATATATATATATAAATATATATATATATATATAAATATATATATATTATATATATATATATATATATATATATATATATATATATTATATATATATAATATATATATATATATTATATATATATATATATATATATATATATATATATATATATTTATATATATATATATATATATATATATATATATATATATATATATATATATATATATATATATATATATATATATATATATATATATAAATATATATATATATATAATATATATATAATATATATATATATATATATATATATATATATATATATATATATATATATATATATATATATATATATATATATATATATATATATATATATATATATATATAGAGGCTTACCATAATTTTAGAGTTGTAAAACGGGACAGATAGGTAAAGGTTGGGGGGGGGGGGGTTAGAAAGAGGTTTTGGGGTGCGCTGGGAAGTTATTTATTATAGAGGGAAAAAAAGCTGATATAAATGACTAGAGAGGGAAGGGAGGTTATAGAAATTTGGAGAAATTGTGTTTTTTTATGCTTCAAAAAACAAGGCACTTTGTAACCATATAAATTTTTTTATAAAAAAAAAGAACCTTATTGCTCCAATGATTGAAAAAATACGCTTTTCAGGTGTAGATGTTCCTAGCATTCATAAAATTTATTCAATAACTTTTACTAAATTAAGCCCACCAATGTCTTTTTCTTGAAAGTATTCGAATAATTAGACCCTTTTGTCAACAACAGAAAAATCAGATTTTCAATGAACTCTACTCTTTCTTATTTGAGGCAAGAAATGCTATTGCACTTGACATCTTATCAAATAGACTGTAAAAATAATTTTGTTATCATCTGAACCATAAATATTGTTTATAGCTTCAGCAGATTGATTAATATCCTCCCACTTCAGTATGTGATCAAGTCCAATCCATGCAAATATCTGAACCCCATTAATACTGTTTTCCCAAAGTTCAATAAAAGAGATTTTACCTCAGTCATAAATGTATTATTGTCATGGGGACTAAATTTTCTCAGCAACTGTTTTTCTCTTTGTGGGACAGAATTATTATTCATCCATTCTTCAAGATTAGATTTTAATTTTTTTAGTTTTAAAATAATGTCTGTTGCGTTTGCTTTTTTTTTCCATAACTAATAAAGTTTTGTTAAAATTAATTAACTAACAATGCATAAAACTGGAATATAACTCACCTGTTTCACTTTCGAAAATGGCTTGCAAAGCATGAGGACAGACTTCTTGAGAAATAAAGTATGAGTTCAGTGTCTCAAACATATACAAAATTCTTTCAACTGCCAGCAGCAGAGAAAGAAATCTAATACTTTCATGCTGGACTATATTTCTTTATTCCACATCTGCAAAATCACTAAACTCCTTTTACTCAGTTAGTCGAACTGTTTAGATATGAAAATGCTTAAATATTTTCACAACAAGAGCTTCAATTTCTTTGCTGCAATATCTAATTCACCTTCATTGAATCTATTATTTAAAAAAAATAATCTTTTAATAAATGAAAAACATGCGGCAGCTGAGAAGTTAGGTTTGCATTTGGCACACTTTAAAAAACTTGTCTGTTTGTTCACCATGTGCAACAGAAAATTTTGTTAAACATTACTGACAGCACTTTGTTGTCCTCACCACTAAATTTTTATAAACAGGTTTATGAAAAAAAAACAAGTACTTTTGAAGTTCATTTGTAACTTGTAACTTTAATTCGAATTTTAACAAAAAAAAAAAAAAATTGCTTCTTATACTCATAAAGCCAACGGGTTGCGTTCTTTAGATTCATTCAAAATAAGATTTTGAATTTTTGATATAAAGCAGACCTAGAATGTTATTGCTAGTATTTGTGTTAATAAAAAAATATTATAATTATCTTAGTCAGATTTTTATTAAAAATCCAAAATCCTGAGTTTTGTTGGAGACAAATAGTAAAATTTTTATTGATTTTTTCACAAAAACGAGACAAAATGTAAAATTTTGGGACACTGGCATAAAAATGGGACGATCCCGGTCAAAACAGGGCGTATGGTTAGCCTATATATATATATATATATATATATATATATATATATATATATATATATATATATATATATATATATATATATATATATATATATATAGAGAGAGAGAGAGAGAGAGAGCTCGAAATAAGCGCCAGACATCAGACATGGTCCAGCACTTATTATTATTATTACAAATTATTAATAACTTCAGTATTGTATAAAATTTATTTTTAAAATTTTTTATTTTTTATACAAAATAAAATTGAAGTTGATAACACTGCTACGTTAATAAAATAGATAATGTTTTTGAGTTAATTCATTTTTTTAAGTTAATTCATTACATTTTTTTGAACTAAGTAGCCTGGTTTTTATCACTCAAATTAAAACATTGCAATTAGTTAATAATTTAAATATATATATATATATATAAATTTATAGTTTAGTATTTATTTATCTTTTTTCAGATGGTTTTTATAAATTTCAAACAAATATTTTAGCTTAGAAAACCTCTTTCAAATTTACTATATAAAAATTTTAACGCATTAGTTATTTTAATGCTTATAGAAACCAGTGTTTTTTATGACTTAATGACATTTAAATTGTTACATAACGTTTTTTTTAAATAATTTATGTATTTAATAGTTTACAATGCATTTCGCATGATATAGTAATTTTTAAAAAATGTAATAAAAATACATTTTCCTTTTCAAATTTTAGTTTTTTGATCTTTTTGGATAGATAATCTTTTTTTTTGATAGATAATCTATTTTCTTATTATTTACAGCGCATTTAGAAACACCTATAGTTGTCAAAACAAATTACGCGGTCAATTGTAAAAAGAAAACATTTTAAGCATGTTCATGAATGGCATTCAATCGCACTTCTTCAATTTTTTATCGGACATGTCCGGCAAACTTAAGTCTTTATCTGACAAATTGTCCGGTAGAAAAAAGTTTGTTATTTTGAGCTCTCTCTCTCTCTCTCTCTCTCTCTCTCTCTATATATATATATATATATATATATATATATATATATATATATATATATATATATATATATATAAATATTAGCAGTAAGCAACCCGTAATACCAGTTGTTAGTAAATAAAATTAAAAAAAAACCACATATAGAAAAGCCTATAAACTACTTTAAAATAGAAAAGCCTAGAAAATGACATAAGTTGACTATTAACTACTATTAAATTAGCGTATTAATGTATATAAATAAATATATATATATATATATATATATATATATATATATATATATATATATATAAATATATATATATAAGACTAGGTCAGCCCAAAGTGGACAAATTATGTCTCTATAACCATTGTCAAGTCGACAATTTTCATAAGTCGACAAATTTCCTGTCGACTTTACGTTTGAATGAATTTTAGTAACGATTAGTTCAATGGAAATTAAAAAAAAAAGATACCGTTGTAATGTCTAAATTATACTTAAGAGATTTCTATGAAAAACATTAACAAAAAAAAAATGCAGAAAACTATAAACAGTAACTTTTTTTATATACTCGTATATATACTCGTGTTACATATACGATCTCTAGGTCGATAGTTAAGAAATTGCATTTTTTGTTTGAAATATAAAGATATATTTATTATAATTTTTGTTTAAAATATAGATAAACTATTTAGTTAAAATAATATACGACCAATTAAAAAAAAAAAATTTAACATTTAGACATTATATAATATGTTTTTTTTTCAACTATAAGTAGACTTATTCTACTCGTAAATCATGCGTCAAGTCAACCATAATAAATATATAAACTTGTATTTTAATATTTCTATGTTTTTATAAATTTTTTAAATATAAATATATGTAAAAATGACAAATAAACTTAAAAATATGTGTATAAAATTTATTTTATACTATTTTGTTATACTAAGTTGAAATATATGTGCATGCGTTAAAATCGACAAATTTTCTATTTCTTTTTAAAAAGGCGCTTAATTGATCACTTAAATTTTTTTTCTATACAAATACTTTATCTACGCAACATCTGTTAGTGAAAATTGTCGACTTATGGTGTAAAAAATAATTGCTGTCGACTTTAAGTAGACCCAGGCTTATATATATATATATATATATATATATATATATATATATATATATATATATATATATATATATATATATATATATATATATATATATATATATATATATATATATACACACAAATTATTATGTCTATAAACATTTGATATTAAGAAGTTTAAAATCTTGAACAGAATATTTATAAATTAAACTCTACCATTGCTACATCTTTGTGTATTGCATACTTTAAATTCATAAGAATCACCATCGCAGCCTATGCAGGCTCCATAGCAAGCTATTGTTGTGTTTACTCTATTGCAAGATCTATATCTCAAAGCATACCCACCATTGCATGAAAAAGAGCATGGAGTCCAAGCTTCCCATGAAGTCCACTGATATACTAAACAGAATTTACAATTTGCAATAAAAATAAACTTTATGCATAAAACACTTACAACTATTGCATAAAACATTCAATAACAAACTTTGACTACAATAATACATACAAAAAAAAAAAGTATTCAATAATTTTAATAGAGTAGAAAGCTTCTCAAACTAAAATCATTCTGGCTGATTAAAAAAAAAAAATTCTTTCAAAAATTATAATAAACTTCAACTAACAAGATCTCTATCTCTAAAGATCTCTTAAGTCAGTAAAAAGTAAATACAGCAACTGTTGTCGGTCGGTTTGTTGTTAACTGTAGTTTGATGAAGTGGCCCAGGATCATGTCATAAATAAAAAAACACAATTTACCGCATAAAATTTTCTTTATTATAATAATTATTATAATAAGTATTTGCCCAGGTTTTAGCTTTAAAAAATGATGTGTATAGAATAGTTTTGGCTGCTTATGTTTGTTTTTGTAACTGTAAGGTCAGCTTAGACATATATTAAATATAAGTCCCCACCAATTTTTTGCAATGTCTCAAAATACTGTTTTATCTCAAACAACATTAATTAAAAGTTTTTTATGTTCATTTTTATAAAAAATCAAAAAAATTAGTAAAACTTGTTTTTAGTCACACATTAAAAAGTAAAAATAAAAAATTTGCAAGTAAAAACAAAAAATTTGCAAGTAAAAAGAGCTTAGACCTGTTATAGTTGTTCCAATTTGTGCTCTAAGCACACAGATAAACTTGAGTATAATGTAAAGATATATCTAAGATATATGTAACACATTTTAAATGGTATATTATAACTGCTGGAGTTCTCAAAATAATTGTGTACTCTAATAACTGTTGTCCAAATAAGTCCAGGAAAGCAGAAATAAAAATGTTAAGTTTTCAAAAATACTTTTTTTTTTCCTTTTGAAAAAAATTTTTACAAGTGAAAGAAAAATATTGCTCTTTTTATCACTTCATCACTAATATATAAAATAATAAAAATAAAAAGAATAAAAAAAAGCAAGCTTTTTCTCTGAATCATTTGTTTATACTATACATATTGTTTATTTCTAAGTTAAAAGAAATGATGTTTTTTGTAGTCACTACATGTTATTGTGGCCGCATTGATGACTTGGGATCTGAAATAAATCTACATATATAAGAGAAATTTGTATGTTCATGCTATATGCAGTGATAGAAAAATATAATGGGACAACCAATTGGCGAATTTCAATAAAACTTGCCAGTTGATTCATAAAAAAATAACTTTTTATTTAAAAGATTTTTTTTTTTTTAATTGTTAGTATAATTTTTATAAAAAAATGCATTTGAGAGTTATATTAGATTTTTCAAAAATCTTATTTAATAATAAGTGAACATATAAATATTTTGACTAAATTCTCTGGAAAAAAATAATGGGACACACAACATAAATAATTTATTAAGAGGACTTATGGTAGAAATAATATTTTGTGTGACCTCTTATAGCTTTTATAATAGCATTTAAATATTTTGGCATAAATTCTGTTTGTTTTTACTTTTGTTTCAGACCATTGCCATATTGAAATATAAAATTTCTACCTAAACTTAAATTATGCGCTGATGAAGTCAAATTATTATTCAAAATACCAATGTACATATCCAAATTAATTGTATCTTTGATAAATTCAAAATGTCTAACACCATTCCACAACATACAGCCCCATTATATTACCACCTCCATGTTTTACAGTTCCTTGCGTGCAACTTAAATGGTACGCTTCACCAGTTTTTCTCCAAACATTTTGTTTACCATCAGAATGTACCAAATTAAATTTGGATTCATCCAACCACAGTATTCTCTTTAAAATTTTGAAAATTTCCGGAAATTTTGCAGAAATTTTCAACACTAATTTTAATGTAAACAATTTTGGATTGTTTTATCAGTTAAATTATTTACAGTTTGGTGAATTTCAAACTTTTTACAATGTTTAAAAGGGTGAAAAGTGGAACTCTAATCTCTTTTTTGATAGTTCTGTAAGTATTTTTTTGTTTAACAAAATACACAATTAATTTTTGTTGATTGTTAGTCAAGTATTGTTTTGCTGGAGCCATGATTGCTAAAATATAGTTTTTTCTCCTAAATATTTCATAAAACAATTTTTTTGAGAAAAAAATAGTGTTTAACTTTCAGAAAATTATTAGTATCTTACAAAACAAATTAGAATTAAGATATTTTTAATGAAAAACAATTTGTCACATTTAATTTTTACGCATAAATTAACAAAAAAATCAAACACATCTAATTTTATTGATTAAAAATATACAAATGAGTCAACTTTGTCATCTAAATTATGCAACATTGATTGAATAACATTTTAAATTGTGTAACATTTGTTTTTCTGTGTCAAACGATTCAGATAAAAGCAAAAGAGTACTGTTATTTGGAATAAGAACAGACAATACAAGATTATAGCTAACAGATTACTAGCTAACAGATTACTAGCTAAGCAGCGTTATTTTTGTCCCAACATTTTTTTATCAGCATTTTATATTTTTTCAACACTGTATATAGGTACACAAATAAATAATGCAAAAAGTAATTACTATTCTACATATGCTAAATTTTATACTTTAGGTCCTTGATTTGCTACTCTACAAGTTTATGCCATCCACCCAAAGCTATCATTACAACAAGCCTTGCAATCTTGAAAATTTTTCTAACCAATTATTTTTTAATTGAAATTTTTTTTTTTTTCGTTATTCTAATTGCAGCTTTAGATAAAAATAAATTTGATTAATTAAACTAAAAGATTCAGATACTAACTTCTATGTTGTCAGCATCGTTAGAATTCTAAGTTGTCAGCATCATTAAAACTGTTAATTTAATCCTTTTGAATATTTTTCACTGATAAACTTGTTTGTGTTGTTATATGTGATTTTGATGTTACAGTAGGAATTTAAATGTTATAAAATATTGTTAGAGGTGCATTTGATTGTTTCTTACCATTATTAATTATTAAATTAACATTTTCAGACCAATTTTTAGAGCATACCACAGTATATTTTGAATCAGGGATATTATCTACTGAACATGCAGTTATCCATTGTTATCCTTTTGGTAAACAATAAGCAAATAGGTAGTTCTTATTTTTTTTTTTCATAGTTAGACAAGAAACACTTTTTAGACGAACGCAACACTTGAGTGCATTCTGTAATTTAAAAAAAATATCTCAGACAATTTATCTTCAAATTTCCGCTGAAAATCAGCCTCTGGTCTTAGCGTTTGATTGTGCGATAGCAAACCTGTTGTAAAGCTTGCATCCACCATGTCACAATATTGCCACAAACTCTTCAAGATTATTAGTAGTATAAAATAAATAATTTATTTTAAATAAATAAAAAATAAGTATGTTGAATGTGTGCATTTTAGGTGTTGTGCATGTAAATGATATTGATCAAAAATGCAACATATATGCTGGTGATTATTTATAATTAAAGATCATTGAAAACTAGACATAAAATATGTCACATGTGCATTTTTTATTATGTCCTTGGTTTGGTGTCATTAATGTATCAATCAACAGTATGATGAGGTAAATACAATAATAACTATATTAAATCTACTAGAATGAATATCATCAGAAACCTCAAACTTCAAGAATGAAAATAATATTTTTTGCCTTAAAATATATATATATATATATATATATATATATATATATATATATATATATATATATATATATATATATATATATATATATATATATATATATATATATATATATATCATAGATTATCCAGGTCATATTTTAAAAATCTGGAAAATCATTAGGGTAAAATATCCGGAAAAATTGGGAATATATTTTCCCTTATATTTCTCTTAATTTTGCTTTCGGCTAATTTTGTTTTTAACTTTTTTTAATTTTGTAAGAGTGATGAGTGAAAAAGCCTATAAAATAAATATATTACAAAAATATCTTTTTCAAACTTGTATGTATGGAAATCATTTTTGATATCCGGAAAAACTAAAAGTTGAGAAAAATATCCGGAATTCCGGAAATATCTGGAATAAGTTAATCCCTGATATATATATATATATATATATATATATATATATATATATATATATATATATATATATATATATATATATATATATAAATATAAATATATATATATATATACATATATATATATATATATATATATATATATATATATATATATATATATATATATATATATATATATATATATATATATATATATATATATATTAACCTAGTTTTTTTCCTTGCACATCAAAAAAACCTTATAACTCTTCGCTATCTTCATGTTTTCTTTTATATACAACTTACAACTTAGCCTGAAGTCTTCAGTTAATCATTTTCTAGTATTTTTACTTAATCTCTATTTTAAAATAACTTAAAACCTAATAGTGGTTGCTTGCAATATTGTTGGAAGTAAATTAGAGTTTGAAAATATATAAATATATGCCAGTATTTAATAAATAGTAAATGTAAGCAAAAAATTATAACATATAAAGAATTATAAATTTAGCTCCGGCTATCAACCCCTGCTAAATCTTATAGTTTTTCCAGGGCTGGGGGGTTTAAAATAGTCTCATTTTTAGCTGGGGCCGGGGCCCTGGTCATTCACTAGACATTGATGCTAGGGGAAATATTGCAACAATAATTTTACACCTTATTTCTCATAATTGTAACTACAAACTGTATGTTGATATGGTTTAACAGCATACTATTAAAAGTTTAAAAAAATGCCTTTGAAGTTGTCCACAATTTAAATCACACAGTTTTTGACCATTTTAGACCCTCTCCCTACCTTGTCACAACATCGCAACACTTTAGTAACAATTTTTGTTCACAAATTCATCACAAAAGCACTAATCCCTCCCTCACCACCCCCACCCTCATAAAGCGTGATGTAATTTATGGATGACCTCCATAAATTACATCATGCTTTGTTTTTTTGTATGTTTTTTGTTTTTTTGTTAACAACACAAAAAAACAAAAAAACATACAGAAGCAGAAATGTTGGTGCCATATTTAAAAAATAACTGTAGTTAGAGGTATCATCCGTTATGTGCTGGTTTGATGTTTTTTTCGTTTGTTGAAAATTTAGCTTATTGTAGCTGATTTTCTTTTATCCAAAAAAAAAGATTTAAATAAGAACACATCTTTCTCAAATATGTTCTAATGGTTCAATAGAGAGATCCTAAATATTACTTTTTCATAGTGGCAGAGCTCAAACATTTTCTTCGTGATGGTCCTTGGGCTGATGTTTTTTCTCTCTCAGCTGACAAATGCGCCTCCTACATAACCTCCTGGATTCAAGCTGGAATGGAAGCTTTTATTCCTTTGTGTCGGTTTCAAGTCAAGCCTCATTCTACTCTATGGTTTTCTCCTTCTTGTGCGGCTGCTATATCCAATCGTAATCATTTTTTTCATCTTTTTCAAAAGAACAACTCTCTTAAGAACAAACGGCTATTTATTATTGCAAGAAATCGATGTAAAAAGGTGCTTTCTGATGCTAAACTCCATTATTCTCAGTTCACTAAATCTTGCATGTTATTGCAGAAGTTAGGCTCTAAAGACTTTTGGAAAATCTTCAACAGCATTATTAACAAGGGTAGATCTAACATTCCATCTCTCATTCATGGGACTGATCTTATTACCTCTCCCAAAGATAAGGCAGAACTATTTGCAAAGAACTTTTCTTCTAATTCCACTCTTGAATCTTATGGACAATCTCTTCCTTCCATTCCAGTCAAACAGGTTGACCCATTGTTAGACATTCAAATCACTCCGGCTTCTGTTGCATGAGTCATATCTCAATTAAACTCGTCTACAGCTTGTGGTCCAGACAACATTCCTGTCACAGTCTTGCAGAATTGTTCTCCAGAACTTTCTTCAATTCTCTCTAAACTATTTAACAAGTGTTTGACTGAGTCTTGTTTTCCTGCTTGTTGGAAAATGGCATCTGTGGTTCCAATATTCAAAAACTCTGGAGAAAATTATGACCCCTCCAATTATCGTCCGAACAGTCTTCTTTCTGTTATTAGCAAGGTCTTTGAGTCTTTGATCAACAAACTCCTCACATCTCATCTTGAGTCAAATAAACTGCTGTCAGACAATCAATACGGTTTTCGATCCTCTCGCTCTACGGCCGACTTGCTAACTGCTGTAACTGAAAGATTTTATCGTGCATTAGATGGAGGCGGTGAGGCTAGGGCTATTGCTCTCAACATATCTAAAGCTTTCGACAAAGTTTGGCATGCTGGTCTTCTCCATAAGCTTGCTTCATATGGTGTTTCTGGGAAAGTTTTTGAGATTATCAAATCATTTCTTTCTAACCGGTTTATTAAAGTCATCCTTAAAGGCCAACACTCTTCTTTATTTCCAGTAACTTCTGGGGTTCCCCAAGGTTCCATCCTGGGCCCTGTTTTGTTTCTTATCTACATAAACGATCTTCCTGAAAACCTTTCATCTAAAGTAGCTCTTTTTGCTGATGACTCAACTTTATACTCCTGTCTTGACAAAAAGTCTTTTCTTTTTTCGATCGCCTAGAACAAGCAGCTGATCTTGAATCTGATCTCACTTCAGTAATAGATTGGGGTTCACAGTGGCTTGTGAATTTCAACTCTAAAAAAACCCAATTGCTTACTGCAAACAACTACCGTAATTTGGTCAACATTCCTATATTAATGAATGGCAATCCTCTTACTACTGACCTTTCATGGAAACCTTATATACAATCGATTGCTAAATTAGCTTCTGCTAAGAATGCTTCTCTTTATCATGCTCGCCATTTCCTTACTTCTGATTCCATTCTCTACCTCTACAAATCTCTTATTCGTCCCTGTATGGAATACTGTTGTCATATTTGGGCTGGTTATTCTAACGATTCACTTTCTCTTCTTGACGCATTGTAAATGTTGTTTGACCTGGACTATCTGCTAAGCTTGAACCTATTTCCCATCGTCGTAAAGTTGCATCTCTTTCTCTTTTCTACAAATACTATCATGGTCACTGCTCAAAGGAGTTATCATCTCTAGTTCCATCAACTAAAATTCATTCTCGTTTTACTCGTCATTCAGCTAAGTCTCATTCGTTTACTGTATCTGTCCCTGCATGCTCTAAAAACTTTTATTCATCTAGTTTTTTTCCCCGCACTTCAATCCTTTGGAACTCTCTCCCATCTTCATGTTTTCCTGACTCATACAACCTTCAACTTCTCAAGTCTTCTGTCAACCGTTTCCTTGCTCTATAACTCTGTTCTTTTTTTTCTTAGTAACTATCAACTTAATACTGGTTGCTTGCAGCCTTGTTGGGAGTGAATGCAAATAAAAAAAAAATAAAAAAAAAAATCCTTTTTCATATCATCCAATAAATCCTTGAAAATATGTTAAGTATCACTATCTGTTATACTATTAATCTTTATTTCCCATTGGAGAACCAAAAGGTTATGATAAAAACTTTGCCGCTTTATTATGTTGAACCAAAATTTACAAATCTTTGTAAATGATACAGTTTAAAAAAAATTTTTAGGCACAAAAAGTACTATACCTGAAACATGTATTTACTTGTTTTGTTTTGTATAATCAAACTTTATTTTTAATATTTTATTTTTAATGAAAAAAAAATTATTAAGTTTATTCAATATACAGACGATGGCCATTTTATTGCTATTTTTAATGTATTAAAAATAGCAATAAAAGACAGAAGCAAACAATAATGAAAAAACTATTTTTAATTAAAAAAAATAAAAGATTATTGTCAACATACCAGCACCATTACAATTTTGAATTGTTGAATTAATTAGTGCATAATAACTTTGAAGTTGAAACAGTGATGCATTTACAAAAGCATATTGGCTAACAGCTGTACCACAGAAATCTAAGAGGCTTTGTTGAATTAATGAGTCATTGCTACAAGCAACAATATAATTTGCTATGTTGATGAACTAAAATCATTAAAAATATACATTAAAATATATAGCTTAGCAAATAAACTAACATATAACTTGTTGCATATTTATCAAAGCATTTATAGTAAATTATATAGTCAAACATGTATATCAAAGCATTTATATCAGAATATATAATGTATACCACAAAAGCACACCAATAAAAAATCAGGATTAAAACAAAACAAAAAAACGGGTAAAAAAATTTGAAAAACTAATAAAGAATTAACTTTTTTTTTCAAATAAATTTAAATCAAAAATTATAAAAAATAAAAAGTACAGTAGATTTTTAAATTTGTTTCATTATCAGTTCCATTATTATTATTACTACACTCTTAATTTAAGAAATATTACTGTTTTGGTGTTAACATAACATCAAACAACATTTTTTGAAAGTTATTTAAGCAAATAGTTTAAATTTACACCATTTTGGTGTGATTGTACACTCTGAAGATTAATTTTGAATGAAACGGTATAAAATAACACCTTTTTTTATTCACAAACTGTTTTAAAAAGGTGTAAAAATCAAATATTGTGAAGTTTTTTTTTCTTTTCACCTCTTAATAAAACAATGTAAAACAATATAAAGCTGTTTCACATTTTTTTCCAAAATTATAATTTTTACACCGTTACATTTTTTTACAAAAATATAAGTTTTACACCGTTTTACAAAACAGTGTTTATCATAAAACAGTGAAAAGTTGCTTATAAAACAGCTTTGTATCGATTAATAAAAAGGTGTATTAAATAACTATGTTTCAATATTTGATGATATATAGTTGTTTTAATTAGTAATTACAGATAATACGCTAGTAAAAACGGATGAGAATCAGTAATTACTGATAATAAGCTAGTAATAGCTGATAAGATTAGTAACTACTTATAATAAGCTAGTAATAACTAATAAGAATTAGCAATGACAATTAATAAGCTAGGAGTAACTGATAAGAATTAGTAATTACTGATAATATACTAGAAACAAATTATAAGAATTAGAAATTAATAATACAAAGCTAGTAATAACTACGAGGGTTGTTTAATAACTAATGAGACAAATTACTATTACTCAAAAATGATTTATTTAATCAGTACAAAAATTTCGTTACTTTTCAACATAGTTCCCAGCAACACTTCAGGCCTTGTTATAAAACTACAAAACTGTGTTATAAAACTACGTAACTGTGCGCCATAATCAACGTGCTAAGCCATTTAACATAAGCGGTAAGCCATTTAACATAAGCGGTAAGCCATTTAACATAAGCGGTAAGCCATTTTACATAAGCCATTTTTTATTATTTTTTAATATTCAAACAAGTCTGAACAAATCATTTAGGCGGTAAGATAGAAAAAAAGTAATTAATCTTATAAAAACCACTCATGAAGTTTGAACAACATTTACGTAAGAAAATTTGCATGACAACTTCATTCGCTCTATTAACTTTAAAAAAAAAAAAAAAAAATTTATTTTTATTTATCTAACTTTTTCAACAAAAATGTTCAGTAAAAGAAAAAAAAAAAGATGTTTAAAGCGCATAAAAAATGAAATCATGAAATAAATATAATAAATTTTTTATTTATTTATCATCTTGCAAGAGCAAGAATATTTGTTTACTTCTCATAACAATAACAAAAATAATTACTGCATTAAAAAAAAAAAAAAAAATTACTAGCTAAAAAATAGTATACATTAAATTATAATTTAATATTAGCTCTGCTTTTGATACTTTAAATTTTAGTTATTTATTTGTTTTTTTATAATGATTGATTTTATCAATAAAAAAAAAAAAAAAAAAAAAAAAAAATGAAAAACATTAACTATTACAAACTTTAAATGACAATTATATAGACTTTTTTTTTAATAATTAAAAAAAATTCTTTTATGGATATATTATATCTATTATTAAGTTTTTTGCTTGAATTTACGCTTGCAACAATATAACTCTTGCAATGTCTTTATATTTATAAGTTTTTTTTTGCAAATAATAATAGGTTAGAAAAATGATATTTTACAATAATTCAGCATCAGTTTTACATGCTTAGACAGGAATGACGCGCGATCGAGTGCTATTGCTGACCACGCAAACGATTTTTTTTTTGACAACTTGACCACGACTGTTTAGAAACTTTTTTAGAAAAGCGCTAAAAAAAGAAACGCTAAGCTAAACTTTCAAAAAAAAAACTAAAGAAAATAAAGAAATAATTCCTTACGAAAAAGAAAATGTAAATACATTAAAATAAAACTCAAAAAACTTAAACTCAAAGCAAAAATTACTTTAAGTTTTTTGCTTGCAAAAATTACATTTTAATTGTGATTGGAATAAATTATTGAAAACTTATCTTTAAAAATTTTTTATTTAAGTTAGGTAAAACGCTTTTACAAATTACTTCTAATTTTCATTTAATGAATAAACAAATCTTATTTAAATTATTAAAAAGTGTTATATTTATTATTTTTAAATTGTATAAACATTTATTTTATCAAAAAATTAAAAAAACAAATTGTTAAAAAAATAATGTAGTCTTTTTAAAATAGTAATTTTTAATTATTTCATGTTCTAATTAGTTAGTCAAGTTTGAGAAAAAAAAGAGGTTTAAATTAATTCTTTGTATAAATAGAAAAAAAAAAAGGAAAGCAATTAAATCATTCCATTGCAGCGAGAAGATTGAATTTAACTTACTCATATTTTAACGTAAAAGAATAATTTTTTAAAAGATTTTTAAAAAAACATTGAAAAATATTTCAAATGTTTAATTAATTATAAAAAGTACACAACATAAAAAATTTTTTTAAACATTTAAAACATTTTTTGTTAATGACAGACAATGTGTTTATTTTAAACAACTATTACAATTATTTTTTTATTTTATTTAAAGCTTTTGCGTAAAATAAAAACTTAAGAAAAGATGAATGATTAAAAGTTATTCATAATGCAGCAAATTTTTTAATTGCTTTTAAATTGTTAAAACGCCAAAACAGCTGTGGTTAAATTGTAAAGAAGAAAAATTATGATTGTGGTCAGTTACAGAGTACAATCACACACCATTCCTGTCCAAGCCTGGCTTTATATAATTAACAGATTGTGTGATATCAAAAAAGTGAAAACAGAATTAAAAAAAAAAGAAGCTTTTCTTCTATTGGTTTTTCTTCCTCCTTTTCTAAATTTTACAAAAAATTAAATTACTTGTAAACATGTTATAACATATTGCATTGCTGCAATCAAAAATATTCATAAAGCGTATGTTTAACTTTTTTGTCTTAAGGCAAGTGAAAGCGCAAAGGTATATATTTTTTAATAAATGGTACATGGAGAGAGCTGAGCTTTTTTTCTTTGCAACAAGTAATATTTTTTGTTTGTTAATAACTTTTTAAAAGTAAAAAATCATTATTTGTAAAGCTTGTTTTGTTTGTTAATAACTTTTTAAAAGTAAAAAATCATTATTTGTAAAGCTTGTTTTGTTTGTTAATAACTTTTTAAAAGTAAAAAATCATTATTTGTAAAGCTTGTTTTGTTTGTTAATAACTTTTTAAAAGTAAAAAATCATTATTTGTAAAGCTTGTTTTGTTTGTTAATAACTTTTTAAAAGTAAAAAATCATTATTTGTAAAGCTTGTTTTGTTTGTTAATAACTTTTTAAAAGTAAAAAATCATTATTTGTAAAGCTTGTTTTGTTTGTTAATAACTTTTTAAAAGTAAAAAATCATTATTTGTAAAGCTTGTTTTGTTTGTTAATAACTTAAAAGTAAAAAATCATTATTTTATTCACTATTTCTAAAAATTTGAAAAAATAGTGAATAAAAAATTAGGATATTTTAAATCATTTATATTTATATATATTGAAAAAAAAAAAAGAAATTAATTTATGTTGAATAATAATTAAAAATATTATATTATGTTTAATTATTTAAAATTAAAAAAAAATGAAACAAAATAGACATTCCACAATATGTACATTTACAAAATAACAATTCTAGATTTGTTTTTCTTAATTAGTACATTAAACTTATTTTACTGTAATTTATTTTATTGCAGTAGTTAAAAGTTAAAAAATGTCCTTTAAAAAAAAAAAAAAAGATAATTTTATGGCGTCAAAATCAAGAAGAGCGTTTTTAATAATTTTATGAGGTCAAAAGCATGAAGAGCGTTTTTTATTCAAAACAAGGCCTGCACTAGTCTCATTTTTCTAATAATTTGTAAATGCTGTTGGCATAAATTCTTTGGGTTATTCTCGAAGCCACTTTTGCACCTGATTTTTAAACTTTAAAGGTCTGATTTTTTGAGCATTGAATTGTTTTTATTGTAGACCCTCATTAAAGGGTCAAAACAGATGGAAGTCTGATGAGGCGAGTTTAGAGCTGTATGGGAAATGTTGTAGAATCTCACACTCCAGTTTTTAAAGTTCTTATTTAATCAACTGTGTTATATGAGAACGGGCATAGTCATGAAGAAAAATCACAACTTCAGTCATAAGTCAGCCAGGTTTCATTCAAAAGGCAGGTCTTACTTTGTTTTCTAGCTTGTTATTGTAATAATGGCTGTTGATTGTTTTTTGGCCTTCAAGAAAAGCACAATAAAATGACCACTAAAAATTACAGAATAATGTAAACAAGACTTTACCAGTTGATGGTTGGGTTCTGAATTTTTTCCCATGGGCTTAAATAGTATTCCACCGCTCAAGGCTCTGTTTTTTGTCTGGTGTTGTCCTCAATTAATACATTAATCTGAGATTTTAGAGAGAGAGTCTCAACTTAGAGTGTTCTATCACTGCATTACTCATCTTCATCAAAAGAAACTTTTGTACCCATTTGAATGATTCAAAAAAAATTTCTTTGTACCTTTTTAACATTCTTTCATGGATTTTACTACTTTTTTCGCAACTAAATATCTGACCAGGGCACATTGTTCTTCTACAGATGCAATTCTCAAGTGATTGTTAAATGAGTAAATTTGAGGTTTACAAAATATGATTAGCTTTTGTAATTGCAAGGTTGCTAATTTTATGTCCTGAAAATTTCATATGAACCAATTTAACCATTTTTGAACAATAGTAAATTGTCTCATTAATTAATGAACTTCTAAATAAGAATTAGTAATGACTGATAACAAAACTTGGAATTACTGGTAAGCTACTTAAATACTGATTTATTACTGCTCAAGTGGACTCGTTATTGTTAAATGAGCAAATTTGAGGTTTACAAAATATGATTAGCTGTCGCCATTGCAAGGTTGCCAATTTTATGTCCTGAAAGTTTCATATGGATTAATTCAACCATTTTTGTATAATAGTAAATTGTCTTGCTAATTGTTGAACACCCCTCTTAATAGAATTAGTTTAACTGATAACAAAAATTAATTTAACTGATAACAAAACTAACAATAACTGAATTACTGATAAGCTACTTTAACACTGATTTTATTACTGCTTCAGTAGTTCAAGATAACTTTCTTACTACACTTCATTATAAACCAGAAATCCTATGGTTTCCATGGTTTTAGAATAATTGCATCTTTTTTTTATTTCCGTATTAACAGCTTATGGATCCAGAAGCCAATATAAAAATTTTTATCTGATAGAATTAAAAGAAATTTTAAATTATAGAAAAATAAAAACTCTAAAGTTTTGGCTAAAAAGACCTGAACACAAAATATTTATAGCAAAAAACTAGAGTGTTAAGACCAAGAAGCTCCAAGCTCCATGATGTTAGAATAATTGCATCCTACTTTATTCTTTTTTTATTATGTCTTGTTTAGTCTTAACAACTGATATTTATTGTCTTGTTTAGTCGTAACAGCTAATGGGCCCAGAAACCAATATAAAGATTTCAATTTGACAGAGATGGAAGAAATTGCAAATTATAAAAAATCAAAACTACATAAAAATAAAAATATTATATTTTGACAAAAAAAAAAAAAAATAGACTAACTCTTAAAAAAAACAACTGGTTTTGTACAGCATAGCTTATGCATTTATTACTAGAAAATGTTTAAACTCAAAAAGCAGCATATATCAACATATATCCAGAAAAAAAAAGTTTCAGTAAAGGAATTAAGTATTTACAGTATAAAACAAGTTTTATAGTATACAAGTATAGCCCCCTGAAAAAATACAAAAAAATTATATTGTATATAACTATTCTTAAATAACATTAAACAAATCCTTTGATATTCAAAAATATAAACAGGCCATATATCTTTTAGTCACCAATGTGTGTTTGTGTATATTGCTAGCACTCATGTTTAGCTCATTTAAAAGTATTTACCTATAATTTAAATATATATGAGTGGGTCAGAAGCCAAGGGGTACAAGTGACATTTTCATAGTTTTGAGATACAGCTGTTTAAAGTTAAAGTATTTTTGTTAAATATATTCAGCTGTTGTTATGTTTTTCCAGTAGAAAGCAGCACAGGGCAGAGATTCACTTGTATCCCTTGGCCAACAACAACTTTGTTTGCTTCTTCTATCAAATTCTATACTTAACTTAATTTTGGTAAAATTGTCAATTGTACCCCTTGGCTTCTGACCCACTCATATATATATTTATAATTAAAGTATTTACCTATAAATTATTTAATAATACTGAACTTAATAGTGTTAGCAGTAGTGAAATTTTGAACCTGTTTGACACGGTACCGTTAGCAGCCATTGCAAGCGAGGTAATGGCGAAAAGAGTTACAGCAGCTTTCTTTTATAAGAAAATGTGAACAAACGCGTATCCAAATATCTAATGTACATAAACTTTAAATTAAGTAATGATAAAACATACTGAAACATTTATCAAGTTTTACAGTTTGATTTTCACTTGAAAATTGCATTGCATCAAGCGCTCCTTAATTTTAATGCATATCATTTTTTCCCTAAAAAAATCAAACTATTTTTTCCCTAAAAAAATATATATATATTTTTAAATATTCGCTTGAGAATGTTATACCAGTATAGCCGAGTGGATAACGTGCCGAGCTTCTGAACAAGTAAGCCGAGGTTCGATTTCTACCACTGGCAATAATTTTTTATATTTTTCAATTATTTTAAAATACAAAATACTTTTGAAATTTTATAGAGATTATATACAAACAAATGTAATGATATTATACACTTTTACAAAAGAAAAGATTTAAAGGAAGCTAAAACTTCAGAATAAAACATTGAAAAAACATCACCAGTAGCAAAAATTTGTTGCGTATGTGTCATGATTGAGATACTTTTGTTATTGTTATGCTCAGGTAATTAGTCCTAATAGGTCTAAAATAAAAGTTGTCTGCAATTTGAAGAAAAAACTTAATAAGAAAGTCCTGCTGCTCAAGAAGGTGCTGCTGTGAAGCCATAAAAAAAAAATCCTGAAGCTTGATAAAACTTTAAAACTTTCTTTTTACAATTAAAAGTTTATTTTGCTACATTTACTTTTTTACTATAAATATATGCTGCAACTGTTTTGAAAATACCTTAATATGCTTATTACATATTTCAAAAAAAAAAATGCAGTTAAAAAAAATTGTTAGAAACTCTTTGTAAAATGTTTTTTTTAAACAAATAATTTTTATGAATTTTTTCAGAACTCTTTGAAAATATCTATTCAATAACATTTATAGGCATCTAAACTAGCTTATTTTGTTTAAAAGTCAAAACTGATTTTTTTTTTCTTAAAGCGTTTTGAAAAACGGATGATACAACCAATATGTTGAAATGAGATAATTTGACACAATAAGCTCTTAACAAATGCCATTAAACCCAAAAAATTAAAAGTAATTGCAGTTCAGTGCATTTAAAAATTTTAAGTATACTATATCAGTGTTTGAAAAGAAACATATAAATCATTATTTATTATAAAACTAATTTTTTTTTAAACTTTATTGTATAGGCAGGTTTGGGGCTTAACCATCCTCTATATAAACAATATATATAAACAAAAATGTTATTTGTTTATTTCTATTGTTTATAGAATATAAAAAATCCACTTACATAACGTTTTATTCAGGATCGTATGTAATACAAGTAAACATTTCTAATAATTACGAGTCTTTTTTGGTCAAGCTGTTTTGTTTTGATTTTTTGTATGTATATTATTTATATTTTAAAAAATTGGCAAGATTAAAAAAACACGAAACATATTGTCTCATCTGAGAGGAAAATTGGAAACTTCAATTTTAGATTTGCCCCTCTCTTGATAAATTCTAATTGCTAAAATTACAGTCTGCTTCTTAGACGTTATAAATGATAAACAAGGCTTTTTGTAAATTGTAGAAGCCACAATTTATTTGCATATGTTATGTCACTTTGTGGCAAAAAACTAGAAAAGCAAACAAGAAATAATTTTATTTAAATTAAAAAAAAAAACTCCTTCTATTAAAGATATATGGAATATATTTTTATGGGATAATAATAAAAACTAATTTATTAATTTATTTATCTAATAAAAACTATTTATTTATTACTATTGCAATAAATACAATCTGTGAAATCAGTATTATTTTTATATATACCAGTTGTATACCGGTTTAATATACTTTTATGCAACTGTATGCAACAATTAAAATTAATCAAAAAATGTAAGATGCAAAAGAAAACTTGACGCATAAAAAGGTTCATTTTGCCACAAACCAACGTCAATGCGCAAAATGTTTTTGGCTTAAATTTGATTAGCGTTTAATAGCTAAGGCTATATTATTCTTTAGTTTTTAATAATAATCATTAGAACGCATTTTTTTTTATGACTGTATTTTAGTGGTCTAAGATCTTTTTAGTTAAAAAATTTCAAAGTTTATTACGCTGAGGGAAAGTCTGAAACCCTTCAAAATAAAACTGATGACAGCGCACTACTACTGCGCTATCAAATGAAATGCATTTAGTAAAAAAATAAACCTAATTATAAGTCTTTTATGAGCTCTACATATGCGGAAAAGGTGCACATGTTAAGTTTTTTACTCTTGAATGTTTTTTTCAGAATAAATTGTTTTACTAAAAAATATTGAATTAAATAAGGAATAGGTATATAAATAATCAGTGCAGAATAGATATGGATAGAAATGGTAGGCTTAGTTAAGACCCCAAGTCTTCCCAGAAAAGATGCGCAGCTTTTTGTCTTGTACGACCACCAAAATGTTTTTTAATTTAGACAACTTGATCATGGCCGTTTGCGCAAGTTTTATTATATGCGTTGCTGAAAAAAGTTTTAAATTTAGAAACTACATAAGAAATTAAAGTAAACTTAAATAGAAAACATTAATAATAGTTAAAATAATATGTGTGTTGTTTTTATTTTTGTTTTTTCTCAGTGGTTATTATTATTGGCAACAAAATTAAAGAAAAGTAAAGAAAAGTAAAGTAAAGAGCAAAGCAAAAAAAAAAAAAACAAAAAACAAAAAAAAAACAAAAAAAAAAACAGTTTTAAGCATTAAAAAGGATGACTTTCCTATATTATGTGTTTTTTTTTTTTAAAGAGGAAAGAGAAAATATGTGTCATCATCTGTTTGTCAAATATATTTGTATAATTATTATAATGTAACAAGTATATATCAAGGATTAAGTTATATACGATTGCGATTTTGAAACTGGTATAATATTTGGTCTTTAAATTTTTAGTTCATGCAAAGCTGTGTACTTTGTTTACAATTAGCAAATTCATGGCCTACTTTATTTATACAGCCGGATATTTTACATTTTGAAGAAAAAAATAGAAGGCCAGTTTTTAAAATCGTAATGTTTCAAAAATTTAATACGTTTTGAACATTTTCAATATTATTTTACTTTCTACATTTAAAAAGTCCACAAAAGTTGTATTTATTCATAATTTTAGATATTAAACGAACATTTATTAAGAAATAAATAGTGTTTATTTTAAAGTTTAGTATTAGTAAAAACAATGTAAGAAACAAGAACAGTTATAAAAAATATTTAAATGTTTCTCTTTTTTCATTTAAAAATAAAATAATTATATATAATTTATTAAATTTTCTCAAATTTTCTCTTTTTAAAAGATTTTACATGATCAACAGCTACTTCACTGGTAGAGATAATTCTTTTATTATTAAGAAAAATGTTAACAACAATTCTTCCAGCAAGTTTTATCCCAGTTTTCTCATGTATGGGACAAGAAAAAGTCTGAAAAGAGACATAAAAGTGGTTTAACAAATATTCTAAAGCTTGTCGTGCATGTAAACTAAATTTCTTTATTTTTTTATAAAAGTAGTCAATCATAGCAAAGGATGTGCAAACATAATCTAAAAGTGATGGTGAAGGAATAGTGAGACCACCCCTAGAAATAATTGTTAAATAAGTATGATCAGGATTGCTTTCATCAATATTGACACAACATAAAAATTCTTTACAACATGTACCAAAACGTTTTTTAAGTTTTTTTGCTATATAACCAGCAATATGAGCACCTACTTTCCCTACTTTCTGGTGCAAGTGTCATGATTTCTGGAGTACACTGAGCTTCATCAATATCAAGAAGAAAGTTTTTCCAATCTGTTAAATTATTTTCTGACTCAGGCACTTTTAAACTATCATCGAAGTTAATACTTTCTTTAACTATACTTTTGATTTTTAATATTTTTTCAGAAATAGTGACATCTTTTAAACCTACCAAAAATCTTCCACCGCTCATTTGTCTATATTGTCCAAATCTCCTTTCTAATGGGTCACTTTGAAATCTTGCAGTTAAAACAAAGTGATATCCATCATTAAGCAAGTCCTCGATCAATGAGGCATGACTATTAAGTGTTCTTATTAGTGCTGCAGCTGTCCGAACACTTAAAGTAAACTTCTCACAGTTTGGTATCTTTTGTGATTGCCAAACTTCAATCTAATGTGCCATTTCCCGAAGAAATTCAGGTTTTTTATCACCAGAAACGATTACCTAAAATATTACATGCTGAATACTGACATTTAGAATTAGATAAAACCCACCACTTGTTAAATAATGTAAGAAAATCTGCACTACTTTTAAGATCTGGAAAATATGAGTGAATCGCTGCTGATGTAGTTTCATCAAAAATTGCAAGTGCTAAAGAAACATTTTGTTTAAAATTGCCAGGATGTAACACTGTCATTGTTATTTTTGGTGCTTTACGCAAACCAGCATCAAGAGTGAGGTCTTTTTCATGAATATTGTGGAAGGTACTCCATTTAATTTCTCCCCCACATACAATTATAGGATCTTTAAATCCATTAAAGTTAAAATCTGGAAATAAAAATCTTTTGCAATTTAACAAATTATTTCTGATGTTTTTAATAAGATGTACAACATCAAAACAGAGGTAATTTTTTTTTAGATTGTAAATAAAAAACAAATCTTCAGCTTGTTGATTCAATGCACAAAGGATTTTTTTAAAACAAGAAACATTAGCAGAATGGTTGTCACACACAATAACTCTAACATTAAATTCACATTCAGTTAAAATACGAAGACATTCAAAAATTTCTTCTTTCAACCATTCAGCATTGATTGTTTTTTCAGGAGACGTTTTGATCACATATGGAATGTTTTGTTTCAGGCCAACTATCATAAAACAAACTATTCCCTTATACATTTCTCCAGACTCATCACTACCAATCATCTCTCCAGCAAAATACTCCTCACATTTTTGCAAGTACATTTCATCAAAAATCAAGCAAATGTCTTGAGATATCTTACCTTCTAATTTTAAACGTTTTGCACAACTTAGAGCATCAATATTTCCACTAGTTATTTTTTTAAGTAATGATAATGATGGTAAAGGCAATTCTTCACGCAAAAGTTGGTATGACTGCATAGAAGTATATCGTAATATCAGTGAATACCTTAAAATATTGGCTGAATAAATAGGTTTTTTCATATATTTAATTTGCTGTAATTCAGTCAATACAGATGAAAATTCGGCTTGTGATTTAATGTAGGTAGGAAAATTATGAAGCATACTTTTACAAGATAAACGACAATCTCTTCCTTGACAAAACCACTGAGGTAATGGCAGAGGTGAACCTCTGTAAAATAATTTAACATGCATCTCATTGTTTACACGAATGCACTCTGTAACCTCTGGAATAGATAAAGTACTATGACTCAATTTATAAAAAATTACATGATCATCATACTTCAAGAATGAAAAACCATCTGTAGCAAAACTTTCAGTAATATCATTAAAGCTATTAATCAAATCATTCAATAAAAACTGTTCATATTGATCTGGCTGAAATATTCTTTTAGTTGGTGATTTTCTTAATGAATTAGAAGATTTTATAAGTTGTAATGAACCTTCTTCAGTCAAATTTGTGCAGTCAAAAATAGTTGGAATAGGCTTTAAATTTTTTATTAATCTAAAACGTTGATTCTTATTACCTTTCTTATAATATTTTTTTTCAAAATGTTTGATGCATATAACAGAAGAATTAGTAGGTGTCCAATCTTTTCTATTTACAAATTTAATCCAATATTTTTTTAACTCTTCATTTTTTGGAAACGAAAATACTACTGTAGATACTTCACCATAATTATGATAATTTGAACGACAATTTACGACGCAACATTTGTTAACCATCTTTTTGAACTTCCAAAGCTGCTTTCTTAAAAACACTTTTCCAGAAAACTGGCCTTCTATTTTTTTCTTCAAAATGTAAAATATCCGGCCGTATAAATAAAGTAGACCATGGCAAATTATTAAAAATTTGCTTTTAAAGTTCATTCTTTGTTCAAACAACATTATTAATTCCAAATATTTATTAAAGTAGAAAAGTATCTAGAAAAAAATTAGTAACTTTTTTTATAATGCCAAACTTTTAATACATTCTGTTTTTATAAAGTTGTTTGTCACATTTTTATAAGTTATTTAAGTTTTAAATATTATTTAAACATCCACTTTATTCTTTGAGACATTTTTCTACTCCAATTAAAATTTGGGATTACTTATGTTGCTTAAACAAAGAAGGAATTTTAAAAGTTATAAAGGTAATAACACTATTATAGTGTTATTACTTTTGTAATGTAGTTAGTGACAAGAGTGTTATTAGTTTTGCAATCGTAAGTTTATTGTTTGTTTGTTTTTTTCTTCTTACAAATTTAAGTTTATTCGCCCCTTAAAAACAAGAAACACGGTTTTGTATAAACTAATTTTGAATACTAGATATTTTTCCAGGTTTTACGTTTCACATTCGCTTAATTCAACCTTTGTTATTACATTATTATTGTTATTACATTAAAATTATACAAATATATTTTATAAACACACTGCAATTTATATTTTTGCTATCCTCTTTAAAAAAAAGTTAACAAAAAAAAAAATCATTCTTTTTATTTCTAGACTTCAAACTGTTTTTTTTTTTTTTTGCTTCGCCAAAAAAAAAAAAAAAACTATCTTGCTTGTACAAAGTACACAAGATAAAGGTATTTATAACAATTAAACAAAAAACAATATTCCAAATCCAAAGCTAGTAACAAATGGTGATTGGTCTTTATAGACATTGGTAGAACAGTTGCTTTTGATAGAATTAACTTTAACCTTATCAATTGAATCATTTTATTCAACAAAATAAATAAAGTAGCAAACTTAAGCCAAAACTATAAAACTTCTATAAAACTATTTTCATTTGGGTTTCTAACCCAAACTCTTTTCATTTGGGTTTTCTACTATGTAACTATAGCAACTGAAACAAAAATGAATAACTAGCTAACACAGTATAAAGATTATGATAAAGTAAAGCTTTAAAGGCATATTTTTAAAAAATAACTCATTTAAAAAAAAAAAAAAAAAAAATTTTTCTTAGGTTTTATTTATTAACTTTGTATTAAAAACAACCAAAAAATTTTTTTTTGCTCAATATTTTGATTAAAAAGGTTAGCTTAAAAAAATTTAGACATTTCTTTTTTTCATTTTATCTAAATTTTGTGACAAGCAAGCCATTTAATATTAAAAATAATATTTTTTATTAAAAAATGGAATACTCCAATTGTATGATAACTTCTCGAATTTTTCAACATATAATAACTTTTTCTTAAAGATTGAACAAGTGTATTTTATGTAACTGTCATTCATGTTTTTTTAACATAATATAATATATAAATAGCATTAAGTAAATTGTTTGAAAGTAAAAAGCAAATGATTGTCCAAAAAGATAATAATCTTCAAAATATGTAACTTAAGAGCAAAGGCCAGGTTGGTAACCACTAGCAAATTAACTAGTACCAAAACCATCTACTCATCAAAGCAAATAAAGACTATGAAAGCAATTGTGTCCAGGCCATCTATAGTTATCAGCTAAGTGCCACCTGATTGTTCTAAATATAGCACAGACTCATTCAACAACAAAAATATTCTTTAGGAAAATTAAACTAACCAAACTATACAGCAAGCAAAAACTTACCTACAGAATTATGTATGGAGTCAACAAAACAGATTCTTGTGAACACCTTTTTTTGGAAAGCCTTTAACAAAAACATCATTACGGTATTTTTTGATACATGTATACCATTAGATGTTAGTAACGCATCTTACATGGTTAGGCAAAAAATTAACTCTATAGTGCGTTTATCCTAAAATAGTAGTTTAGTGTGTTAATCAGATATCTAACAATTTCATGTTATTATGCTTAAGCCTTCTATGGCAACTTTTGTGCTATTCTACCCTTTCTTGATTTATGATGAAAGCTAGAACAGTCTAAAGTCTTATTATTTATCAATTACTCACTGGCAAACAGTGAAACAATTGTTTTGTGCTAAAGATTTTGCTGAACAATCTGCTGCTTAAAAAATAACTAAAAAACATGTAAATCTCCAATAAACATTGCCTCCCGCAACCGCAACGCTTGTGACTTTTTTAATTTGCGTACAATGATTTAAAAAAAAAAAAAAGTAACATTAAATAAAAAAATAAGTTTTATTTATAACTGATAAATGAAAGATTTAAGGTTCTTATGAAATTTTATATTTTATTTGGTCATTTTTTGTAAATTTTGCTCAAAATTTTTTTTATCAGATCATCTTAGAAGTTTTTAAAATAGTTAATTAATTTAATTAACTATTTTAAACATGATGGAAGTTTTGATGCTTATTGGAGAACAGGTTTTTCAAATGGAAATCATTTTTTAAAATATTTTGAGCTTATAACAACATCTGTGACTTGTCAATAGAGATGATAGATTATCTTCTTAGCAAAAACAAAAAACAAAAATACAGAAAAAAAAAAAACATTTGAACCATCAAAGTACTATAAAATGAAGTCTTAGAAGACATTTTTTTCAATAAAGGTTAAAAAAAGCAACCAATAAAAGTCAATCTCATTTATAATTTTACAATTATTTTAGTTTTTAATTTGATAATGCTGCTATAGTAACAAGTTTCATGAAAACAATAAACTATTTTAAAGAACGATGATAAAGATAAAAAAACAAAACAATAAATGTTGCAAGGCAATCTTATCAATCATTTTACAGCCTCAAACTTTTCACATCACAAGGTTGAAAAATAACTTAATTCAAGTGTCTCTATAAATTTGATACTAGTTGAAAACATTACCTAAACAACAGATGTTATCATAACAGCAACAGATGTTATCATAATACTTTAGAAAGATAAGTTCAGTTTTTCATATTTATGAAAATTTATGATTTCATATTTTATTACTTAAATTTCAAAATATATTTTCAATAAGTCAATCAATAGTTGACTATTTAACAGCAAACCAAAGTTTCTTCGAAGTTTCAAACATTTTTGATAATGAATATATTAAAACAAAAAACTATATACAAAGCATATAGCTAAACAATTTGGAAAAATAAAGCAAGAAGTTAACATAAGAAGTTATCGTGCAATTAAATTTTACTTATTATAATTTTTTATATTTAATTGCAAACAAGCAAAAAGTAAACTAATTAAAATAAAAAAAGAGTCTTAGATTTACTGAAATTTTATTACAAGAAAAAAAAAAAATTGATTTTTGTAAAACTCTTTGAAATTTGAAAAAAACACAATTTTAGACATAATAAAAACTTTCTAAAAAAAAATCACAAAAAAAATTTACTCACCGAAAAAACATTATTGATATTTGTTGTCACAAAACTTATGTCGTTGTTTATTCTTGACCTAAGATAGTAGTAGTCATTCGGATTGCAACCTACAAATTTACAGAAATAAAATAAATTGCGTGATACCAGTTTTACTAATTTATAAATAAATAGTTTTAAAACTTTTAAAGTGATTGTGTAATTTGAAATCAACATGAGTTCATGTTCAGGCCACCACTATTAAGGATTTAATTAGTTTGTTTGCTTATTTTTTTTAAAAAAAATTGTTTTTGTGGCCCTCTCTTAGCACTAAGTCTCTAACACAAACCCTGACAAATGAAACAGCTGTGCAAACCAAATAACCAAAAAGCCATAATTAAAATATAAATACAATTTTTTTTTTAAATTTAACTGTGTATGAAAAATAATTAAAAAAATTAAGTTTAACTTTGTCATTGCACTAAAAAAAAATTTTCATGTGAGAAAAAACCATACAAGGCTTAAATTAAGTGATTGCAAATTGGGATGTAAACTATGTTTTTATCACAAAACTCAATATCTGTTATTTAATAAAAAATAATAATCTTGAAATTAAGATAAAAATATATATTATTATTTCTACTATTATTATTCAAAATTATGGTTTGAACCTTAAAAAAAAGGATCAAGTACACTAAGCTTTCTAAAATAATTATGAAGCATTTTTTTTATTTACTTCTGTTCATGTTGATATACTTATATGTAACATTGTTATATATAGTGCTTTATGAGAGCTGGAAATAATTATTTAAAGGTTGGCCATCAACACTGATAGACTGAAATAAAAAATATTGAAAAGTAAATTATCAAATTTTTGTCCAGACAATCAAATCATTTTGTAATTTCATTTTGTAATTTCCACCTAAATTTTGCTAGCTATTCCACAGAATTTTTTTTTATCGACATTTATAAATATAATAAGTATGGTTGTATAGAGCTAAAAAAGACTTAAAAAATGTCTTTCAACTTTAAGTCGATCCAAAGTTATTGTATTTTTTATGCTGGAAAAACTGATAATTTTTTTTGAAATTAGAAAATAAAATGAAAAGACATTGAAAAAAAACAACATAATATACATAATTTCTGCACAAAAATTCTTAAGTACCGTTCCTTCAAGAAAGCATAAATAAATACTTTGGTTTGAATAGAGGAAAGGCTATAGTTGCTTTTTTCACAGGGAACCTTTTTTTAAAATGAACCGACCTTAAAGTTTTTAAATGCTAAGAACTAAGAAATTATGTATAAATGTTAAAAAGGTTCTCCATTTCATTAGATTCCTCATCCCTTTTTTAACTGATATGGAAATTTTTAAACAAATTTGATGTGTTTTGTTACTTAGGAAACCTTACCTTCAAAAATTTCTTTAAAAAAATAATACCGCAACAAGTTTTTTTTTTTACTAACACTGGTCTTAATACATGAATAATAAATAATATATAAGTAAAGCCATATAACAATAATATAATAATAAAGCCATATAATATAATAATAATAATAAATAAAGCCATATAATATAATAATAATATATAAAACCATATAAAGCTTAGTACTTAGATGAAAACTTAGTACTTTGTACTTTCTATAGATGAAAAAGTTGACTCAAACTAATTGATTCAAAAAACTTCAAATTTCTTGCTTAATTATAAAAAAAGATAAAAGAATAGAACAGTTTTTTTTTTCTTAATTAAGCAATTAATTAATTCTTAATTAAGCAAGAACTTCGAAATTTTTTGACTCAATTAGTTTGAAAAGTTTGATGAGATAAGTTTGACATCTATGAAATGTTTTTTTTTTTTAAACATCAAATGTTTTTAGTTGTACTCTGGAATCGCTAATTTTGTTAGCGTAGCACTTTATGCATTACACTTTTTGAGAGAAAAAAAACAACAGCTTTTTAACAACCTGCTTAAAAAAAATTTTACTTTTTTTTCTTAGAAAAAATTAAATCTTTAGTTTTAACTGAAAGACTCGCTAAGAAAAAATTAAAACTTTTTTTCTTCTTATTGTGATTTCAAAAAAAAGAAATGTTTATAAACAATTAAGAAAACCATCAGTTAAAAGTTAAATTAAGACAAATAAATATATGTAAATATAAAGGAAATAAACTTCAGATTATTCTTTTACAAAAATTTTTTTTGATTTTTAAAAGATGATCTGGATGATATTTCTAAATAAAAATTAAAACTGTAGTTGTTTTTAAACTTTCACTAAACACTAAACATCACATACACACCAGACAAAGAAAAAAAGTTTTATAACTGAGAAACTGTAAAAAATGTGTTTTATTGTCATTATTTTTATTATGTATTAAAGCGCACAGACATGTGTCAACAGTTTGCATATTGTGTCAAAAATATAAAATGAAAATCCAACAGTAAAACATGTACATACAATGACACAGTATGTACATCATGTCAACAGTAGAGTATGTACATCATATCAACATACAGCATGCATGACATGTTAATGTACATCATGTTGTACCATTAAATTGCATCTTTCTCAATTTTTTTTTTTAATTGTTATTAAAAAAATTATTATTTCAACCGTTTTGTTATTAAAAAAGTCAAATAAAAGCTTATGACAACTTTCTAAGCTTAAAAAGTACTAATTGAAAAAGTGTTGGCGTAACATATGACTTAACCCGTAGGTCAAATCACCATTTTGTAGACAAAATTAAAATAGTTAAATGCTTCTTATAACAATAAATTTAAAAACTTTGAAAAAATCCTTAAAAGAAAAAGAGTTTAAGCAGCACTTTATTTGTAAGTTAATAGTGATATTTGATTGATAATAGTAATGATAATTTTGACACAAAATTGTTTAGCTTTTTTGAATTTATAACTATTTAAATTTAAAAAGAAAAATTAGTTTTGAACCAGGAAGACTTAAGTATTTTTCATTAACGTACCATAGAGTAAGCATCATAGAGTATTCTTTTATATGTATATTCATGTATATTCTTTTAGTCAGTTGATGTATGTACACTCGCAACATGTTCTACCTTTTTTTTTTCGAAGATGTTATAAATGTATGCTGTTTTAAGGTGTTATAAATGTATGGTGTCGATATTTAGTTTTGTTAAAAAATTACAATAAAGATTCTTGAGGATTATTCAAAATAGTTTTTGAAATGATCTCTTAAAAAAAAAAAAAGCAAATAGAATAATTACCTTTTCAAAAGGAAACTAGAACTTGTAGTTTTAATTTTTGTTATAAGAAAATTGAAACCAGTTTCAATTTTCTTATAACGGTTTTCTAATTTTATATTCTTATTTTATTTACACATTTTTATATTCGCATTGTGTTTTCACGAGCACGTTCCATAAAAAAAATAACTTATTACTTTTTTTGTCTCAAACTCTTGGAACTCTTAGAGCGTTATTTTATACGCTCGTTATAAGCTGAACGAGCATTGTTTATTGCGCCTAGAACGTTTAAAAATACTGTTTACGGGCGCGTTTTATGAGCAGAGCCCGATCGCGCTCGCTTCATCACAAGCCCTAGGTTACTTTACATAACTTTAAAGTTCTAACAAAAATAAAGTAATAAAAAATACTATTTTAGACATTGTAAATATTATAATGGCATTATAAGGTTACGTGCATATGAATGTATAATATTAGTAACCACGTAGATATTTATTTTATTTTAAACTAAAAATTTTATGTCACCCTATTAAATATTTTAAAAAAGTGTTTAAAAAAAAAAAAGAAAACAAATTACTGGCAAAATAAGAGTTTTGAACAGCCATTGCCCACCATGCCATTGTGTTGTTTACACCTTGTATCACTTGTGCTGTGTCTTGTATTACTTGTTTTAAGTCATCAGGATTAACTAACAGAGAGTCATTAGAGCAGACTATGCTTGTGTTTACAAAACATGATTCTAAAAAAATTGAAAATTACAAAAATGACAGAATTTTTTAAATATTAATTTTAGCATACTGTTTAGACAAAAAAAAAATATTTTAAAGCAAAAGTAAAATTTTTTTACGTGAACAATTTCCTCTGTTACAAATTTGTACATCAGTATTATTTCCAATGCAGCCTTGGGTTAGAAGATTATTAGAAGGTGAATAACAAATTCTACTTCGAGAACTAGTACCAGAACCGCAAGATACAGAACAATCACTATAGCTACTCCATGTTGTCCAAGAATTATTTGCTAACACTAAAAAAAAGTCAAAAAACAAATATATAAAAACTATTTATAAAAATATAAATATATATAAATATATATAAACTTCTAGTTGGCATAGATGTTTCAATGATTGATAATTCAATGATTGTCAATTCTAATTCCTATTCAAATTACTAATTTAAATGTTAGTTTTTTTTTTCTTATATGATATCAGTATACTAAAGCCTTTTTTTTTCAAAACCAATATCAATATACTAATATATACAAACCATATTTAACCATATTAAACCAAGAACTCATATTTTTCTATCCTAAAACTTGAGCTTCAAAAATTCCAACTACCGTCTCTACTTTAAAAATATCATACTATAACTATAACAGAATTTAATGAAGAAAAATTACAGTTGTGCATATGCATACATATATATACACACACATATACATACACACAAACACACATACAACCCTCAAAATTGGAAAAATGAGGTCGGCAATAATTTCCTGACCTCAATCTTTTAGAAGTCGGCAGCAGGTTGGCAAAAAAAATTTATCTTACCATAAAACATAAAAACGAGGTCAGACCTTTTAGGTAACCTTTTAGATCAGCAGTTATGTTGACATAGCCAAATGCTGACTCTAATTCCAAGGGTTGCACATATATCTATATATACAGTGTTGCATTCATATCACAGTTTTCTTAGGCATATATATAATATGCCTAATAGGCATAATAATTTGTTTTCTTAGAAGATATAGAAGAAACAGATCTCAAATTTGTTGCCCATGCTTTTAAAACTACTACTTGCAATACAAGGGTTAAAAATAGAGCTATAACTATTTTAGAGAAATACAAATTAATAAAAACTACTTTTTTGCTGGCTTGCGACCATCACAATTTTAGATCTTGGGAACACTTTATTGACAAATGAAGAAAAAGATTTTCTTGTTATAGATTTCAAAATTTTTTAGATAGAATGAACTTGCTTAGAAAAACAAATCCCTAGATCCCAGATAATTCTTTCCTTAAAACGACCACCAGACAAATCTTATGTATTCTTAAAAAAACAAGTAAAATGTAATTATCAAAAAGATGATTATAAGGAAGCTGGAGAACCAACACTTTATCTTTTAGGGGACCAGAACCTAAAATATGCAAAAATTCTGGAGAAAATCATGATGCCAGATAGATCTCACATTTATTGAGTGGATCAAATATGTTTATCATTATAGATAAGACACTTGATTTTACTGAAGAAAAATTAAAGACCTTTATGAATTATCTAATAATAATAATACGCTAATTTAATAGTAGTAGTTAACAGTCGACTTCATCATTTTATAAGTTTTTCTATTTTATAGTAGTTTTTTTTTTAATTTTATTTACTAACAACTCGTATTATGGGTTGCTTATTGCTAGTTAATTATAAAACCAACAAAAGAGTTTGATGGCACCAGTTAATGACATTCAGTTACATTGGTTAAAAGTAGTAACTGCTACCAATTTACAAAGATTGCAAGAGATACCTTTATAAAAAGCATTTGATAATGAAAACAAAAGCCTATTAAAAATTGTTATCATCAATTGAAATCTGCAATTTAGTAAATTGTGAAAGATACAAACAAGTTTTTATATCATCAGCCAGCAATCTTGAATTATTGATTCAGGCAAATTTGCTTAAGCAATATCATACTCTAGAGCAATATATACTAGTATTAGATATTAGATGAAGTATGATAAAAACACTGATTTTACTCATGGCCATGGTTTAAAACAACATGTTTTATTTGAAATTTCAAGCTTCACATTTGTTCTCAAGAAGTTCAGACATGGGCGTGCTGGTTCCAAAAAGCACATGCAGGATTTTTTCAAAAAGGCCCATATATGCAGGATTTCGATAAATATGCTTGATTTGAAGCTTTACAATTGTATATATATTTAAATATATATATATATATATATATATATATATATATATATATATATATATATATATTTAAATATATATATATATATATATATATTTAAATATATATATATATATATATATATATATATATATTTAAATATATATATATATATATATATATTTAAATATATATATATATATATATATATATATATATATATATATATAAATACATATATATATTTAAATATATATATTTATATATATATATATATATATTTAAATATATATATATATATATATATATATATATATATATATATATATATATATATATATATATATATATATATATATATATATATATATATATATATATATATATATATACTTACTATATATATATATATATATATATATATATACCTTAAAGTAAGTATATATATATATATATACTTACTTTAAGGTAAACCGTTTTTTTCGAAAAAGAAGAAGAAAAAAACAAAGAATAATAAATAAAATGATTGCTTCCCCATCCCAAACCCTCAGTTGATGAAGCAGCACTTCACTGCGAGTCAGGCTATTTGTCAGTCGTTGTATGTACTGAAGCCCCGAAAACAGCCGGCTATTTCAGTATGACGTCAGATTGCTTACCAAAGTACGCAATACTATTTGTATATATATATATATATGTATATATATATATATATATATATATATATATATATATATATATATATATATATATATATATATATATATATATATATATATTTATATATATATATACACACACTTTGGTTTTGTTTGAATTGGCATTTTATCTAGTGACTTTTCTAAGTAAACAAAATAATGCCGGCTATAATTTAGTAATATGACAAAATAACTGTACCATTATTGAGTTACATTTTTAAAATTTATAGATATATATAATTACTTTAACTATTAATTTAAAGATATTTATAAATCTTTGCTCACGAAAAAAAATGTGTGCTATATGGAACAACTTGAGCCATAGAGAAGTGATGAAAAATTATTTATAAAATACAACCCTTAGTACAAGAGACGGTACTACAATTTTTTTTTTACGTGCCCCAAGAAGTCCTCACGGTCTTATCAACTTGAAGTTCAAATTGAATGTATACAATTTTTAACATTTTTCATATTATGTCAAATCTTAAAAAAAAAAAGCTATAATTACAATAAACACAGAATTTACAACTATGTTCTTTGAAAAAAATTGGTTACAAAAGTTTATAATGTTAAATATTAGTTACAACGTATTTCGGTCCCTGAAATGAATGAATCCGGAATACTTTCAAATAGAAATAAAATGCTTTATTTATTTATTGGTAAATATTTAACAACTTTTATAAATATCTGTAGAACATAGAAAAAGAGCAGTTTTATAAAAACTCACACAAATTATTTATGTTATATAATGTTTTTAAATATAAATTATATTTAAAAACATTACGATTTTTGTTTATGAAAAAACAATGGTTTTAATTCAACAAAATTTTTTTCAATATGAATATTTTTCCATAATTAAAATTAAACTCAATTTCCATAAAATTAAACTCAATTATTTCACTAATAATCATTGGCTAACTTAAATAGTTTTATCTATATAACGACTGATATAATAGGTCGGGTGATTAAAAATGAACAATTGATTTTACTCAAATTTGGTCAGCTTTAAGTGAGTAAAAACTTTAGCTGTTTTCCTCAAACTTTTATTCACGTAAAGTTAAGCAATTCACTCAGAAATTGTTCAGCTCAACTTAAATAAAAACTTATTTAGCTAAACCAAAATTGGTGAAACTTTTATTCACGTAAAGCTGACCAATTACTGAGTAAAAGCAATTGCTAATTTTTATTCACCCGGCCTAATAAGCGATTTAAGTGACGTAACAATCAATTTTCCAATGTCGACTTTGTTTTGAGGAAAAAGTTACAAACGGTTGCATTTTATTACGGAAAATACTAATATATATGTGCTTGAAGTCCAACAATTTGAATCAGAGATTTGTTAAAAAAATAAAGCAAATAAATATCATTTGTGAATCATTTTCAGAATGCAGTAAAGGGTATAAAAATTCAAAAAAAAGGCCCTTCTGGGATAAATAATGATAAGTCCAAACGGGATTCCTGCATAGCCTTTGGGGCCAACTTTTTGGGGCCAACCACTGTGTTCAGGTAGTACTTATTTTTGCAATTGATGGAGTTTTTTCAAATTTTTTCAATTTTCTATTGCAAGATTAATAAACAGGATTGAGATAATTTAACAGAAACTTATGCACATCAATGACGTGTGGTTACATTGAGTTTTGAACTACTACTAATACCAGAGCAAAACTTAATTTTGCTCTGGTATTAGTAAACACCATATGAAGCAAGCTTATGAAGAAGACCAGCATGCCAAACTTTGTCGATAGCTTTAGATATGTCGAGAGCAATAGCCCTAGCCTCACCGCCTCCATCTAATGCACGATAAAATCTTTCAGTTACAGCAGTTAGCAAGTCGGCCGTAGAGCGAGAGAATCGAAAACCGTATTGATTGTCTGACAGCAGTTTATTTGACTCAAGATGAGATGTGAGGAATTTGTTGATTAAAGACTCAAAGACCTTGCTAATAACAGAAAGAAGACTGATCGGACGATAATTGGAGGGGTCAGAATTTTCTCCAGAGTTTTTGAATATTGGAACCACAGATGCCATTTTCCAACAAGCAGGAAAACAAGACTCAGTCAAACACTTGTTAAATAGTTTAGAGAGAATTGAAGAAAGTTCTGGAGAACAATTCTGCAAGACTGTGACAGGAATGTTGTCTGGACCACAAGCTGTAGACAAGTTTAATTGAGATATGACTTTAGCAACAGAAGCCGGAGTGATTTGAATGTCTAACAATGGGTCAACCTGTTTGACTGGAATGGAAGGAAGAGAATGTCCATAAGATTCAAGAGTGGAATTAGAAGAAAAGTTCTTTGCAAACAGTTCTGCCTTATCCCTGGGAGAGGTAACAAGATCAATCCCATGAATGAGAGATGGAATGTTAGATCTACCCTTGTTAACAATGCTGTTGAAGATTTTCCAAAAGTCTTTAGAGCCTAACTTCTGCGATAAGATGCGAGATTTAGTGAACTGAGAATAATGGAGTTTAGCATCAGAAAGCACCTTTTTACATCGATTTCTTGCAATAATAAATAGCCGTTTGTTCTCAAGAGAGTTGTTCTTTTGAAAAAGATGAAAAAAATGGTTACGATTGGATATAGCAGCCGCACATGAAGGAGAAAACCATGGAGTAGAATGAGGCTTGACTTGAAACCGACGAGAAGGAATAAAAGCTTCCATTCCAGCCTGAATCCAGGAGGTTACGTAGGAGGCACATTTGTCAGCTGAGAGAGAAAAAACATCAGCCCAAGGACCATCACGAAGAAAATCACAAAAGGAATCCCAGTCGGCTTTAGGGTAGTAGTAGGTGGTGCGATGATAAGGTGAGCCCAAAAAAGAAGTACGAGAAGAAAGATTTATAGAGATCATTGCATGGTCAGAACCACCTAAGGGAGAAAAGGGAGAAACTGAACATAAGCTAGGGTCAGAGACAAGACATAAGTCAAGGAGTGAAGGTAAATGATTAGGGTTGTCAGGAAAACGAGTCACAAAGTTAACTATCTGAGTAAGAGATTGAGAAACGCAGAAGTTAAAGGCTTTAGTGCCAGCAGGATCAGTGGTGTTAGAGCCAAGCCATTCAGTGTGATGGGCATTAAAATTACCAACAACAACAATATTAGCAGAGGGGTAAAGAGAGAGGGCATGGTCAATTTGATCAGAAATAACATCTAAAAGAGTGCAATCATGGGAAGAAGGAGAACAATAAAGAACAAAGAGAAAGGTGATAGAGTGAAGAGGTGCTAGGCGAAAGCACATAAAAGAATGGTCAAAGGATTCGAACCTGATTTCACGACAAATAGGGGAATTAATGCGTATGTATACCCCTAAACCTAGCATGTGACTATTGGAGTCTTTACGAATCAAAGGATAGTACCCATCAACACTGACATCTGAAGAAGGAATTGCAGAACTTAAATTTGTTTCACTGAGTGCAAGCAAGTCTGGTGAATTTTGCAGGAGGTAAGACTCAACTGATGGAAAGTTGCTTCGTAGACCGCGAATATTTGTAAAAGATATATTAAAATATTTAGGTGGTGGGGATGGTTTTTTAGGTTTTAAATTTTTGGTTACTTTGGTCATGATTTGGGTTTAATGAGAACTTGACTCTGTCATAGATAGAGCACAGCCTCCTAATCAATGAGCTATGCAGTTGTCTCAGTCCTGTTAATTAACCCTAAGCTGTGACATAGGGCTCCTTATGTGGCCTTGACAATGCACACCAAAAGCATTAACAGGGACACCATCCATGCGCAACATGGCACTGTTAATACTCTGATATTTTGCAGCTGTTGATGGAATCAGCCTCTCTGAGAGCT
Source organism: Hydra vulgaris (assembly GCF_022113875.1). Taxonomy (NCBI): domain Eukaryota; kingdom Metazoa; phylum Cnidaria; class Hydrozoa; order Anthoathecata; family Hydridae; genus Hydra; species Hydra vulgaris. The sequence continues at coordinate 12,094,954 of NC_061169.1, read as the reverse complement.
ACCACAGAGTTCGGGAAACCTTACTACCAGCCGGCCTCAGAACCATTAAACTGAGTTTTAGAGCTGTATGGAGATAACAGGAAGAGTTGCATAGCCATTATCATAGAGGCATAAGCAAAATTCTATGAGTAGGGTCAAGGAGATCCAGCATTCATCATCCTAGGCAGGAAACAATGTAACACAGGTTACATCTACGCCAGCCTAATAGATGAAGAAGGGGTTCGAGGCTGGTTAGCAGAATTTTTCTGCTTACCCCTAAAGTCTTTGCCTAGGAGGCCTTCTACAAGACAGTAGCAGGATGCAGTTAACATCTGCCCACGATGAGTATTTTTATCGAGACACCATCTCTAGCCTTTACTCAACCAAGAGCCCCAAGGCAGGGGATGTTTAGCTGGATGCAGTTAACATCTGCCCAAGATGAGTTTTTTATCAAGACACCATCTCTAGCCTTTACTCAACCAAGAGCCCCAAGGCAGGGGATGTTTAGCTGGATGCAGTTAACATCTGCCCAAGATGAGTATTTTTATCGAGACACCATCTCTAGCCTTTACTCAACCAAGAGCCCCAAGGCAGGGGATGTTTAGCTGGATGCAGTTAACATCTGCCCAAGATGAGTGTTTTTATCGAGACACCATCTCTAGCCTTTACTCAACTAAAAGCCTTAAGGCAGGGGAATTTTTAGTCGGAGTTTATATCTCCTAGCCTTCGCATAAGAAGAGCACACTCTGCAAGGCAGCAGGGCTTGTGGCAGGTGGTACTGGGTTACGTGATACCAGTAGCAAGATTGATCTCGATTATCCTGACCTGACCTGGAGTAGTTAAAAGGAGCTACTTCCCGCAACAGTACTTTGAAAAAACCAGGCATGACATTTTGGAAGTGCATAAAGAAAAACACTGCATCTAACAAAATACAGGAGTCTAAGGTGAGTGTATGTTTTGTAGTTGGAGTAAGTAGTTAGGCATGGTGTAAAGTTATTACTACATATGGTGTAAAGTTATTACTACAAATTGAACCTGGATTTCTACTGGACACAAGTGGTATATTGGTAGCATGTTTTCAATAAAAGTTTTATTGGCATCATTTTCAATAAAAAATTTTTAGTAAATAAGATACAAAAGAAACTTTAAAAAGACCACTGCCTCTATAACAATAATAATAAAAATGCAATTTAAATATTTTGATAGCAATATTCAGATATTTGTTCAACAAACAATTTTGCTAGTTTAAGGAGATAAATTGTTATCTAGCTTCTTGCTTATTTTTATCAAGTTGCTATATATAATATTATTATGTGCCTTATAATTTACCACTGAACTACTACTGTATAAATAAAAAACTACTCTTTTGCATAAATAAAATACATGGTAAGCATGATGTTTTCATAGCAACTTGACAAAAATAAACAAGAAGTTAGATAACATTTTTCAATCGCTTTAGACTAAAAAAAACAAATTATTATTAATAAAAGAAAGCTTTTTTTTTTAATGGTTTAAGATGTTCTAAATTGTAACCACACTGTAACAATAAAGTTAATTGTTTATAATAAAAATTTCAATAATTTATCACAGGCTGTTCAATTATCACAGGCCGTTATATTATTTTTTTAGAGTATGCTGTGAAATAAAATAAATATACAATTATAAAATGCTTTTCAAGTTCAACATAAAATTGAAAATGTGAAAATTTTATATTGAATTTGAGAAACATTTTATAATTGTATATATAATTTATTTAACAACATGTTTGATTAATGAAATATGTCTTTTATGTTTTCATACCTTGCAATAGTCAAAATTTCATTGCATTATTGATTAAATTATTATATCATAATATAGTAATGTAAATAAACATATTACTTTATTATATGGCCATATCATACTTTTTTTTTTAACATCTTTGCGTCCAACAAGGCTATAAGTAACTACTTTTATAGTTGGAAGTTACTGGAAGAGAAAAGATGAAGATTGCAGAGCAAAATAACGGTTGACAAACGACTTAGAAGGTTGCAAATTATATGAATCAGGAAAGCAAGACAAAGGAAGCGAATTCCAAAGAACTGATGTTCGAGGAAAAAAACTAGACAAATAAGAGTTTTCAGAGCATTAAAGAACAGTCATAGAAAAAGGAGGAGACTTAATTGAATGACAAACAACATGAAAATGAATTTTAGCAGATGGCACAAGAGACCATAGCTCTTTAGAGCAGTACCCATTATAGTATTTAACTATGTTTACAATGTGTTTTTGCACCTAGTTTAAAAGAGAAAGGGCATTATTAAAAGATTCGTCCCAGATAAGGCGACAGTATTCCATACAAGGCCAGATTTAAGATTTATAGAGATAGAGAATAGAATCCGGAGTAAGAAAGTGTCAAGCTCAATAAAGAGATGCAACCTTAGTGAATGCTAATTTTGCAATGGATTTGATATATGGTTTCCATGAAAGATTGGAAGATTTAATCCTAGAAGTGTAGATGACTCAATGGAATACATTACTGTTCATAAATATAGGAAGATCTAAATTATTGCAATTACGATTGGTTGAAAAAAATTAAGTTTTATCTGATTCAATATTCACCAGCCACTGTGAACCCCATGCTGTAGCAGAAGTGAGATCTTTTTCAAGCTAAAATGCCCCCTCCAAACAATCAGAGAATGTTGGCTTCTTATCATGACAAGAATAAATAATAGTATCATCAGCGAACAATGCCACTTTAGATGTGAGAATATCTGGAAGACCGTTAATGTGAATAAAAAAGAGTATAGGGCCAAGGATTGAACCTTGAGGAACCCCTGAAATTACATATGAAGAAAAGTGCTGTCCATCAAGAACAACTTTTATACTATGATTGGAAAGGAAGGATTCAAAGATGTTACCAGATACATCAAAAGAAGAAAGCTTGTCTTGCAAAATGCAGTCTTGAGACAAAAGAGAGCGATATAGAACAAAGATAAAGGCAATAGAGTGAAATGGTGCTAAACGAAAGCACATAAAAGAGTAGTCTGTGGATTCAAACCTTGTTTCCTGACAAATGGGTGAAATCTTACGAATGTAAATGCCCAGGCCAAGTATGTGACTATTGTAGTCGAATTAAAAGAAGATAATCATCAACACTAAGATCACAAGATGAGACAACTCAAATTAGTCCCAAAAGTAGGCCTGATGAACTTTGCAAGAGATAAGACTCAACAGAAAAAAAGTTACTTCAAAGACCACAAATATTAGTGAATGATAGGTTTAGAGAACTTAGGGATGACGATTTTTTTTATGTTTTATAGCCTCACTGTTTAATAGCCTAAGCAATTCCCTAATTACTACTAATATACCCAAAGCCATAACAAAGGGCTCCAAAAGTGGTGTTGACAATGCACATCAAAAGTACAAACAGGGATACCATCCAATGCGCTACTTGGCACTGTTAATACTTTGATATTTTTTAGCTGTTGATGGAATCAGCCTCTCTGAGAGTTACCACAGAGTTCGGAAAACCTGACTAAAAGCGGGCCTCAGAAACATAAAACTGAGTTTTAAAGCTGTTCGTTCATTAGGAGATAATAGATGCCTAAGCATAAAAACAGTGACACAAGTAAAACCCATACATTGAGTCAAGAAGATCTAGGATTCAACATCCTAAACTAGAAACAATGTATTATAAATACATCTGCGCCAGCTTAGATGTATTTAGATAAGAAGGGGTGCGAGGCTGGTCAACAAATAAAATCTATTAACCCCTTAGCCATAAAATAAATATTATACATGTATTTAAAAAGTTATAAAAAAGATATCTAGCTTTACTATATTACAATATAACTACATAATCAATAATACAATGAAAATTGACTTAATAGCAAGATACAAATACTTACAGAACATTTATGATTTATTCAGACATGTGAAATAAACTAAATATACAATTATAAAATGCAACTCAAGTTCAATCTTCAATATGATATATATACATATATATATATGTTTATATATATATATATATATACATATATATATGTATATATATACATATATATATATATATATATATATATATATATATATATATATATATATATGTATATATATATATATATATATATATATATATATGTATATATATATATATATATATATATATATATATATATATATATATATATATATGTATGTTTGTACAAATATATATATATATATATATATATATATATATATATATATATATATATATATATATATATATGTATATATATACATATATATATATATATATATATATATATATATATATATATATATATATATATATATATATATATATATATATATATATATATATATTTTATTATATATATATATATCAATTTTATATATATATATAAAATTGATACTATATTATAAAGTATTATAATATATGATATAGTCATATAATATAATAATATAATATTAAATGTGTATTCACAAAATTATAAAAAAGATATCAAATATTACCCATGATAAAGAGTTTGATTTATTGACTATTTCAATAAAGTTTGTTAACATCAAACATTAACAGTAAAATTTCAGTTAAGCATGATCGTTAACATCAAACATTAACAGTAAAATGTTATTTTTTTAAGTTGTAGTTAGCTTGCTATAATTAAAATTTTAAGACTGAATAATAAAAAATCCTTGCAACTGAAGAATGATAAAAATTCTTGCAACTGAAGAATGATAAAAATCCTTGCAACTGAAGAATGATAAAAATACTTGCAACTTAAAAAGAAAGAATTGCAATATTATACTTTTATAAAAGTATAATAGTGAGAATGAAAATTTTATAGGATTAAATATTAGACAGTGAGAAGTTGATATTAAAAATAATGGTACCTTTGTTATTGTATTTTACTTTTACATTCATAATCATATAATTTTTTTTATATTATGAATGCTTGTGAAAAAATGAACCTTCAACAATGATTTTTTTGGTAATGCATTTTTTATTTATGTTGTTTTAGTGTAAGACAAAGAAATTTTAAATTAAAAAATAATTTAAATAAAAAAATTTTGTTTAAGAGGTTTAATAATATTGATGTTTTGTTTTTAGTAACCTTAATGCCAAAAATTAAGGCCTTGGCCTTGATTGTTTTGTCCGTGGTCTTCCACTTTCACTCAACACCCACTTGAACTGATTTTTCTTTCATGTTTACATTTAAAAAAATTTACTACAGTTGATATTGTTTACAAGATTTATTTTTGCTTACTTGACTTTGGCCTTGGCCTTAACACCAAAAATTAAGGCCTTGGCCTTGAAAATTTTGGCCTTTTCCTTTCACTTTCACTTAAACTGAACTTTCTTTTATTTTTGCATTTTAAAAATTTTACTATAGTTGATATTATTTACAAGATTTACTTTTGCTTACTTAAAAGCTTTAGAACTTAATTTTGTGTTTTATGTCACAGTTTAAATTGAAGCTTTTGACTAGCCATTTTAAAGCAATAATTAATGACATGATTGGTTAAAAGGAATTTACTAGATTTTTAAATCAAGTCACATGATATATGTATACTTTTTTATTAGTTAAAACATTTCAAAATTAAAAAAATATTTAAACACATGATTTTTTCTTAAAATTAAAAACAGAAGTTTTTTGAATTAAAATATTTTTTATTAGACTGTATTGTACTTTTATTATACTGTTTTTATTTAACTTATCTAAATCTATTTAAAAAAGTTATTAGTAATGTATATTTAATAGATTTTTTTAAAATAATTTTTATATAAAATTCATTTTTGAACCAATAAGCAATAGTTTAATTTAATAGTTTGATCAAAAAAACAATACTAGAAACCACTTTGATATAAAATAGAGATATATTTCAGATTTTAAAGCCCTTTACCAATAAAAAAAGAAATGCTTTTTTGCAAATAATAGAAAAAAATCATGTTTTACAAACAAGAACGAATCAATCACAAGAATTTAATCAAAAATATTTTCAGGTTAAAAAAACTGTTCACAAACAATATTCAAATAATTAGAAAACTATATTTGACAAGTATTTCAGTGTCTTTGCATCGTCAGCTTCTATTGAGCTTATCTTTTGTCAGAGTGGATTAATAATGTGCTCTCATAGAGCTTGTATGTCTCATTCATAGAGCTCATGTCTGATCATAGAGCTCATATGTCTGATTGTATGCTTCTCGTAGAGCTTGTATGTCTGATTCATTGCTTGAAACTTTGATGTTTCTTAAATGTAACAAAGACAATATAGGCAATATAATGAAAGTTAATGCTTATGACTTATAACTAATACAAAAAACTAATATCAACATGTCTTTAATTAAAAGATGTAAATATTAGTTATCATATAATAAATAATAATAATAATAATAATAATAATAATAATAATAATAATAATAATAATAATAATAATGCACAAAAATACATAAAATTAAAGAATTAAAAGTTTCTTTATTTTTATGTATTTTGATTTTTTGATTTTTAAATATATCTACAAGTATATTTTCTTAATGATTTTGTTAAATTCTGCATATCACCTTGGTCTAACTTCACAATATGTGGTTTTATTGTTGCATCACTTGCTACCTACAGTTTTGTTAATAATTGGCCTTAATGTATATTTTTAGATTAATCTGCCATTTGAAGATTCAACTTATTCTCCAACACTTTTGTAAGCTGGTTGTGTCTCATTGTTCCAACCACTTTTTAGGAATGTCCTTCTCCTTGCCACAAATGACAAACCAGATCATTACTGATTGTGAATGCTGAATAAAGATTGACTCGTCTGAGAAGCAAACCAAAAATGATGCTTGTTTTAAGTTATAATATTTATAAAATATTATAAAATAAGTTATGAATGTGAATAAAAATACCTTTTCCCAATCTTCAACAGAGTAGTGACATAAATTTTGAGCCCATTCCAATCTTTTTTCTCCATGAAAAAAGTTAGTTTCTTGGCTGGACAATAACACATCAACCCCTCTTTTTTTAGTCTTCTGCAAATGGTCTAATCTGATAAAACAATACCAGCTTCGTGAATAAGTCAATTCTTTTTGTAACTTTTTCAAGAAGCAGGCTTAAACAGGAACGACATGTGATTGCACAGTGTAACTGTACACGCTTATAATTTTTTTCTTTACAAATTTGACTACAACTGTTTTACTGTTTTAATGTTTAAACAATTTGAATGCAATTTTAAAAAAATCGTTATGTTATGAATAACTTTTAGTTGATTTTTTCAAAAGTTTTTATTTTAAGCGAAGGCTTTGAATAATTTAAATATTAATTAGAATGATCGTTTAAAATAAACGTATTTTGTTTAAATTAAATGTTATATTTAAATTTTTCTTAATAGGTATGTATTTTTATAATAAATTTAAATATTTGAAATTATATTTCAAGGTCTTTCTAAAAAATTTTAAAATAATTATTTTAAAATTTTTTAGAAATTTTTTTTTTTTTACTTTTTAGTTTACTTTAAATTATGAATAATTAAAATCAAAATCTTCCAGTTGCAATGCATTAACTAAACTTTTTTTTTTTTCTATTTTTGCAAATAATTGTTTAAAACATTTTTTTTTATTGAACTTAACTAAATAATGAACTGATTAAAAATTAATATTTTAAAAAGACTACGTTATTATTAAAAAAGAAAAATTTCTCGCAACTTTTTGAAAAAAATAATTATATAATTAAAAAATATTATATTTTTTTCTTTTCAATAATTTAATTTCACTTTACAATAACTTAAATAAAACTTATTTATTTATTAAATAGTCATTAGAGGTAATTTGTAAAAGTGTAAAAGTGAGTAACTTTAATCAAACATTTTAAAAGTTTTAAAATAACGTAAGAAAAAATAATTTTCAATTCAAATTTTATTAAGTTTCATTTTAAAGCTTATACATTTTCTTATACCTAAAGAATTGTTTTGGTTTTTTTCCGTAGTGTTTTAATTTTTTTTTTTTTTACTATAAGTTTAGCTTAGTGTTTCTTTTTTCAGCTTATTTCTGAAATGTTTAAATCATCAAAACATCTGAACACTCGTGGTCAAGTTGTCAATAAAAAAATCATTCGCGTGGTCAGCAATAGTGTTTGATCACACGCTATCCCTGTCCAAGCCTAAAAAAATAGTCAAATCTTTTTGTAACTTTTTCATGTTCTCCAGGAAGATGCTCAGAATGATTCGGTTTTCCCCTTGGTATTGTTTTGCGTTTAGAAGGCGATCTCCTTACACCAAACTCTTTAACTATATATTTTTTTCACTGGCATTACAACTTGGTGATAACATTAAATCTTTTATTTAATGGTTACGACTTGGTGATAACATTAAATCTTTTATTTAAAGATCATCACGTACTAATCATCTTTTATTTCACAAAAAAATTGAAATAAAGCACTTAAGATTAAACTAAAAAAATTCAATTAAACTAACCAATGAAAGTTAAATCAAACTAACCAATGAAAGTTCATTCAAACTAACCAATGAAGATTTAATCAAACAAACCAATGAAAGTTTAATCAAACTAACCAATGAAAGCTCAACCAAACTAACCAATGAAAGTTCAATCAAACGAACCAATGAAAGTTCAATCAAACTAACCAATGAAAATGTTCAATAAAACTAACCAATAAAAGTTCAATTAAACTAACCAATGAAAGTTTAATCAAATTAATTAATAAAAATAATCTTAAAATATCCAAAATGCACAAAATTGATAATAGCAGGTTATTGCTGAAAACCAGAATTGCCAACAGTTAAAACTTTTATTAAACTTTACCAAGAATAGAAATAACTTGATATGTAATAAAAATTAGTATCAAATTTATTTTATCATACAAGAATTTAAACCATCTATTTGAAATAAATTGTAACAAAAATGTGTGGTCCTAATGTGATGGCCACTACTGTAATAACTTTTGAAGTTTACTTTTATTATTTAGAAATTTAAAAACACATTTATATATATAGTTATCTTATCTTAAAACAGTATTTTATTTTCTTCAACCATTTGTTTTAAAACTTAGCATACACCAACAATAAAATAAAAAATCATACCAACTGCAGACAAAACAATATCATCAATTGCAACAGCAGAATAAACTCCAGCAGAAGAAACAACAGTAAACTCCAAGGTCTAAATATATATATATATATATATATATATATATATATATATATATATATATATATATATATATATATATATATATATATATACGTGTGTGTGCGTGTTTGCCCGTGCGCGTGTGTATTTACACACACATACACAATTTATTTGTATGTACACACACGCACAACTATTTTTATATACGTACACACAAGTGTGTACATATTATTATTAAAAATTATTATTTTAGATTTTATTGCATAATAACTATAGTTTTTTAACTAAAAGTGAAAAAGGTGCATTTTTACATGTTTTTTAATAACAATTTTTTCAGGGTAGAGAAGTTGACAAAACCTCTCACTCTGGCAGTTTGTGCTTTTGTAGTGCTGATTGAAAGATCACGATCTGTTCTTCATATAGACAGATTTTAATTGAATATATGAGCTTCGCCATCCATCATTAAGATTGTCTCTCCAACATGATGTCGACACGCATTCCAAAGAAGCCATCAACCCAAGCATTGCTAAATGGTCACACAAGCCGTAGTGACATGCCCTGTGTTTGATGCAGTTGTGTCAAATGCTATGCAAATGATAGTTGGTGCAGTTCCATGACTTTAACAGGTCGACTGTTAAACCTGCAATGATATCACCAGATTTTCTATCTTTCCACCTGGATTTATCAGCATAAGAATATGATGTAGAAACCTTAGTTGAATCGCCTCCTGCTTCCTCAATGAGAGTCTCAGTGTAAATTGCCTGCTGCGCTGGTATCAATTTTAAGCAGGTTGCTCATGCAACAGGCCTTGGTCGTTCCACAATGTCATGTGGTATGAAGGCAGGAGTTCCAGTGCGGGTATTACAACGATGGCTTCTACTTGTAGGTGTTTTAAGTTGAACACTAACAGCAGAGGAATCACTGTTCTCGCCCAATTTACCATGTTCTTCAATACTATTATCTTCATTAGTTTCTTTGCTTTCTGTGACTAACACTGTATGCTTCTGCTGTGAGATGACTAGACATTTTTTCACGTCTTTTTGCCACACTTTGTTCCCGTTTGTGCTGAAGTTTATCCGCCAACACTTTATTGCATCGACCGAAGGTGGCAAAACGATCAGTCTTCATCGACTGCAGGAACTTCATGTCTTCTGAATTTTTTATAAGCAGTTCCACATTTTCCGGTTACAGAAGAAATGTCTTTGCTAGCATACATTCCGTCTCCTGTACCTTCTTTATAGAACCGGGCATGGATCTACGTTTCAAAGGCATTGCTCGGATCTTGGCATTGTCATCAAAAAGTTTAATGATCTTTTCGCATGCTTTACGTTCGCTAATTATTGGAATATTAGCCTTATCATAAAACAGCTTCTACTTTGCCAAGACAAGTTTTGCTGACTCCTATTTAGTTCAATTTGTACTAGCTCCATCACCAAGGTTGTACATTTTTGCTTTTTGACAGCGAAACACTTGACAAAAAGTTGGAAGCCGACACCGGGTAATTTTGCATCATCTTCAGTTAGCTTGCTCCCAAGCCCAAATATGATAATTGACTTTCGCGTGGCTATCTTCTCAATGTCTTGATTGCCAGATGAACTAGGGGTAGGAGGTGTTTGAAGTACTGTTGTTGGGTCAATTTCCGCTGATTCACTCATACTGGTACAGACTAAAGTGCTGCTGGTGGTACTCATAATATCCAATTATCCATTAAACTTCTTACTTTTAATAATTTAAATTGTTAAATGTTAATCTTAAAAAGAAAACTATAATTTAATTTGATTATCTGACAATTATAATACCTATAAATAAATAATCACTGATGAAATCAAGCATAAACAACATTTATGTAATATGTGTACATAACTACTAAGTACTAACTAGTAACTGCATAATACAAAATCTCTTTTAATTTTTCAGTTTTACACAATATAAAATATATAATTTATTTCAGAAATATTTACTGTTTTTACTCCTCAATAACTGTTTAGATGGTTTTATAATATTATATAACATCTATTTTAGATGGTTTGATAAAACATAGCTGTGGCCGGATTTTTAACTGAGGCTGCATAAACATGTATACATGCTAAAGTATATATTTTTTAAAATGTTTTCACTTGCATAGAAACAGTTTTTTTTAATTGGTTGATTAGCATTTCTCGCCCTCTAGTTAACTAAATAAAACTTTTAATTGAAACACAATTAAAATTAGTCACACTTGCAAAAAAAATATAGAAATAATTGAAAAAAGATTACAATAATGCTTTGTTAAACTAAAAGAAATCCTAAATGAAAAAATGACTATTGTAATTGTAAACAAAAAAACAATTGTTTAATGAGTGTAAATTATTTATCAAAAAATGTGATGTTTTCCTTAAGAATATACCTGATAAACAATATATTGCCTGAGGGTAAACAGAAAAAATATTTTGCCAATCAAAAGCAATCCTTTAAAAATAAAAATAAATCAAAAGACACCATGCAGTCAAAATACATATGAATTAAAAGATAAAAATATTGTTGATTTTATAATGAATTGGTCCATCCTTAAAACAGCACCTGCATATAACAATATTTCCACAAAATACATACTATGCCTACAAGAAAATTTTGAAATAATTACACATGCAAACCAAGAATGTTTATTAAACAAAAAATCGGAATTGATTTCTAAATGCTGTCACAAAAACCAAGTTAAATGAGTTCAAATAATAGTTACATTAAATCCCCCTCCCCCATACTACCTATTGTTTTTAAAAAATATATTTAAAAAAAGCATAAGTAATCAATTCTATAGAATCTTTTTTACAATAGTGTCAGAATATTCCACAAATGTGTGAAAATTTACAGTAATTAAAACATTTACGACTTCTAAATGTCTTAATTACTGTAATTTAATTTTGTAATTTAATTTTTTTTGTACAAATTAAAGTTTTATTAAGCAAAAAAATATAAAAATTTCAAAAAAAATAATCTTTTTGTAAAAATAATATTATTTTAGATTTTACTGACTAGAACATAGTATTTTTCAACTAAAAATAAAAATACGTTTTTACGAAGTATTTTAGGAATAATTAATTTTTATGATCGCTTTTAAAAAAAAAAAAATTTTTAAAGTTATTATACAATTTTGCTTATTTTGAGACCTAAAACAACATACTTTTGAAAATTTTTTTAATAATATTAGGGACCCATTAAATGATCAAGGGTCTTGAGGTCTTGGCCCCTAAAAATATTTTTTCTTCAAAAAACTTTTTAATCTAGTGTTATTTTATCATATAGAACATATTAATGTGCAACCTGCAGATATTTTTCAAATATGTTGTTTTTGAAACACCCTAATACACACATTTGAACAAAATTTGTTTGTTTTTTTCTTGGCAACTTTTAAATTGTTAAATAGGATTACCATAAATTTGTTGAGAAAAGTTTCAGCCAATCAAATCATTTGAGTTTTAAAAGAACTCTTCTCATAAAAAAAAAAGAAAATATGTACATAATCTACAAATTATGACAATTTTTAAATTTGCTCATCTTGGGGTTCACAGTTTCATTCTCAGCCTCATTTTTTTAACATGCATTATCTGTTTCATCAAAAAATTTATATAATCAAGTTTTAATTTTTTTAATGCTTTTAAGATATGACAAGCTGAATAGTTAACTTAAGGGGTCAAAAATTCTATGTTCTCATGTTTGTTTGACTTAAACATAACTTATTCATTGTTGTTATGTTGCTGTGTGTTCATATCTTTTTGTAAACATATAATGATTTAGACGTATACAGTACATAAGATTCCAAAATTCAGTGGTTAATGAAATTCTTCTTTTTTTTTAATGACAGGTCAGGTTATCCTGCAACTGCTAAAATGTAACCCAGTACAATCTGCTTCAGGTCCTGCTGCCTTATAGGATACACTTTTTTAGGCAAAGGCTAGGAGAAGCCAACTCCGAATTAAAACACCCCCTGCCTAGGGGCTCTTGGTTGAGTAAAGGCTAGAAATGATATCTCAATAAAAAAACTTATCTTGGGCGTATTATTAATACATTGCTTCCAGTTTAGGATGTTAAATGCTGGATCTTCTTGACTCAATGCATGGTTTTTGCTTATGTCTCTATTTTCATGACTAGGCATCTCATTATATTATCTCATAATGAGGGTGCAGCTCTAAAACTCAGTTTTATGGTTCTGAGGCCAGCTGGTAGTCAGGTTACCTGAACTCTGTTGTAACTCTCAAAAATGCTGATTCCATCAATAGCTGAAAAATATCAAAGTATTAACAGTGCCATGTATTGCATGGATAATGCCCTCTTTGTACTTTTATTGTGCATTGTCAAGGCCAAATTTTAATCCATATGCTACAGCTTAGAGTTTATCAATAGTAATGAGGCAATTTCTTGGGCTAAAACAAATTAAATAGTGTACTGAGTACTGTCTATGCTTAAGGTCAAGTTCTTTAACAAATTTAAAAATGAATAATGTACCAAAAACTGTAAAACACAAAAACCCATCATCATCAGTAAGAAGTCATCAAATCTATCATTCACTATATCATCAAACCTGTCATTCACTTTGTCATTAAACCTATCATTCACTAATATTTGTGGTCTTTGAAGTAACTCTTTTACTGTTGAGTCTTATCTCTTTCAAAGTTCACCAGACCTACCTTATCTCTTGCAAAGTTCACCAGACCAAGTTTTTTGTGAGACTAATTTGAGTTTAACTGTCTCATCTTGTGATCTTAATGTTGATAGTTATTTTACTTTCATTCATAAAGACTTCAATAGTCAAATTGACTGGCCTGGACATTTACATTCGTGAAAGTTCACCCACTTGTCGGAAAACTAGGTTTGAATCCACAGACTACTCTTTTATGTGCTTTCGTTTAGCACCACTTCATTCTATCGCCTTTCTCTTTGTTCTATATCGCTCTCCTTTATCTCAAGACTGCACTCTTCTTGAATTAATATTACTTTTGATCAAATTGTCCAAAATCTCTCTCTCTCTATCCATCAGCCAATATTGTGAATTTAATGCTTATCACACTGAATGGCTTGGCACTAGTGAGACTCTGCGTGCATTAAAACCCACAATTTTTGCCTTTCTCAAACTCAAATAGTCAACTTTTCAACTCGTTTTTCAGAAAACCTGATTCATATACCTTCTTTACTTAACTTATGTCTTATTTACTGTTTAGACTCTTCTACAGTTTGTGGTCTGGACAAAATACCTGTTATAGTCTTGCAGAAGTGTCCTTCCAAGCTGTCGTCTATACTTTTAAATTTATTTAATAAGTGCTTATCAGAGTCTTGTTTTCCAGCCTGCTGGAAAGCAACATCTGTTATCCCTATATTCAAACTATATTTATCCTTATCTCTATAAATCTCAAATCCGGTCTTGTATGGAATACTGTTGCCATATCTGGGGCGGATCTTCTAATGATTCCCTTTCTTTTTTAAACAAGGTGCAAAAACCCATTGTAAACATAGTTGGACCTGCACTAGCAGCCAAAATTCAACGATTGTCACAGTGTTGCTTCTCTTTCTCTTTTCTACAAATACTATAATGGGCACTGCTCTAAAGAGCTAGCGTCTCTTGTGCCATCTACTTAAAATCATACTCGTGTTACTCATCATTCAATTAAGTCTCATCTTTTTTCTGTGACTGTTTTTTTCCTTGATCATCAGTTCTTTGGAATTCGCTTCCTACATATTGCCTTCCTGATTCATATAATGGGGGGGGGGGGGGGGGAAGGGAAGTTGCGTTAGTATATAATTGTAAGTTTTGTACGTAATTATTCTTTTTTTTTTTTTTTTTTATTTACTTTGCTTCCAGTTCCAATTAGTGTTGGAAGTTACTGGAAGAAAAAAGAAGAAGATTGTATAGCAAGATAACAATTGATAGACGACTTAAAAGATTGCAAATTATATGAATCAGGAAAGCAAGATGAAGGAAGTGAATTCCAAAGAACTGATGTTCGAAGAAAAAAACTAGACAAATAAGAGTTTTTGGAGCACTTAGGAACAGTAACAGAAAAAGGATGAGACTTAATTGAATGACGAGTAACACGAGAATGAATTTTAGTAGATGGCACAAGAGAAGCTAGCTCTTTAGAGCAGTGCCCATTATAGTATTTGTAGAAAAGAGAAAGAGAAGCAACATTACGACGATGTGACAGAGGTTGAAGGTTGGCTGCAAGAGCAGGTCCAACTATGTTTACAATGCATTTTTGCACCTTGTCTAAAAGAGAAAGGGCATCATTAGAAGATCCGCCCCAGATATGGCAACAGTATTCCATACAAGGCCGGATTTGAGATTTATAGAGATAGAGAATAGAATTCAGAGTAAGAAAGTGACGAGCTTGATAAAGAGAAGCAACTTTAGCAGATGCTAATTTTGCAACGGATTTGATATATGGTTTCCAAGAAAGATCAGAAGTAAGTAATTTTTAACATATTATCTCACATATTTATATATAATCTTATAATTTTCTTGTTTGGCAGAGTAAAATAGCGTAAGTTACTGTTATTATTTACCACTTAAGTTTTAACTTCAAGTTTAAGTATAATTAAGTTTTTCATTCAAAAGGTTTTTAAACTGATGTTTTCATTAAAAAAAATTTTATTCTAATTGTTTTCCAAAAAAAAAGTGAAACAAAAAATTTTGTTTAATAAATCGAATTATTTTAAGTATAAGAGTATGCTTAAATTATTTTTTTTAGAAAAAAAAATTTTCAAACAGAAGTAAAATAGTTGATTAAAGTTAATTCAAAATTTTTATAATTTTATTTTAACTTTCAATTTGCAATCGCTGATTTGATGTTTGCAATAGAATGTTTCTACTTTTAAAACTATTTTCAAGAAAAAATATATAATTCAAAACATTAACAAAATTTACGATTTATGAAAAAAAAACTTTCATCTATATTCTCCGTTGTTTCATCAAACTTTTTTTAAATTTTTAAATTTTTTTTTCAATTTCAAATTTTAATCACAAAATTATTTGAATAAGTGAATTTTAAGGCTAAAGTTATCTTGTTCAAATAGATTTTTTTTAAAATAAAATTCCTGAAAAAGCGTATTTATAAAAAATGTTTAGCTAGATGTTGCTATAAATAAAATGAAAATATAAAAAAACGGTGTCGCATTTTTCATATTCTATTCGACAATTTTTGTTAAAATAATTATTAGTTAAAAGCTTATATTATGTGTTAACAACATGTAAGATCTAAATTGAAACATGTCTATAGCTAACTTTTGAGAGTATATTAAATAAATTTATACAATTGTTAAAAGGATCCCCAAGTGCCCAGACAAGTTGTGTTCATATCATAGATAAACATTAGAAAATAAGTTA
Organism: Hydra vulgaris; assembly: GCF_022113875.1. NCBI lineage: Eukaryota > Metazoa > Cnidaria > Hydrozoa > Anthoathecata > Hydridae > Hydra > Hydra vulgaris. The sequence goes on along the minus strand of NC_061169.1, from coordinate 12,078,503 downwards.
AAAGTTAATAAAACTTTCCAAAACAAACTATTGAATAAGATATTAACAAAAAAAAATTTAATTTTTAATGCCATTTTTTTTTCTGGCGAAGGAAAGTTCCGGCTCTTTGACTACTTTTATTTTTTAAATCAGGTCTGATTAATGCAACGTCAATACAAAAAGTTTCTTTGAAAAAAATTAAATTCTAGGGGTTTCCCCTTTTGCAGTTAAACAAAACTGCAATATTCAAGTTTTTAATATAGATTTTATATGCATCTGAAAAATATATATTAGATCATTTTAAAAACAATTTCTTGAATTAGAAATAAAATTAATTATAAGCATAAGTTAATACATATAAGATCATTTTTAAAACGGTTTCCTCAATTTAATAAAAAAAATTAAGATTTTTCAACTTTCAAAATTAAAATTGTTGGATGATTTTGTACTTAGCGGTGTATATAAAAAAAAAAAATTACTTATTCATTAAATACACAAAATGAGTATTAAAAAATATTCATCTTGCGTATTTTAAAGTTCGCTTCACCTAAATTACTATTTTTATTATGCTAGTTTATTTAACTCAAACACTTAACGATATGCTAAACAAAAAACAAAAACATGCTACAGCAAACGTTATTATAACCACCACAGACTAAATATAAAAAGGAAAACCTAACCTAATTGTATGAGCTCAAAAAACTCTGCGGTAAGCGAAAACATTTTTTAGTGAAACCAGATGTTTTTTTAACGGAAAAAACTATGCAGATTCGTAAGGTTAATATTAACCTTATAACCGGAAGTATAATAGCAAAACAGCAAATGCTTTTATTAATATATTATTCAATAATTTGTTTTGGAAAGTTTAATTAGTTTTAAACTTATTTTCTAATGTTTATCTATGATATAAACACAACTTGTCTTGGCACTTGGGGATCCCTTTAAACTAATACTTGAGTAACTGCAAGTTACTATCTTAACTTAACTGGTTGTTTTGATTTAGGTTATAAGTTAATTTACTGTGATATACTCTATTCTTTCAGTAAAGTTAACTAAATATAACTTCAATAGTTTTAAGGTCGTTAAAAGCAAAAAACGTGAAAGCAAAAAAGTTGCTGGTTTCTATTAGTACAATTTTACTAATAGAAATTTTATCTTATAAAAACGAATTAACATATATTTTATTATACTTAAAGTAATAAAAATAATTATATGAAATTGTTTATAAAAAAATAATTTAATTCATTATTATTAAGTTAATTTGGAGTAACGTTTTTTTTTTAAAAAAAGATAAAAATGCTGTTTTATTAAAAAAAAATAAAATAAAGAAAAAATTCTTTTTAACTTTTGTCTTTTTAATTTGCTACTACACAGAGATTTAAAGTAATTTAAGTTAAAAAGTGCTTTACGTTGAATAAAAATCTCCGAGCGAAAGAGCAAATGATCACGCTTCTATTCAAAAGACAAACTTTACGTGTTGTACTTTACTATGAAAACATTACTTTTTAAGAATTGCCAAAAAAAAAGCTAAATTAGAAAAAAAGTAAATAAACAACTAAAAAAGTAAACCAATCGCGAAAATATAAGTTTTAAGAAAAAACTAATCGCAAACGTATAAAAAGCAATTGCGATTCACGATTGAGATGCTTAATTTGAGCCCTGACATGTGTATTGTAATGGGAGTATTTTTCTTGTCAAATAAAATCCATTTAAATCTGGTTTTATTCTATTAAGGGTCATTTAAGGGCCCGTAAGTCTTGAAATATGTTAACTTGATTTTGTGTCATATTTTATTTCACTCTCTGTAGTGTACAACGCTTTTGTTAAGTAATTGGACTCTACATAACTTCAACTTCAGTTCTGAACAAATAGAATAGTAATTCGTCAGCAAAATCTTTGACATTTTTAACCAATAGTGATAGGAAAAAGAAAAAAACCTGAGTCCTAGAAAAAAAGGAACAAATCTGTCTTTTGTTTGACAATAGTACCCTAAAACTAAAGGAGATAGCTCCAAGCTTTCTAATAGTCTTTAAACCTCTAACAGTATTGATTTCTATCAGTTTCCTCATGCTTTTTGTTTAATGTCAGTAGGTGTTTTGGACTAATGTCAGTAGGTTGTCATGACTATTGTTTTTACTATGACTTTTCCAGATATTTTATTATTTTATTATTTTTTTACTAGACATTTTTTTTATTTGTAGTTGTATTCTTTTATAAAAACAATAAAGTTTTAAGAATCGTGGTATAGGGAGCATTATCAAAGTAAAACAAGCTGCCTACATATTTGGAAAGAAGTAAGCCTTGTTATGAAGTGTTTCCCTATTTGAATTTTATAATAATATAAATATTCACGATTTCATGTATGCCTTTTGCAATTTTTACTAAGCAAAAAAAATTTTCAATAAGTTTATTTTAAACAGTCTTTTAAAACAGATTCTGCGGAAAACATTAAACTCTAATTGTTGTAAAAAAACATTTGTGGAATATTTTTTTTTATTAGATAAAAAAACAGATAGATATTTGTTTTTCTATCTTTCATTGAAAAATATATATATTTTTAATTTATTTGATTAAATTAAATTTTATTATTATTTAAAGCTTTAGTAATTTATTTGATTAAATTTAATTAAAATTCTTTTAAAAATTTCAAAACGCTCCATTTTACAATTGTTTTACTGATAAAATTTCCAAAATTAATATTGAAGTAAAAAAAAAATTTAATAAATTTAATATAAGTAACTTTAAAATGTTCGCATTAAATATAACTTCATTTTAATTTCAGTTAAGTTTCAGGAAAGCTCCAGTTCCATATACTGGTCTGAATAATGCGCTTTTGTATTTAATAAAATTTACAAAACAATTCTTTTAAACTCGAGTTTAGATGTTATGTTTAGATTTTTCCTTTGCCGCTAAATTTTATTTAGAAGAATTTTTTTTATAAAACAAACCTAACTTTAAACCGATTAAAAATAACTCAATCAATCTCTTTAAAACCCGACTTTTATTTTATTTTAAAAATAAAACTAGTACTCGTGCTATAAATATAAGATATGTAAATTTCAAAATTATACTGATTTTTGTTAAAAACAAAATTCTGCTAATAACATCAAAAAACCGAAAATACTATTTTTCTTTTTGAATTTAGTAAGAAATAGTAAAAAAAAAAAAACAAAGCTTAAAAGCGGTAATCTTCATTTAATTACAATTTTTATTTTATCAAAAGCCAGTTAGCGAAAAGGTTTTTTTAAAAAGGGGAAAACCCAATCTAATTGTGTACACTTAAATCCATTTAAGAAAATCAACCATAAACAAGTGTCTCCTCATTTTAAAAAAATAACCATAAAAAAGAATGTTTTAAAGGGAAAAAATTAAGTTTAAATTAGTATATGATTTTAAAATAAGGAAATTTTTTTTAAACAACAATTAAATTTAATTTATAACTTTTTTTATAACAATATTGTTTAATTTAAAGATATTTCATTTAAAAGACTTACAATAATTTCTAATGTGTTTTTGAATTTAATTACAATGAGGTGTTTTAAAATATGCAACTGACGCAACTAAACTTTTAACAATGTAAATATCTTTATTTAATAAAGTTACATTTATTTACGTTGCCCTTTTTTGTTACGCAACAAAATATCATAACAAGGCCTGATGAATGATAAACCAGAGAAAGTATATAGAGGTGTTAGAGAAACATTTTATCCCTCAAATTAAATACTGGTTATCTATAGGTTAAATATATAGTCATCATTAGGCAGGGTTGACATCCAAAAACCCAAACCCAAAAACCCAAGAGCAAAAATATAAGATATGTAATAATGCTATAATGCAAAAATATAAGATATGTAATAATGCTATAAATATAAGATATGTAAATTTCAAAATTATACTGATTTTTGTTAAAAACAAAATTCTGCTAATAACATCAAAAAACCGAAAATACTATTTTTCTTTTTGAATTTAGTAAGAAATAGTAAAAAAAAAAAAACAAAGCTTAAAAGCGGTAATCTTCATTTAATTACAATTTTTATTTTATCAAAAGCCAGTTAGCGAAAAGGTTTTTTTAAAAAGGGGAAAACCCAATCTAATTGTGTACACTTAAATCCATTTAAGAAAATCAACCATAAACAAGTGTCTCCTCATTTTAAAAAAATAACCATAAAAAAGAATGTTTTAAAGGGAAAAAATTAAGTTTAAATTAGTATATGATTTTAAAATAAGGAAATTTTTTTTAAACAACAATTAAATTTAATTTATAACTTTTTTTATAACAATATTGTTTAATTTAAAGATATTTCATTTAAAAGACTTACAATAATTTCTAATGTGTTTTTGAATTTAATTACAATGAGGTGTTTTAAAATATGCAACTGACGCAACTAAACTTTTAACAATGTAAATATCTTTATTTAATAAAGTTACATTTATTTACGTTGCCCTTTTTTGTTACGCAACAAAATATCATAACAAGGCCTGATGAATGATAAACCAGAGAAAGTATATAGAGGTGTTAGAGAAACATTTTATCCCTCAAATTAAATACTGGTTATCTATAGGTTAAATATATAGTCATCATTAGGCAGGGTTGACATCCAAAAACCCAAACCCAAAAACCCAAGAGCAAAAACCCAACATAATAGGTTTTTGATCTTAAATTTTTTATTTAAAATATCTTGATTTTTAAATTTATTTCCATTCACACTCAAGATTTGATGCTGCTCAAAAAATGTTATAAAAACAAAAAGTTTAGTGAATTGTGAGATTTTATTTTATTTGGAGTAGTAATATTCAAACTTAAAGGTTTAAAACAAAGTTGTCTAACAACTTAGTCATCAACAATTGCGTGTCTTGACTTTAATGTATGTAAATTCGTACAAGCATTTTTGATTTTCCTAAAAGATTCCTGATTTTGCTCCGAGTAATCCCAAAAGTAGAGAAAAATCTTTTAATGGACAAATGTGCAACTGTCGTTATAATCTTGTAAAACTTCCAAGCAATTTGTAAAACTTTCCTTTCTATAATTCTCTACCAATTTGTTCCTGATTTTGTACTTTTTACACTATCATTAAATATTTTACACTATCATTAAATTGATCAACATTCCTATATTAATGAATGGCAATCTTCTTACTGAGTCGTCCTCTTTACGTCTTCTTGGATTATCGCTTACTACTGACCTTTCATGGAAACCATATATACAATCGATTGCTAAATTAGCTTCTGCTAAGGTTGCTTCTCTTTATCGTGCTCGCCATTTCCTTACTTCTGATTCCATTCTCTACCTCTACAAATCTTTTATTCGTCCCTGTATGGAATACTGTTGTCATATTTGGGCTGGTTCTTCTAACGATTCACTTTTTCTTCTTGACAAGGTCCAAAAATGCATTGTAAATGTTGTTGGACCTGGACTGCTAAGCTTGAACCTCTTTCCCATCGTTGTAAAGTTACATCTCTTTCTCTTTTCTACAAATACTATCATGGTCACTGCTCAAAGGAGTTATCATCTCTAGTTCCATCAACTAAAATTCATTCTCGTTTTACTCGTCATTCAGCTAAGTCTCATTCGTTTAGTGTCTCTGTCCCTGCATGCTCTAAAAACTTTTATTCATCTAGTTTTTTTCCCCGCACTTCAATCCTTTGGAACTCTCTCCCATCTTTATGTTTTCCTGACTCATACAACCTTCAACTTTTCAAGTCTTCTGTCAACCGTTTCCTTGCTCTATAACTCTGTTGTGTTGGATAAGAAATCTTTTAGTTTAAATGCTTAGAAGCCTAACATAAAGTCAGGATAGACTTCATTTATCCATTCCCCAGCTTCTTCTTCTTGACTTCTATCCAAGGTTCTTTCTAAATAAATAAGTAAAGTTATAAGAGTAGTAAACTTAAAAGAAACTTTTATCAGTATTTATTTTAATTTGATCAGATGCAAGTTTTTAATTTTTTTACAATTTTATAATTAACTTTATATTTTGGATCTGTTAAATTGGCCTGAAAATGATATGGAACAATTGCTTTTTTAAATGTCCTTAAATATCATCTTTGTATCGTCTTGGATACTATGAACAATTATAAAATCATTACTGAATGTACTCCAATCATCTTGATTTAGGATAACATCACAATCATCATCAAGATCATATTTCATTATACTGATTACTTCTTCATTTACTTTACTAAGAGTTCTGAAGATATCTATTTTCTATTTGGGGGTTCGCACCCAGGTCAAATATTTTAGGCAGCTAGGTAGTCAAGTCAAGATTTTATACTATGTTGAATGGTATATTTGTTGAAAAAAAAATCTTTCAACCTGCAAATCCAGTTCATTCTTCTGATTACTTGTTGTTGAAGTAACAAATACAGAAACAAATGTATGCTGTTGCATAATCATTGCAGTTAAATGAATAATTGACGAAGATTTACTAATAAAGCTTAAGTGATCATGATCATTATCTTCTGACTGGTTAGACTTCTTTGATGCTGCATATGTAGATGGTATTGACTCTAAAACTGATATCGCTAAATATACTTCTGCAAAATCATTAGCGCTTCATTTTTTTTTTTTACCTCTAAATTTTTAAAAATGGATCCTAACTCTTTCAATTTTTTTAACTATGCTCTCTTTGCAATAATTACATATTACTCTATTTGGTTGATCACTTAATATGGTCACTTTATTCCACCCACTGGTCTAATTTCTTCTCCCTAATTGATACTTTGACATGTTAATGCCAAATAAAGACGTATAATTCAATTCTATTATAAATCTAACTAAAAAGATAACTCCATTTAAAAATAGATTTATATTAGAAAAAAATACAATCTGATTATTAGTTAGGCTTTTGTATAAGAAAATAGAACTTTCAAAAATAAAAAATAGCTTTTAAATAACTATAAATTTATCAAACTTTGTTACTAAAGATTTGTATGCAACTTAAGTAAAACCCAATAAACCATCCAAAAACCCAGTTGGGTTGAGTGTTTGCTCAAAAAACCTGGTTTTTGCCAACCTTGTCATTAGGAGATGATGACTTTATATTTCAACAGAATAGTGCTCCATGTCATACAGACAAGTTGTTGTTGACATGGTTCCGAGACAATTGATTCTCTGTATTTAAACGGCCTGGAAATTCACCAGATATAAATCTAATTGAGAACTTATGGAGCATTTTAAAAGACAAAACACATAAAGTTCCTATCACTACAAAAAAGTAGCTCATAAAGAGGATAATCCATGTCTGGTTCTTTAGAAAGAGAATCATCAAATTATCCCATGATTTTATCATTAGCATGCCAAAGAAATAAATATTAAAAACTTCAAAAAATATTTATTCTGTGACTTTGTTTTTATGTAATGATCATTTTTTCAAGTAAAAAACTTGATTTTTAATTAAATCTATAACATAATTTTCAAATTTTATTATTAATCTATTTTTTTACTTATTTTATAATTAGTAATTCTTTGGTTTGGCTCAAATTCTTTTTGAGATTACTTTGAATTGCTTTTTTAGAAAAAAGAGATTTTTTTTCAGGTTTGCACTCATTTTGCAGATTAAAATGTTAATAAAAATATTTTTTCAAAAGTGTAGACAACTTCTGTAACTTTTTATTATTATTTAGTTAGGACCATCGATATATTATGCACACAAAATCTCCAGATTTGGATAGCCACTCCCCTACAATTTTTATACCCCCTACCCTATGCATACGTATGCTTGGAGGTCTTACACCTCCCCCATTACCTCCCCTCCCCCATATAAGTTTTATATGTTTGGTGATCGAACCCCCTCCCCCCAATTCCTTTCACGCATGCAAACAAGATCACTTTTTTTTTTGCCCTGTTCAACCTTTATAACCTAAACAGGCCATGAATGTGAACAACATTCACCTTTTATTAATGGGCAAGTGAATGTGAATTGAAACATCAATTTTTTGCATTTGCATCATTTGATGGAAACCCTCTTCCCCCCCCTCCTCCCTCAAACACACTTGCGTGCAAATTACTTAACTTGTGACAGCCTCACACTCATGGTGTGTAAGTAGTATTAGTATGGTTCCTCATTTCAAAAGCTACAAAATTTAGAAAGTTCCTTGTGTTATTATTCCTTATTATTATTTAAATATTACAAAAAAAACAATCTAGTCAAAATACAGTAGTTTTCAATAAGTATTATTTATAAACTTACCAGTTTCATACCTCAACAAAACAATTAAAAATAAAAAACATAAAGTAATTTAATTAGAATAAGAAATCAATTTTGTAAAAAAATAGT
>NC_061169.1:12057748-12065248 GCF_022113875.1 Hydra vulgaris | reverse complement strand
CGCGGTGTTCGCTCACCCGTAAGTTACTTTATATTTTTTATGTATGTTTGTGTTCTGTCTGAACCTCTGGCGCGGTGTTGACTCACCCGTAAGTTGATTTATGTTTGTTTGTGTTCTGTTTATACTCTAATGCAGCATGAGCTCAGTAACTAACTACTTACTCCAACTACAAAACGTACACTCACCTTAGACTCCTGTATTTTGTTAGATGCAGTGTTTTTCCTAATGCACTTCCAAAATGTCATGCCTGGTTTTCTCAAAGTACTGTTGCCGGAAGTAGCTTCTTTTAACTACTCCAGGTCAGGTCAGGATAATCGAGATCAATCTTGCTACTGGTATCACGTAACCCAGTACCACCTGCCACAAGCCCTGCTGCCTTGCAGAGTGTGCTCTTCTAATGCGAAGGCTAGGAGAAATAAACTCCAACTAAAAATTCCCCTGCCTTGGGGCTCTTGGTTGAGTAAAGGCTAGAGATGGTGTCTCGATAAAAACACTCATCTTGGGCAGATGTTAACTGCATCCAGCTAAATATCCCCTGCCTTGGGGCTCTTGGTTGAGTAAAGGCTAGAGATGGTGTCTCGATAAAAATACTCATCTTGGGCAGATGTTAATTGCATCCAGCTACTGTCTTGTAGAAGGCCTCCTAGGCAAAGTCTTTAGGGGTAAGCAAAAAAATTCTGCTAACCAGCCTCGAACCCCTTCTTCATCTATTAGGCTGGCGTAGATGTAACCTGTGTTACATTGTTTCCTGCCTAGGATGATGAATGCTGGATCTACTTGACTCTACTCATAGAATTTTGCTTATGCCTCCTTGATAATGGCTATGCACTTCTTCCTGTTATCTCCATATGAGGGTACAGCTCTAAAACTCAGTTTAATGGTTCTGAGGCCGGCTGGTAGTAAGGTTTCCCGAACTCTGTGGTAGCTCTCAGAGAGGCTGATTCCATCAACAGCTGCAAAATACCAGAGTATTAACAGTGCCATGTTGCGCATGGATGGTGTCCCTGTTAATGCTTTTGGTGTGCATTGTCAAGGCCACATAAGGAGCCCTATGTCACGGCTTAGGGTTAATTAACAGGACTGAGACAACTGCATAGCTCTTTGATTAGGAGGCTGTGCTCTATCTATGAATGAGTCAAGTTCTCATTAATCCTAAATCATGACCAAAGTAACCAAAAATTTAAAACCTAAAAAACCATCCCCACCACCTAAATATTTTAATATATCTTTTACAAATATTCGCGGTCTACGAAGCAACTTTCCATCAGTTGAGTCTTACCTCCTGCAAAATTCACCAGACTTGCTTGCACTCAGTGAAACAAATTTAAGTTCTGCAATCCCTTCTTCAGATGTCAGTGTTGATGGGTACTATCCTTTGATTCGTAAAGACTCTAATAGTCACATGCTAGGTTTAGGGGTATACATACGCATTAATTCCCCTATTTGTCGTGAAATCAGGTTCGAATCCTTTGACTCCTACGTAACCTCCTGGATTCAGGCTGGAATGGAAGCTTTTATTCCTTCTCGTCGGTTTCAAGTCAAGCCTCATTCTACTCCATGGTTTTCTCCTTCTTGTGCGGCTGCTATATCCAATCGTAATCATTTTTTTCATCTTTTTCAAAAGAACAACTCTCTTGAGAACAAACGGCTATTTATTATTGCAAGAAATCCATGTAAAAAGGTGCTTTCTGATGCTAAACTCCATTATTCTCAGTTCACTAAATCTCCCATCTTATCGCAGAAGTTAGGCTCTAAAGACTTTTGGAAAATCTTCAACAGCATTGTTAACAAGGGTAGATCTAACATTCCATCTCTCATTTCATGGGACTGATCTTATTACCTCTCCCAAGGATAAGGCAGAACTATTTGCAAAGAACTTTTCTTATAATTTCACTCTTGAATCTTATGGACATTCTCTTCCTTCCATTCCAGTCAAACAGGTTGACCCATTGTTAAACATTCAAATCACTCCGGCTTCTGTTGCTAAAGTCATATCTCAATTAAACTCGTCTACAGCTTGTGGTCCAGACAACATTCCTGTCACAGTCTTGCAGAATCAGGGTTGGCAAAAAAACCCAACTTAAAAAAACCCAACCCAAAAAAACCCAAAAAAACCCACCTTAAAAAAACCCAATAAAACCCAAAAAAAACCAAAATATATTTGGGTTTTTTTAAAAATGACCTATTTTACAACTGATAACTCTGATTTTAACACTTATAAATGCTTTATTATCACCAAGTGCAACCTTTATACTGTAATTACTCTTGTAAACACTGTATTTATATACATAATGGTCTTTAGGATATACCCAAAATCGATCAATCTGTTTTTGTAGCAAGTTGGTTATTTATTATTTTTTTAAAACATTTAGCAAGTTATTATAAATGTTATTGAAATATGTATTAAAACATTAAATTAGTTAAATACTTATAAAGGAAATAAAAATCATTCTATTAACTAAATTTCAAGACATTACTAGTTATTTAGTATCTTTATTCTCCTCTCGAATGTCTGTATTCTTTTATATTGGTATTTGATTTTTTATTTTTTAAAGCTTATGTTGTTAACTGCAAAAAAAAAAAAAAAATACAAAGCCACAAGCAAAATACTATATATAAAAATTAAACTTTATTTACAGTTTAGAAATGGAAAGTTATCAGGCAAAAAAAAATGCTACAGTTTACTAGATTTGTCCTTCAGTGCATACAACTTTAAAACTTAAAAAAAAATTAAGTTATGTGCAAGCAAGCTTACAACATGTTTGCTCATTCAATGAGAGAACATGTTGAAAACTTGTATGCATTTCACAAAGACAAGATTTGTCGGTAAAAATGACACTCGTGCTCATCTGTCTTTTGAATATTTAACAGGTTTTGAACATTTTGCATCAGCTACAAGTTTACAACATGTACCACCAACAGGGGTGACTATGAACAGCGGGTTGAAAATTAACATCAGTATCAAGTTGCTAAAAGGTGAAGAAACACACACGCAATAGAGCTATATAATGTGTTACTTTGATTCAGTTTGCAATTTGCATTGCAAAACTGAGCCGGTAAAACATCTTCAAGGAAAAAAAAACTTGGTGGCGAAGACACTGTAATGGTTCTTTACAAATTTACTTTATATATATATTTAGAAACAAAGTTTAGGCAAAAATCCATTTTTTGCCAGTCCAGTTGATCAGGCTGATAACTTTTCCAAGAAGCTAGACAGTATAATGTTCTGATAAAAAAAATGTAGTGATTAGGCTAGCAGTTTTCTTCTATGATACAAAAATGTTTAAAAAGTGGTCATAGTCATCCTGATTGATAATAACTTATAAGGTTGCAACATCATGTTGCAAACTTGTTGATTACATGTTGTAAACTTGTGCAAAGTAGTTTTTGAACATGTTAGTAAAAAAACTAGTTTGCAACATTTATATTGTCTTACCAACTTTGAATAACTCAATTGTCATATTTTTTACACAGATTTTTTTTTTGTCAAAGATGTTCTGAACATGTTTTTAATTTAGAGCAATTAATTAACATCATTTATAGTTGATGGAGTCCCTTTTTGCACTATAGGTAAAATGTGCTAGTAGACTAGTAGTAAAACATTTGGCTCGCAACCAGAAGGTTGGGGTTCAAATTACTTCTGCTGAAATTACTGTCTCAATCTATTTCTCCACACAGCGCCTTTGTTTAAAAATTTTAGTTGTTAATGTTGTTTGTTAGTAAAAATGGTAATGTTAAGGATTGAGACAAAATATTTTTAAAAAATGAGTTGCTCCCTTGACTGAAATGGTCATTGGAGCAATAGGGAGGTGAATTTATGAAATTAAAAAAAAAAATTATTGTACTCATACAATTATAAAAATTTGGTATTTTGATCGATTTTTAAAAAAAATCCAATAAACCCATAAAATCCAAAAAAACCCAATAAAACCCAAAAAAACCCATTTGGGTTGGGTTTTTTTAAAAAACCCTGGGTTTTTTCCAACCCTGTGCAGAATTGTTCTCCAGAACTTTCTTCAATTCTCTCTAAACTATTTAACAAGTGTTTGACTGAGTCTTGTTTTCCTGCTTGTTGGAAAATGGCATCTGTGGTTCCAATATTCAAAAACTCTGGAGAAAATTCTGACCCCTCCAATTATCGTCCGATCAGTCTTCTTTCTGTTATTAGCAAGGTCTTTGAGTCTTTGATCAACAAATTCCTCACATCTCATCTTGAGTCAAATAAACTGCTGTCAGACAATCAATACGGTTTTCGATCCTCTCGCTCTACGGCCGACTTGCTAACTGCTGTAACTGAAAGATTTTATCGTGCATTAGATGGAGGCGGTGAGGCTAGGGCTATTGCTCTCAACATATCTAAAGCTTTCGACAAAGTTTGGCATGCTGGTCTTCTCCATAAGCTTGCTTCATATGGTGTTTCTGGGAAAGTTTATGAGATTATCAAATCATTTTTTTCTAACCGGTTTATTAAAGTCATCTTTGAAGGCCAACACTCTTCTTTATTTCCAGTAACTTCTGGGGTTCCCGAAGGTTCCATCCTGGGCCCTGTTTTGTTTCTTATCTACATAAACGATCTTCCTGACAACCTTTCATCTAAAGTAGCTCTTTTTGCTGATGACTCAACTTTATACTCCTTTTTTGACAAAAAGTCTTCTCGTTTCGATCGCCTAGAACAAGCAGCTGATCTTGAATCTGATCTCACTTCAGTAATAGATTGGGGTTCACAGTGGCTTGTGAATTTCAACTCTAAAAAAACCCAATTGCTTACTGCAAACAACTACCGTAATATGGTCAACATTCCTATATTAATGAATGGCAATCCTCTTACTGAGTCGTCCTCTTTACGTCTTCTTGGATTATCGCTTACTACTGACCTTTCATGGAAACCATATATACAATCGATTCCTAAATTAGCTTCTGCTAAGGTTGCTTCTCTTTATCGTGCTCGCCATTTCCTTACTTCTGATTCCATTCTCTACCTCTACAAATCTCTTATTCGTCCCTGTATGGAATACTGTTGTCATATTTGGGCTGGTTCTTCTAACGATTCACTTTCTCTTCTTGACAAGGTCCAAAAACGCATTGTAAATGTTGTTGGACCTGGACTATCTGCTAAGCTTGAACCTCTTTCCCATCGTCGAAAAGTTGCATCTCTTTCTCTTTTCTACAGATACTATCATGGTCACTGCTCAAAGGAGTTATCATCTCTAGTTCCATCAACTAAAATTCATTCTCGTTTTACTCGTCATTCAGCTAAGTCTCATTCGTTTAGTGTCTCTGTCCCTGCATGCTCTAAAAACTTTTATTCATCTAGTTTTTTTCCCCGCACTTCAATCCTTTGGAACTCTCTCCCATCTTCATGTTTTCCTGACTCATACAACCTTCAACTTTTCAAGTCTTCTGTCAACCGTTTCCTTGCTCTATAACTCTGTTCTTTTTTTTTCCTAGTCACTCCCAACTTAATAGTGGTTGCTTGCAGCCTTGTTGGGAGTGAATGCAAATAAAAAATAAAAAAAAAAACTTGCGCAAAAGTGGAATGCAGCCAATAGAAATATGGATCATTTTTTAAATAAAAATAAAAGTTGGTTAGAGGGCAATAATTTAGAATTTAAATTAAATTTTTATCGGTTCTGTACTTCTACAACTTATACATCTGAAAAAAGTTTGCCTCAAGGTCGGTCAAAGAAAAAGACTCATCTTTAAAAACTAAAAGACGTAGAGTTGAAGCATTATTGCAATCGTGGAGTGCCAATGAATTAACAACAGCTGCTGAAATAACACATTGTTTGTCGGGTCAAAGAAACATAGCTACTTCTATTAGAAAAAGTACAGAAACCTTATAGCGAAGAAAATCTACAGATGTTATTTGTGGTATCAGACAGTTGAGTAGCAGTGAGGCACTTGCTTATTATGTAGATTCCAAGTGTACTAGCCATTCTTATAAACAAACAAGAAAATGGTCAATGAAAGCAGGACATGAAGTGTTTCCGTCTTTAATTTATGTGAATCCAAAAGGTTGTGTTACCCTCCAGAAGAATTTGTTTCTCGAAAACACTAGCTGATATTAAACTTCAAACCATATTCAACAAAACAACTGAACGTTTAATTGAAACACTAAGTTAATTTCCCAAAAAAGCATCCTCTAACTTGTTGCTTACATTAATAAGCAAATAGGGATGTGACGGAAGTTCTGGCCACAATACCTATAATCAAAGATTTGAGAACTCCGATCCTAATGATGATTTTCTGTTTGTGTTTGCGTTTGTTCTGTTGAGATTGAGTGATAACTCTTATACTATTAATTGGCAAAATTCTCGGCCATCGTCAACACTTTATTGCAGACCAATTAAATTCATATTTTCAAAAGAAACACAGGAATTTACTGTAATAGAAACTGACAAAGTTTTAAAAGAAATATCTGAACTTCTTCCAACATGTGTAATGTTTGTTACTTACAATGACAGATGGAAAAATAAGCAATGCTTTAACTGATACGCACCCCACACAAAAATGTTATATTTGCGGTGCTACTTTAAAAATGATGAATGGTGAATTAAAAGGTATAATTAATAAATAAGAAAATTATAATTTTCGGTTTTTCTACCCTGCATATGTTCTTTTGCCTGCCACACATTAGCTACCATTTAGACATTAAAAAGTGGCAATTTAGAGACAAAGAGGATAAATGTCGTATCAGAAATTGTTCAAAAGAGATTAGGCAAAAGTTTCGAAAACAAATGGGATCCTTGTGGATAGACCGAAGCCTCATTATGACATTACAAATGATGGCAACACAGCTCGCAGGTTTTTTTTTAAACCCAGAAAAAATTGGAGAGATTACAGGATTAGGCGTTAAATTAATTAAAAAATTTTGTGTTTTGTTAAGAACGCTATCTTCTGGCCATGGCATTGATTGTATCAAGTTTGAAAAACTTTGTTCTGAAACATGGACTTTATATTTACATTTATATTCCTGGTATTACATGCTTGTTACAGTGCATAAAGTTTTATGGCATAGCACAGAAGTTATAAAGTTGTGTATTCTTCCAATTGGCCAGCTCTCAGAAGAATCTCTGGAAGCACGAAATAAAGATTGTAAGAAATTTCGAGAGTATCACACTAGGAAAAAGTCACGTATTTCTACAAATATGGATTTGCTTAGTATGCTCTTAATAACATCTGATCCTGTTATCAATTCACTTAGAGAACTGCCTGCAAAAAGAAGCAAATAACCAGTAGAGGTTTTGAATTTGATTGTTCCGGCTCCAAGAATAGGAAATTGTAACTTGTCCGATGAATCAAATGATGAGTCATCTGACGATTCAAGTGATGAGTGTTTGGTGGATATAAACGACAAGTTTTTTGATAACTAAATATAAAATTTATTGTATAATATTTCGTATCCTTACTTCATAAATATATTTTTTCTTTTTTACTTCATTTTTTTATTATAACAGCGGTTGTTGCAATGAGGAAGAATGGGGGAAGGGGTATTGTAGG
>NC_061169.1:12045248-12052748 GCF_022113875.1 Hydra vulgaris | reverse complement strand
ATCGTGTATATGTATTGTGTGTATGCTTGTATATGTATACATGTGTGTATGTATATGTATGAATGTATGTGTTTTGCGTATATGTGTGTTTGTATGTGTATGTATGTTTGTATGTATGTATGTATGTATGTGTATCATACACACATATGCATAAATAGGCGTGTGCATATACACATATATATGTGTATATGCATATATATATATATATATATATATATATATATATATATATATATATATACATATATGTGTGTATGCGCGCACTGGACATACATACATTCACATACTGTGTGTATGTGTGTTTGGTGTGTGTCTATGTGTGTGTATGTATGTATATGTTTGTATAAATATCTATGTATGTTCGATTGTGTATGTGTGTTTATATATATATATATATATATATATATATATATATATATATATATATATATATATATATATATATATATATATATATATATATATATTATATATATATATATATATATATATATATATATATATATATATATATATATATATATATGTATATATATATATATTTATATATATATATATATATATATATATATATATATGCATATATACAAACACACGTATATATAGATTTGTAGGTCATCACGTTTTTGTCAGTTATATAACTGTTTAACAAACCAAAACATTGTGTATTATAACATCATAGTATTATTGTTATATTTTTGTATAATATGATCAATTTATTATCTTAAAGTTGTAATATAGCATATAATAGGGTTCGAATATATTTAAATTACATGCATCATGATGATATATTATAAATAAATATTGATTTAACATCTTTATGACAACCATTAAGATGTTATGTTATTAATTAAGTTAAACCTAATGTATTTAATTTATTTATATTAAAATATTATTATATTATTAATATAGCATAACATCTTATGCAAAATAATAGTAACATTGTTATTTAAATTAATATATTATAGTATATTTTATATTATTTGAATTATATTTTAAAAGATACTGTATTGTTATAATGCAGTTATGATTTTGGTAATATATACAATTATTGAATTATTATATTCATAAAAAAAGCAACTATATCTTTATAAGTATTAATAAAACACTATATATTTACAAAAAAGCGAGTATATCTTTATAAATATTCTATTTCACAGTTTTTTGTTATATGGTACGTGTCTCATTAAGTTTAACTATCATAATTCATTTAGTTGTTTTAATAGCTTTATTTTGTTTTAGTTTAATTAGAAATTTGATTAATTTGGTCAAGATCAAATCTAGCGTTAAGCTCAATATACTGCTTTAAACGATTACTCTAATGTAGAATGTGTTAAAAAATCTCATTTGTATAAAAATATATAAAGTATATAAAGCTAACACATTAACAATGATTTGTCACCAAGCATATTGAGGAGCAACCCAATTTCTTCAGAAGCAAAAATGTAACTGAGAGTTTTAAAGTTAACTGGGAGTTTCAAATAGTAATTGGTAAAAACTACTAGTCAATTCAAAAAAAGAATAATTTTTATTTTTTTCTATTTTTGAATTGAAAAAGACATTAGAATATAATCCTAATGCAGATTTCCTTATGCTTATTAACAGTCATGATTGCACCATTTAATCAGCCAACTACACCAGAAAAAATCTATTTCAATAAAGTTCACCTACAAATAGATAGTGATGTGGGGCAACCCTTTGATCATTTCAAAAACCATTGGATGTCACAAGAGACGTGAAGCACTTTAGTGCTCCTAAACATATGCTTACCCAAACTATATATTGCAAAATATATTTTAAGTGTAAGTTGCTGGAAAAATTTTACAATTCCTTAGGATTAAAAATTCCAGATGACATAAACTTTGAGGACAACAACGAAGATAATGTACACTATGTTCAGGTTGAATTAACACAAGTCAACCATTTCAATTTAGCATTGTACAAAGAACACTAGTTAAAACTATGTTATTAAATTGAAGGGGATATGGGGATATATATGATTTACGTGATATTTATGAATGAAAAAAATGAAAGTTTTTTATTTACTTATTAATTGCATATTAAACAATTTAAAAATTTATCTGCCCTTAATAACCTCTTTGTAGAATAATCAATTCTGAACCCTCTCTACCTCTTTTCAACTTAAAACTATTTTCCTAATATTTATAATTTTTTTTTTAAATAAATATTCAATAAAAAGTATTTAGTTTTTACAGCAAAGTTTATAAAAAAATATTATTGTCATTTTATTAGGGTGTGAAAAATGTTAATTAGTAATAACCCCTAATTTAAAATAGTTAGAAATTATATGAATTCAATATTAGAAAAGTTTGTTTTATAAAATTACGAAAACTTGGTTTATTCAAACAAAAATTAACTTGGTTGATTTTTGCGTAAGTTTTTGCGTAAGTTTGGCGCAACTCGTGCGCAACCCTAACTTTACGGAAATGCTGCGAAACATTGGTGAATACCAAAACTACGCTGAACTTACGATTTCCGTAACCTTAGTTAAGCTACGCAAGAGTTACGAAAGTTTGGTGAATCCGCACCCAGATCTACAACAATGGGTTAAATGTCCATCTATTAATACGTCCTTGGTGAACCGACGTTTTTCCGAAAATTTCGCTTTTCTAACTACTTTTTTTAAAAAGTACAATTACCTATAAAACTTTAACTTTTTTTTTTTAAATTAATCATTGTAATTAATCAGAAATAGCTCATCTGTTTTAAAATGTCAAATTTGATAGATGAGCGCTTTTTAATAAAAACTTATTATTAATAAAACTTAGACGTCAAAAATCACTTTTTTGTAAAAAAGTGATATTTAGTTTGCAAGAATGAAAAGTGCAAAGTGAAACGAATTTTCTAGATGTTGAAGGTAAAACTCTAGATTATATATAAATCGAACTAAAGATTACTCGTGATCTTTATTCCCTATACTTAATTTTCACTATTATTTTAAGTATTTAAATTTCTCATTATTGTCGGAAATTTTGCCTCATATACAATTTTGTTTTAATATTTTTCTGCGATTTTTTTTTTTCATGTAAAGATTTCGCTTGAGTTTATAGATCATATAATAAAAAGGTTTTGGTTTATTTAAAAACTTTTTAGAGTTTTTAGGTGTTATGGAATGTTTAAATATTTCTTAGGCTAAGCGAGACTATCATTATTTTGACGCAAAATCAAGTAAAAATATTCTCAAGTTAAAAATAGTTAACATCTGTTCTCCATTGTTTAGCTATTGTTATTTGTAACAATAAATAGCGCGGTTATCTTGGCTTTCAAACAATACGTTAAACGTCCTTCAACCAAAAAATACGTCCTTGGTTCGACTAACAGCTGATTTGAACCTACTAACATCGTGTGCAATTCTATCCGCTTTCTCTATGGGGCAGGGTTGAAAAGTAGTGACATAAAACATAAAATAAAAAAATGTTTTAACTGTTTCAACATACATTTTTCATTAGCAGAATAGTCAAATTTACAATTTTAACCTTAAAGATAAATATAGGACTGTTAGTTGCCTTTCATCAACCCTTTAATGTCAACCTATAACCTTGTTCATTGTCACGGAAAGACAAGCAGAATAAATTAAACTTGGAAGATCTAGAATGCATCTAACTTTTTTGAAGGACTTCACTATTTTTTTAAAAATACCCAAGTATGATGTGTTTCAAAAAAAGATTTACATTTCCTTAGCATTGATGATAATGTTAGAAAATGCATTACACTTTATACAAAAAGTATGAATCTTTCCTTAACAAATTTTGAGTAAAAAGTTTTTTCTTATTTGCCGTATAAGTGATGACTTTCTTAAATTCTACAGAGTATTAGATTTTAAGGAACTCTACAAAGATTTAATTGCAGTTTAAGCCAAATTCATCGTAAAAATTTTTTATAGGGAATTGAATTTGGTACCAAATGTCTTTTTTCAACTTAGACTCCTATTCTTTAGTGTTTTGCTTTAAAAGTTCTAACTTTGCCTTCCTTCGCTTTCTTTCTTTTTTAAGATATTTCTCATAAATAGTTTACTTCAGTCTAGATATATCTAGACTGAAGAAAACTATTTATGAATGAATATTTATGAATGAAAAACATGAATAACTATTTATGAATGAAAAACAAAGGCAGAAAGAATATTTATAAATATTCATTCTGCCTTTGTTAACCAAGCTTTCCTATATTTTTTTTCAAATTAGTTATAGTCTGAAAGCAAAAAGGAACAAAAAATCCTATCATAAAATATAGTTACACAAGTATAAAATAAACTTATTCAAGAAATAATCAACTGTCACGGAAGGATACACATTCATTATCACGGAAGGAAATCATGGTTTTCTTTCCGTGACAAAAAAAATGAATGGGAAAGCCTGGTTAACAAAGGCAGAAAGAATATTTATCTAGACTGAAGAAAACTATTTATGAGAAATATCTTAAAAAAGAAAGAGAGCGAAGAAAGGCAAAGTTAGAACCTTTAAAGCAAAACACTAAAGAATATGAGTCTAAGTTGAAAAAAGACAAAGAAAGAAAAAAATTGGAAAGAGCTTTAAAAAAGAAACAGGTAAAAATATTAAGATATTATTTTATATGTAATTAGTACTTTTCGTAATTCCAAATGTTATTGCTTTTGTTGTAAAACTATGCCATTTATTTTGATTTTTGAATGTTATTTATATGATTTTTTATAATTTCGTATGTATTTTATTAATATGTTTTAGTTTACTTATTTTTTTTCTTTGGATAAGAATTATCTTATTTTCAGATGGAAACAGTACACAAAGATGGAACAACTAATCAAGTAGTATATCGTTCATTAGCAAAATTAAAACGAGCTATGCCAAAAAAAAGTCCACTTCAAGTTAAAGTTTTATTTGCTCTTGTGCAAAGTTTATCATCAAAAACAAAAACAAAAACAATTTTTTTTTAAATTCAGAAGAAAGCTATCTTTTAAAATTAAAAGGCCATCAATGATACAGGTAAACAAAGAAAAAGTAGTTCTTTTTTTAGAACAACTAAATATAAGCTATTATTCCCCTGGCAGAAAAGATACTATTTACTGTGGAAAATCTAATGGTATTGAAGTTCAAAACATTACATGCTTTATACTTACAGAGAACTTGTTTACTTATTTAATAAAGAGAATTACGGTAAAATATCTTATCATCAGTTACGAGAAGTTATTTATGCTGAAAATAACCTGATTATGCTAAGTAAAACACCAGAAGAGGATTGTCAATGTGAAACTTAAGAAAATGGTCATCTTTTGCTACAGGCAATAAAAAAAATATTTTATCAAAGAAAAAAAAATGAAATTGTTGAAAATCTGCCAGCTGAACCACTAGATCTTGTGGAACTTGGTGTATGCTCTGTCAAGTCACTTATATGCATGAAAGGCATTTGTTTAAAATGTCCTGGAAGAACCATAATATCTGATTTGTGTCAAGTATTTAAAAAAATTGATGTTTTTCCATATTACCGTTGGATAACCTCAAAAAAGGTTGTTTGCAAAGTTAAAGAAAAAACTACTGGTGAAGAAGCTGCAATGCGTTTATCAGAAATGGTTGATGGCAGCATAAATGCATAAGTATAATATTTACTGTCAGTTTTCTGTTAAAGAGTTAAAATGGTTAAAGGCAAATCTCAAAGAAGATTTTCCAAGAACTACAAAAACAAAAAACTCCATGAGATCCAGAGTGCTTATTTTGGGCATGAACATTTTACCAGCTTGTTACTTCCATCACTTCCAGAATGGTAAACTTGATAATAATTTTAATTTGGTAAAGTTTCCAGTCGCAATGATGTCAAATGAAACGAAACATGATCACGATGTTGCATTTACAAAAAACAACTGGCTTATAAGCATCATCAAGGGTATAGCTTCATCAGTTTTCACTTTCCATTTCTGGAGTGACGGATGTGCTGGTCAGTTCCGATATCAATTTGTCTTTCGGTCCTTCTCTTCCTAAATTAAAAATACTACATTGACTTGGAATTATGGTGAGGCACATCACTTTAAAGGAACTCATGATGGAGTTGGTGGAACTATTAATAACCAAGTTTACAAGGAAATTTTGTCATCTAAAGTTGTAATTGAAAATGCTAAACAGTTTTTTGAAGTAGCTAATCGGCTATGTGACATTACAGTAATCTACTTAGACACAAAAGATATTGAGTCACCAAATTAAATGATAGCTTTTATACTCAAGGAACTTTAAAGGTTCACCATGTTAGAAGGTTAAATCAAAATTCAGTTAACTTATATTTAAACAGCACCTTTAAAAAATCATCAGATGTTTTCATTCATTAGCATGGGGAAAAAATAATAGAGAAACTGAAGGAGAAATTCAAAAATATTGATAATGATGAAAAAAGTCTATGAAAATTTTGTTTTTGTTTGCTTAAAAAAGAATTATATGATAGCCTCATTAATGTGTACTTTTTGCCCTTCCGTGACATGTCCTTTTTATGACATTAAATGTTTTTAATTGATTTGGAATAAAAATAAAATTAATATTTGTCAAGAACTCTTTTGTAAGTTTAACGTAAAGGTCTTACACATTTAAAGGAACTTTTTTTTTTGCTGTACCTCTATTAATTTTGATAGAATTTAAACCCAAAATAGAAAGTTAATTTTACGGCTTTTCTATCGCTCCTTTCCACAGTGGGCCAGAAACATGAAAAAGTGATCAAAATTAATAACTACAAAGAGAAAAAAGATGCAAACTTTTTAAAAAATTCTATCCACTAAATTGACAATGCAAATTTCGAATATCTTATCAAAAATTATCAAAAATCTAAAAATCACATGTACAGGCTGTGCTGAAGTATGAGGCTCTTCTGTAAAAATGAAAGGTTAATAATAGAATTCAAAAAGTAAAGTTGCATAAAAGCTACCATTGTCAAATGTTGCATTTATACCAAATCGGTTATTCAAATTTTGAATATTTTATCAAAAATTAACAAAAGTTTGAAATTCACATATACATTGTGTTCCAAAATACATGGTATTCTGCAAAAATGAAAGGTAATAATAAAATTCAAAATAATAAAATTCAAAGGTAATAATAAAATTCAAAAAATAAAATTGCATTAAAGCTACTATTATCAAATGTTGCATTTGTACCAAATCGGCTATGCAAATTTTGAATGTTTTGTCAAAAATTAACAAAAGTTTGAAAGTTACATGAATATAATGTACCTATAAAAGTACGTGGCTTATTTTATAAAAAGAAAATTAATAACGATATTTTAAAAGTATGGTTACAGCTACTATTATTAAGTAGTTTTTTATATACCAGATTGAAGTATATTACTATTGCATTAGAACATACCCCAACTAAAGTTGGTTAGCCCAAAATAGGTAATAAAAAGATATATTCAAAAATGCATACTTGTCTAATCAATAAAGTGTAATGGTATCTAACAAATTTTTAACACCGTATTAGTAATTAGAAATGAATTCCTATTAAAATAGCATATATACACGTGTGCCAGTAA
>NC_061169.1:11953451-12044248 GCF_022113875.1 Hydra vulgaris | reverse complement strand
TATATATATATATATATATATATATATATATATATATATATATATATATATATATATATATATATATATATATATATATGTATGTATATATATATTAGGGCGTTCCAAAAAAATGACTTTTTTGAATTTCAACTAACATTGCTTTTCATAAGGTGCCCCAACCTTGATATTACTAATAATTTTTTTTTTTTATGATTAGATCACTCCATGACTTCCCTCAATGGGTCCAAAGGTCATTTTTTGCCCGTTTTTTGCCCATATTTCAGACTAATTGAGGGGAGTGTTACCATTATCCAAATTAATTTTTCTTTCTTTTTTTTTGTTATTTTATCTTTTTGAAGAAAATAAAAATATAATGTTAAGCTTAATTTGTTTTTTTATTTGAACAATGAAGATCAAAAAATTCAAAAACATTGATTTATTTTACTATATTTCACTACCTTTTACTACCTTTGTCCTATGTACCATTTTAATGTGTTTTCTGTTATATTTTAAATACGCGTATAATTGTTTCATTTTGTGAACAATTATATTTTACTTTGTGTATGCAATTTGATTTTTAACTTATTTTATATTTTTGGTTACCATTTATCTTTTTAGTAACTAATTAACTTAAAAAAAAGTAATTTTATAGTAAAATGCCACCAAAAAAGAAGTTGAAGCTTACTCGAAATAAGGCTGAAGTATTTCTAGTAAAGAAAGTTAGAGAAAATCTTTCATGTTATAAACTTCCTACTGGCATAGAGGTTTTGCAATACTACCTATATCTAAGAAACTTGAATCCCAAAGTAAAGAAAATGGTTTTAATTAGGTGTCATTTCGAAATTAATTCATTTGAGCTTAGATGCCCTCCACAAGCTGACTGTTGTGTAATATCTAAATTGGTAAGGCCATGGAATCTTGCAGGGTTCCCTATCATAACTTTGGAAAATATCAGGTAAATTATGAATTCAAAATTTATCATTAAATTTATTTTTATCTTTATTTTAAACATTGAATAAATTTTGCATTTTAAAGAAAGAAGATTGATAAAATGGTGAACAACTATTACAAGTTAAAGAAGAATAGCAAAAGGAACAGCCCAACAGATACGAAAAGGAATGAGGCATTTTTTGAAGAAATGTTAAAATGCTTTTGGATTAGTAAAAAAAAAGAAGAACTAATTGAAGATATTATAAAAGACAGGAGAAGGACATCCGAAGCCAAAAATGAAGATATTGTGTTTATCTTAGACCAAATTGGAAATAGGATAGGAAGAATAGGAACAGATGATAAAAGGTTTACGTACACTATTAAGAGATCCCACAAAAAATTGTGTGCCATGTTAAACATGGAGATTAAAGTTAACAATGGTAACAATCTATACAGTTTAGAAAACTCTTCAAGTAGTGATAATAATTCTGACTGTGAATATGTAGCAGATATAAAAAAAGAACAATCTACCTCTGTTGTTTTGTTACCAAAAAATATTTAAAAAAAACAGCTCTCAAAGCAATAGGTGAAGGACTTTCAGTTAGACAACACACTGCAATAGTGGCAAGTGTTATTGCTAATTCAGGAGGTGATGTTACTAATTTTGCAATATCTTCTTCAACCGCGTTTAGAGTTGCAGAAGAAGTTGTAACTAAAGAGGGAGAAAAGATTAAAAAGCACGTTACTGATCTTGTTAAATCTTCATCATTACCAATTATTCTCCATTTTGATGGAAAAATAGTTAAGGAGTTCACAAGCGGAATAGAACATCAACTTGACAGACTTGCTGTTTCCATCAGGATAGATGGACAGAGTGAGCTTCTTGGGGTTCCTCATTTGAGCTCTAGTACTGGAGAAACACAGAAGAATACAATCATAAAACTTCTTCATCAATTTGATATTTTTGATAAATTACAAGAATGCGTTTTTGATACAACTTCTGTAAATACTGGTATTAAAAAGGGTGTGTGCATTAGATTAGCTGCAGAGCTTGATAGACCACTACTTCTCCTAGCATGTAGGCATCACATCTATGAAAGGCATATTATTCACTGCTGGAACATTTATCCAAGCAGTAAAATAAATGGTCCAGATAATCCATTGTTTAAGAAGCTTAAAGATGTATGGAACTCAATTGATCAAAATTCCATTGTGTTAAA
Source organism: Hydra vulgaris (assembly GCF_022113875.1). Classification (NCBI taxonomy): domain Eukaryota; kingdom Metazoa; phylum Cnidaria; class Hydrozoa; order Anthoathecata; family Hydridae; genus Hydra; species Hydra vulgaris. The sequence continues at coordinate 12,042,116 of NC_061169.1, read as the reverse complement.
CAAAGTAAAAATTGAAGATATTTCTGATAGCTGGCTGCAGGTACAGTTCAAAGAAGCCTTATCTTTTTCTCAAAATATTATCAGAATGAAAACAATGAAAAAGGTATTTAAAATTTTGAATAAAGTGAATACTCTATAAAATAAGTTTAGTAAGGTACTGTTTTGTGTCTAAATAAATAATCTTATTTAGGATGGATGTAGGTCTGATTATCTAGAGTTGGTGGAATTGACAACAATGGTTTTATCTGGTGATGAACAGTACAGGCTAAGAAAACCTGGGCCTGTACACCATGCCAGATTTATGGCAAAGGGAATATACTTTCTGAAAATGTATCTCCTTCTAAACAACATTTCTAGCTTGACAGATTTTGAGAAGAAAGAAATAAATGATATGGCATTCTTCACAGCTGTATTTTACACTGAGTGGTTTATATAGGCTGAAATTCCGGCTGTCGCTCCATATCAGGTGACATTTCTATGTTTTAAAAGTTTTTAATCATTTTGCTTTTTATTACTTTTTTTTCTTTGAAAATTTTGTGTAATATTTCATAGTCTAAAAATCTTTAGGATATGAAAGCTCTTTGGCAGATGATGAGATACTCAAAAATCAATCCTGTCCAGGCAAAACCTGTTATAGAGTCTCTAAAGAGACACACCTGGTACATAGACCCAAATATTTTAGTTATGTCTCTTGTTGACAAAAATGTACAAGACATTGCCAAGAAGTTGTACTCAACCCCAAGACCTACAACTTATGCCATAGAAAGACATCAAGTTAATTTAAATATACTGAACTCCCTTATGTTTAATGATGATACTCCCCCAAGTTTGACCCCGCTTATAACTGATCAGAGTTGGTTAATTTTTCATATCTTAAACCATGCAAATGCTGAAGTACAGTGGCTTAAGACTCCATCTGAGACATGGGATCTAAGTAATAGTCATTACTTAGAATTCAAACAATTTGTGAATAATCTTGAAGTAGTAAATGACTGTAGTGAGAGGGCTATAAAACTAGTTCAGGTAACTATTTTATATGTTTGGTCCTTAATGTTTATGTTAAAATCTTAATTTATTTTACAAGCTCATTACTTTTAAATATTCTTTAATAGGAGTTGATCAATAAATCGCATAATGAGGATAAAAGACAAAGTACCTTCCTCGTATCAAACAAATATAAGAGTAAAAGAACAATTAAAAAAAAATGTGATTATGTAAAGAATTCTTTGTTTACAAAATAAATTTATAAACATGAACTATGTTTGACAACTAATTTCTTCAGAAACTAATCATAAATATGATTTTATTATGTAAATATAAATATTTTAATACGTAAAGTATCTTGTTAATAAGCAGAACACTAATATAGTGCAAAAAAGCTTAAAAATGCCTTTTTTTTAATTTTTTGGTCTTCATTGTTTAAGTAAAAAAAAAAAAAAATTAAGCTTAACATTATATTTTTATTTCCTTCAAAAATATAAAATAACAAAAAAAAAGAAAGAAAAATTAATTTGGATAATGGTAACACTCCCCTCAGCTAGTCCGAAATATGGGCAAAAAACGGGCAAAAAATGACCTTTGGGCTCATTGAGGGAAGTCATGGAGTGATCTAATCATAAAAAAAAAAAAAAATTATTAGTAATATCAAGGTTGGGGCACCTTATGAAAAGCAATGTTAGTTGAAATTCAAAAAAGTCATTTTTTTGGAACACCCTAATATATATATATATATATATATATATATATATATATATATATATATATATATATATATATATATATATATATATATATATATATATATATATATATATATATATATATATTAATACATATACACATACATACATGTAAATATATATATATATATATATATATATATATATATATATATATATATATATATATATATATATATATATACATATATATATATATATATACATATATATATATACATATATATATATATATATATATATATATATATATATATATATATATATATATATATATATATATATATATATATATATACATACATACATATAAATATTACTAAAAGCAACCATTTAGAATATTTTTTCTGAGAGCAATTTTTTCAGAACGTTCGTTGAATGCCTTAAGAACATCATACGAGAATGAGATGTTTATAGGGCGTTATAAAATACAGATATCTGAGCAAAATGAAGTGAAGGTAAATCAAAATGATTTATTGATAATTCAAATTCAATGCTCTCAGCAAGCTCACATTTGATTAAAATCAATGTCGATTCAAAAAGACATTTGTTTAAAGTTAATCAAATATAATTTTTGATTTTAAGTCTACTGAAAATTCGTTCATCATAAGATGTAAAAGGAAGAGTCAAGTCAATTTTGTAGAATATATACAGGTTCGATTACGAGACAAGATGCATCAAACTTGGTCTCACCTCTCTATTAAATAGGCGTTTACGCGGCGACCTCTTTCAAAAATATAAATTCGAAAACAGTATCGACTCAATTAGCTGGCATATAGATCTATCTAACATCCCACCTAGCTACGGTCATCGCAAGCGCTTTCATCGTGAAATGGACAACAACTGCCTCGTTCGCTATAATTCCTTCAACAACCGCACCGCTCACCCATGGAACGCATTACCTAACGTAGTAGTCAGTGCTACCAGTGTTGATCGCTTCAAAGCAAAATTCGATCAGCTTTAATAATTACTAAAGTGCATCATCTTCCGTGCAATTTTGCGCGAGCTAGCACGGCTAGCTGTTGATGGGCTTACGGAACACGCCTGCTCCGTATAATTTAGCTTTTAACTTAACTTAACTTAAGAAGACATGATGTCGTCTATTTCTCTATTAAAAACTTTTCATTTATAGATCAGTCTTTTTTTTTATAGATATATTTATAGTTAGTTCACCATCCATTTATGGATCAGTAGTCATTGCTGGAGATACATACACATCTTTAAAAGTAGGTCTGACGCAATTAGATTTTAGAAGGAGGAAGGAGGGGGGGGGGGTACCATACAGTATTTTGCCGAAAACATTTTTAACACATAAAAAAAAGTCTTGATTCACTATGTGAAAATTAGTTATAACTTTTGTTTTTCTTCTTTTTTCTAATAAAAAAAAAAGTCGTTTACCGCTTGCAAAGTCATTGTAGTTTTATTAACATCTGTTAATGTACAGTCGCAGTAACTTTGATACACCGAACTATGTTAAAAATCAACTGGCTGTGTACATTATGGTTAAAAGAGATATTTTCTTTTAAAAAAAACGTCTCCATTTTGTTTTCTGCTTTCCACGCCCCAACGCTTCTACACTGAATCCGACACTAAATAAAACATATTTTATTTCAAATGCGTTTTATGTTTTTAATGTTATAAAGAGTATAAAATTATTAGCAGTTTTAAAGACCGAAAAATGCTGGATCTACCCCTTGTTTTATACAGTCTTTTATAAACGTGTTTTATCGTCAGTATGAACGGGGTATAACATTAGAGCAACTGTAAACTTTATATCTTATTTAAAAAAAATCCCAATTCTCTGTAACACACCCTCATCATTACCTCCGTAATATCTCCATAACTCTTAAGAAAATTCTTTAAAATTTAAACTAAAAAAATTAGCTCTAAATACAAACATTTATTTTGAAAACTTCAAATTTCTAATCAGATAAAAATAAAAAAATTGTTACATTAAAAGAAATTATTTTATGCAAGTGTGAACGTATATATACGCATTTGTATATAATGAGTTTTATTAATAAGTATAAATACAGATGTTATTTTTGTTTCGTGCTTTTTAACACGACTATATATATATATATATATATATATATATATATATAGAAAAATTCGACATAAATTGAAGATATTAATAATATCTTCAATTTATGACGATTCGAATTTTTCGTTATTATTCATAATATTATTATGAATATTGAATTAAATTTTAAATCTTAGGCGCACTATTATTCCTATTCTATATAAATGATTTATACAGTAGCTTTCATAAATTTAGACGCATTCATTTTTTTTTTCATATATGTAAGAAAATACTCAAAATAAAAATAAAATAAAAGTGCTACCGCTATGTTTGATATATAATTTAAAAGAGGAAACGAAACTCTATTATAGAGTACTTTAATTTTTTTTACAGGATGTTTATTACTCATTTTATACCGATTAACACAAAAAAGTTAATTGATAAACTTGATTTTATTTTGTTCATAAATTTAGACGCACAATTAAAAAAGTCTTATATCTTGTTAATTGATAGTTAATTAGTAGTTTTTTTCTTATATTTCTCATTAATAGGCCTAAATTAATTGATTTTGTCAAAAAACCTTATATAAATATGACTTACCTGGAATTATTTAATCATTATTTAATAAATAAACAAAAGTTAAGTTAGTTTTGCACTAAAAAAACGTAAAAAATGGGCAAAAGACGTATTACTCAAGGTGAAAGATGGCAAATTATTGCGCACATCAAAGAAGGAACCAAAAGTAATAGAGAAATCGCCAAGTTAATTGGAGTTTCTGAGAAATGCGTTCGGACAACGAAACAAAACTTTCTTCACACTGGTGGTGCCAGCGAGAAAACGAGGCCAGGTAGACCCTTGTCAACCACGAGAAAGGACGATAGTGTTCTTTTTAGAGCTGTCAGAGCTAATCCAAGAATTAGTTAAAAAGAATTGACCACAGAATTCAATACAACGCGAAATACATCTATTTCTCAAAGCACAGTCCGCCAAATACTTATCAAATACAAGATTGGAGTCTACACTGCTTTGAAGAAACCGCTTCTGCGTCCATATGATAAACAAAGGAGACTAAAATGGTGTCGTCAAAGAAGGTATTGGACAATAGATCAATGGGAAAACATTATGTGGAGTGATGAGAGTAACTTTGAGCTTATCAATCGCAAATCTAACATAACAGTCAAAAGAATGGCTCACGAAAAGTATTACGCCAGGTACATTAGACCAACTGTACAAAGTGGAGGAGGCTCGATAGGAATCTGGTCATGCTTTAATTACAAAGGTGTTGGTATGTGCCAAACATACACCGGAAGAATCAACTCTAGAATATACGTAGAAGTACTGGAAAACAACCTAATTCCATCAATTGACCTGCTTATGCTCAATAATAAACCATGGAAACTTCAACAAGATAGCGCTACTGCACATACTGCATACTATACAAAGGAGTGGTTCAACGATAATAATATTATGACAATACCGTGGCCTCCATATTCACCTGATTTGAACCTGATTGAAAACATTTGGGCTTGGATTGATCGTGAATTAGCAAAGGTTCAAATTTCCACACTTGGTCAGCTGAAGGAATTCCTTAAGGAGACCTGGTATGGGGTCCCAGAAGGATGTGCAAAAATCTTGTTGAGTCTATGCCTAGAAGAGTTCTTAGTTGTATTAAAGCGAAAGGCGGATACACAAAATATTGATTGGTTCATAAATTACGCCTTCTAATGTATCGTGCGTCTAAATTTATGAATAATTTTTTTTTGTCTAATTTTTTTAATACCATGTAGTTGTACCTAATTATTATATAGTATTTCATTTTTTTTTTGTAAACTTTTTTTAAATTTTGTATTCTGTATGTATTTATCTGATAAATAGAAAAAAAACTAAACCGAAATCTTTTTTCGTCATTGTTTTATCGTTAAAATACCTAAAATTTTCTATTCTCAAATATGAGTGCGTCTAAATTTATGAAAACCACTGTATTTAGTATCCAAAACTTTCAATGTTATCTTATTTGCTGATGATTCGAATTTTTTTTTATTCAAATAGTAATGTAAAAGATCTGTTTAGAATATCAAACGAAGAATTATTAAAAATAAATGACTGAATTTCAATTAATAAACTTTCATTAAATGTTGAGAAAACTAAGTTTATCTTATTCCACAAACTTAGGAGGGGAGATTTTCTTTAAAATTACCTTATCTCTTTATGAATAAAACACCTATTAAAAGAGAGTCGACGGTTAACTTGCTAGGTGTGATTATAGATGAAAATATATCATGGAAATATCATAATAAATATATTGTAAACAAAATCTCCAAAAATATCTCAATGTTATATAAAGTTAAACCATTTCTTAATATTGAGTCTTTGAAAATTATATATTTTTCATTTATTCATAGTTATCTTTTCTATTGCAATATTCAATGGGGAAGTACTTATTATTGAAGCTTAAAAAAATCTTTAGCAAACAAAAACATGCAAGTAGAATTATATTTGGTGTTAACTGAACTGTTAATGGTGAATTTCTTTTAATGGAACTTAATGTACTCAATGTTTATAAACTTAGTATATACCAAGTTATGCTTCTAATGTTTAAGATAAAACATGTTTTATCTCCTAATATATTTCACTCTTACTTCACCGAAATTACTCATAAATACCCCACAAAGTTTTTTTCCAAGATCTGATTTAAAATTCAGCTTGTTTCAAATTCAATACCGTGGACCATTTATATGGAAAAAATTTTTAAAAAATATTATTAAAAATAAAGCGCTTTTAAATTTCTCAATAGAACAATTCAAAAGAAAATTTAAACGATTTCTATTAGAAAATTACTTCGATTATGATTTTTTCTTTTAAAAGTACCTATTTAAGTACCAACTGTCTCTAATGAGTTCCCATGGCTGCATGACTAAAACTTTTTTTATGTTGTTTATATATATATATATATATATATATATATATATATATATATATACAGTACCTACTCAAATAATAGAACAAAATCGTAAGATACCATCAATAAAACTAAAAATTGTTTTATAAGATAGTATAAGACTGTCTGACAGACTAGTTTGATTCAACAGATACAAGAGTGGTTTCCTAATGGTAAAAAAAGTTGTTTTCATGCAAAATAGTACTCTTTACTTTACTGCAAAATCCATAAAGACTTTTCTTGCTAATAAGACTAATAAGCTAATTGGTTGACCTGGCAATTCTCCAGATATGAACCCTATCGTAATTCTGTGGGTGGTTGTAACATGCAAAGTGCTGATTTTGCATTTAACAAGTAAACAGAAACTCACAAAACGACTAATCGAAGTATGGCATTGAGATCCAGATGTTAAAGCATTGACCTCAAAGTGAGGTAATAGTATGCCAAGGCGTATCAAAGCTCTTTCAAAAGGAGTCGAAAGGAATCATCACCAAGTATTGTGTATAAGTGTTGCATCACCAAGTTTCATAATATTCTTTTTATATATCAATATATAGATTATATATAAAAAAATAAGTTGTGGTTGCTTTTAGTGAGTTTTAGACACACCAAAAAGACAAAAAAATAAAAATTGAGTTTGAATCAAATAATTTGAGTAGGTACTGTATATATGTGTGTGTGTGTGTGTGTGGGTGGGTGGGTGTGTGTGTGTGTGTGTGTGTGTGTGTGTGTGTGAAAATTCTTCTTAAACAACTGAAATTTTACGGAATTAATGGCAAATTAATAAAATGGTATAAAGGTTACTTGAAAAATAGAAAACAATTTGTTTTTTATGGAGATTATTTTCATAATGAAAAACTAATTGACATAAAATGTGGTGTTCCACAGGGTTCTATTCTAGGCCCACTTTTGCTTTTAGTTTATATAAATGATTTAAATAAAGCTTCTAACCTTATAAGTATCATATTTTCGGACGATACTAATTTATTTCAGTCAAACAGTAACATTTATGAGCTTCTTTCAAATATGAATAAAGAATTCATTCACATCTCCAACTGATTTAAGTGCAACAAGTTAACTTTAAACATTGACAATACAAAATGGATTCTTTTCCACTCTCTTGCAAAAAAGCGTTTTTTACCAAATAAATTACCTAAACTTTTTATTGATAAAATTAAAATAAAAAAGGAGTCGGTCACAAGATTTTTAGGCATTTACATTGATGAAAATATTACATGGAAGTATCATATCGACTTTATTTCTACTAAATTGGCTAAAAGTATTGGAGTTCTATATAAGGTCAGATACTATCTAAGTAAACAAAATTTAATTCACCTATACTACTCATTTATATATAGCTGTATAAGTTATGCAAATATTGTTTGGGGAAGTATCTCTAAAAGTAAGTTACGAAATCTTTATGATCGTCAAAAACACGCAATGCATTTAATATGTTATGAAAATTGTTTTTCTCACTCAAATGTTTTATTTAAAAACGTTAAAGCACTTAACGTTCATGAACTCAATGTCTATAATATTTTATGTTTTATGTTTTGTTCTAAAAGTGAACAACCATTGTCCAATTTCAAAAGTCTTTTTACTTATAAAGCTATAAACAAATATGCTTTACGAAATAATAATTTATTAATTTAACCCTTTTGTCAAACAAAGTTTAATCAATTTTGCATAAACTATCGAGCACCGTATTTATGGAGCAAAATTGTTGTTCCAAATTTTGATTTGTCAATTTCGTTTTCCGCTTTTAATACTAAATTAAAAAAATATATTCTTTCTAATGGCAATATATATAAATATTTTTGAAATATAAAATTCTTTTTTTCACTCTTGATAATTTGTAAAATTATTTTCAGTTTTTGTTTCTTCTATATTGTTAATGGTTATTAGATCAATTGTATTTTTATTTTATTATATATACACTTATGATATATTTTAAATGGTTCTGGCGACAAGATCATTTGGATCTTCTTTCAGATACCAAGTTTATATATTGTTATATTGTTATATTACGATTAATAATTGTAAACTAAAAGGTATATATATATATATATATATATATATATATATATATATATATATATATATATATATAACTTTAATAAAAATATTAATAAAATAAAAATATTAATAATATCTCATAAAATTATTAATGTAAAAATATTAATAATATCTCTTGTTTTTTAAATATATCCTAGAAGAATTTTAGTATTTCTAATTGTATTCAATTAGTAGTGAATCAAAGAAGGGCTGACATCTACATATTTTTTGAAAGACTTTAATGAAAACGGTTCGACTAAACGAATATTTAAATCAAGCGAAGTAAAACAATTGTTCTTGTTTTTAAGAGACTTTAGAAAATTGTTCGAAATAACAAAAATTCGATTTAAATGGTTTTCGATTAACAGCAAGTTAACTGAATAAATTACAAGTTAACTGTATAAATTACAAGTTAACTGTATAAATTACAAGTTACCTGTATAATTATTTTTTGTTGTAGCTTTTTAACGTCTGATGACGATTTAAACTATTCGAAACAAAATATCAGAAAAGTATAATAAGTATTACTACGCTGCGTAACTAAATAGTACTTTTTTATACCTTGCAATTAAAGTATTAGAAATGCGCTAAAGTTCTATAATATCATCAAATTAACAAGTTGGAATAAGTAAAACTGTCAAACATGAATCGTTAATTGTAAAAAACACAATCAGCGATCGATGGTTGATCGAAATGCCTAATCAATCATCAACTTTTGAAATGCTTGTTTAAAACGTGAATAAAACACTGTTCCACCTACGTACCTTATAGTTGCTTATGAAACTTAATCAATTGTCTGTTAATTATAGAAAACAATAGAATGTTCTTTTAAACTAATTTTGATACTTTCTAAAAAATTGTTTTATAAATCAACTTTATTAATATTAAAATTGGATCATTGTACTGCATCATATAAATATGTTGTAAGTTTGAAATATTTACCTGTTTATTTATCTTCAAATAATGTACCTTTACTTTAGAATACCGAAAATACAATTAAGCTCTTACTTTCTTATTGTAATGGTAAAACAACTATTAGCATAAGTAATCTCCTAATAATTGACTTTTATGAACATGACTTGTTTTTTATAAAAACCCGTAAGGAAAGTTGCTATGAATAAGTGCATACAATAGAACATGAAATAGATTAAGCCAGTTTATAAAGACTTTTCTATATTACTCACCGGAAAAGTATTTTTAAAAGTTACGGGAATTTTTCTCTTTTTTATTAATCTTTCAGATTAATAAATAAGAGAAAAGTTAGTAAGTCAGTTAAGTATTTTTAACAGAACATACTAGTAAGCACAACAACAAAGTTTTATTCTATACTGCTTTTAAACGAGAATGACTTTCTGTCTTTCTTCCTTTATCAAAATGAAAGCTGGTTAAAGCTCTTGTTTTAACAATTATTAAAGGCTAGAACTTTTTAAATGTTTGTTTAAACTATTATCTACTCTGAAAAAGTATCAGAGCGTCTCTCCGTAAATTGATAGAGTAATATTTTACCAAAAACAACATAAATAGCGGAGTATTATATAATAAAAATATATATAATGAGAAATATTAGGACTTATATAATTTATATATTGGGATGATGTTTATATAATATATAAACATCATCCCAAAATCGTTTAACCGTGGAAAGTGTGTTTTTTATACTACGTTGAATAAATTAAAACTTGTATATTAAATTAATCAACGTCTAATTTGAGAGTTTTTAAAGCTTGCTTAGAAATTGAGAAAGTTGCTCAACCATGCTAGTTTTTACAATAATTAGTCCTTGTATTAGATAGACATAATTATTATTACCTTTATAATGTTAAACATTAGTATGTATTCGTATAGAATATCATAATAAAACAATCCTTATATTTACTAATAAAATAATTATTTTGTTATATAACAACTTTCCATTGCCTAATTTCTCCTTAATTTTAATAGTGTTTTTTTAACGTATTAACCCCTTTATTTAACAGAGTTGCAACATCTCATTATTTGAATGGACAAGTGTATTAACTCCTTTGTTTCAACAGATTATTCGTTACAATAACGTAACAAATTTTTTATTTAACGGAATAATACCAACGGACTTCAATGCCTTAAAATTTTAATCCGTGAATTTATATATACCGTTGGAGCAATAACGACGGTTTGATCTGTTACCTAATCCATTGCATACAACTGATTTTTTTATAGAGTGTAATAATGCAACTCTTACACTCGATCTCTTTAAATGGAACAGAATGCATAATGTTCTATTTAAAGAGAGTGAACTCTGAGGTTTTATGAATTTTTTTCTCAAAAATTTAGTTTTTTATTTTTCAAGTTTTTTCATTTTTTCAAGTTTTTTGCATTATGGAATAACGGATTTTTACTAATATAAATTTTTGGTAAAATTTATACAAAACAATAACAATAACAAAAGTGAAAATAACTTATTTCAAAATATAAACTATAAATAGTTTACATAAGTTGGATTACTTTTAATCTTTATGACTCCTGCAAATAAAACACGTCACGTCGCGAAGAAATAATAGTATATAGGGCATAATATGATATAATATAATATAGCATAATAAATGACATACAATATGATATCCGAATAAAAAAAAGTAAAAAACTGTCTGATTGGCAACCTAGAATAAAATATTATATCTGTTGCGCATTAAAACAATATGTGAATTTAAAAGTAAAGATTTTTTTATCTTATTAAATAACTGATAATTTATATGAAAAAAGAAACTTTTGATAAAACGAGAAACAAAAAGTTTTTAAACCATATTTTTTCAAACTTTTATAGAGTTACACACAAAAATTCATACTTCAAAGTGTAAGTTCTTTCTTTAATCTTTACGAACTTCCGTAGTTTACGTTTAGTTCAACTTTTCTTTGTAGTTATTCGGTAGTATCAATTGAGACGTTTAAAGTTATTTCGCCTTAGAACGTTAATCATGTCGTAGTATATAATAAGTATTTATTATTATTATATAACTTAAGCTTTTCCTCGCGTTCTCCCGCGTGAAAAAGAACCGGAAATGGTCACTGAAAGTGTAATATAATCCAATTTTGTTTAGGCAACTCACTAAATACACAAAAATTGGTTTTAAAAGCAATAAACATATGAAAACTTTATGATATCTTTAAGGAAATCATTAGAAAGCATATTTTTTAATTTTTGGTTTTATTTTTTACAAATTTCGCTTCTTTTTTTTTATTTAAAAACTGCGTTCAATGAATTGAATTTTTGGTGAATGTCAAGTCTTAATTCATTCGTTCTTTATTTTTAATCTAATTCAAAACGTTTCCAACTTAGTTAGGGTGGATTAGTCTAACTTTGATAAACATTCCAAAAGTTTTTTAACGGAATAAATGAAAGACTTTGTTCTCTATAACAATATGAAAAAAAAAAGTTTTATATAATATTTATTTTTTAAATTAATATTACAAAAATCACTTTTTGACCGAATTTATATTTTTTTTTAACTAAAGTATCGTTGTAATAAATAAGAAAGCAATAAAAATAGAGGAGAAAACCAATTCAAATACGAAAACTAAATACTCAATATTGAAACAAGTCTATTCTTTTTAGAGCACAAAGTTAGTGAGATCTTAATATGAACTATGAATATTATTATATACATATTCATTTAGGTTGCAAAACCAAAATCAACACGAATTGTTTTCCCATTGAACCAATGAATCATGGAAATGGTTTTCAGTGGCGGATTTTAAGGAAGGGGGGTGGGCATGGTATAGTAGCTCTTTCCCTGGGGACTATTTTTCAGAAATATTTTTTTTGTAAATTGACTATTATACAGAATTGGACTACTATACTAACGAATAAAATTGATTATTATATGTAATTATACGTATATGAACTTGGTTATTACACAAAAGGTATAAAATATTTAAAAAGAAAGTTATTGATTAATAAAAATATGCGGTCCATTTTTTTTTATTTGAAGTTTTTTAGCCCCCTCCTTAGCGAGTGAAAAAACCCGCCCCTGATGGGCACTTTATATATTAAATTACTTTTTGCTGTTTATTTAGTATGCTTGCATCGTCTGGGTAGTCTATGTTACGTTTTGTAGCAATTTTTTTTTATTTTTTATCCATTGCTCTAACTTTCTCTGTTATTTCGGCCTCAGTTAAAGCTTTCCCTTTAATTTTTAAATTGTTTCTTTTAGATTTGCGGATATGTTTATCAGAGTCATAATTAAATTACAGATTCTAAAACAATTGAAAATTTTAATAGCTCTGAAAAGCGTTGCTGCCTTCTCTTTAATGAGATGTATATTAAACCAAGTGTTAGTTTCAGAGGAGGACACCTCATTGGATATAGTGAGGACAATCCCACTAAAATTGCAAAAACGTTATTAGTCTTTATGATTAAACCTATGTTTGGTTAACCTTCTTTTGTTTGTAGAATTGTACCAATATTTAAACTGTCAGTGCACTTTCTTCACGATTTGATTATAAACATAAATAAGCAAATAATTGATGCAGGAGGAGAATTACTGTGTCTTTTATCAGATAACCATCCCACAAATCGAAGTGTTTGCCAAAGTTTCGTTGTTAATAAAAGTTTTCCATGGCAAGGTGTTATAGAAAAAGAAAAACCAGTTATTATGCTACACGTTCCAGTTCACTTGTTTAAAAGTATAAGAAATAATTGGTTTACGGAAAAAACACAAACAATTAGTTTAAAAATTAATAATCAACCTCTCTCTGGTGATTGGTCTCACATTGTTCAATTATATAACAGACAGAAAATTTGTGTTGCCAAAAATACAAAGCTTTCATGCAATTCAGTGTACCCTAGTTTGATTGATAGACAAAATGTTGCAAACATGGTTGCTGTATTTAATGAAAAAACTGTTGCAGCATTGAGATTAGCTAATTTTGAGAACACTGCCTGTTTTTTAGCACCAATTGTTTCATTATGGAACATGCTAAATGTAAAGAGGAAAGGTTGTGATGTTTTACTTAATGATATCAATAGGTCTCCTTTCCAGACACTCGATGACCTTAGATTTAAAGAAATTTTAGCATTTGCTGATGCAACTTCTAAGATGTTAGAGGGAAAGGGATTAAAGCGTCATAATACTTTTACACCAGAAACAAAACAAGCTTTAGTTAACACCCTACAAGGATTGGTAGAATTAATAAAAAAACTACTTTCAGAAGATCAACAATATGTTCTTCCAGGTATTTTTCAAAGAAATCGTCTTGAAGGTGAATTTGGCATCTACAGGTAAAATTATTTTTGTGTTACTTATAGTTAAGAAAATTTTGTAGATTTGAAATCTAAAAAACAAATATTTCTCTAACTTATTTAAATGTATTATTTTTTAACATACATAAGTTTAACGATGCGTTTTTATTTGACAATTGCTGTTTTAACTATAATATAATACTCTGTTCAACTCAATTTATTTGGTTATATCTTTTTGCAATTTTTTTGCTTATTTGTAGACAACTAAGTGGCAGAAATTATTTATCTCAGCAGAACAAGTATTGAACAGTTTGCACCTTCAGCGGTTGAAATTATTCAGCAAAATAGTTTGTTTGGATGAAACTGACATTCATTGCTCATACATTCATTGCTCATACATTCAGACTGTTGCACTATGGATCTAATGGAAGAGGATATTATTTATTTAGATGAATGTTTAATTAATGCAGACAATAAATCTATTAATGATCAGAAAAATGCTGCCCTTTTTTATATGACTGGTTATGTACAGCACAAGATCGATCCGCAGCGTGTAGTTGATACAACAACATCACAATCAGCTAGTTCTGAATTTACAGATTATGTTTCACGTGTTAAATTGTGTTATCCTGGTGATACTCTTCTCCAGTTTATTTGTGTTTGTTATCTACTGTTTAACAGCATTCCAATGTCTGAAAAACGTTTTCAATGTGTTGTTTATGCAAAGAAATTATTTTTATTCTTGCATTCAACATTACCATTTGATTTAGAAACAGACAGTATAGGTGTTGCAAAAGTTATCTCAATAATAACTAACTGTTTCTTGAAAGGTGTTACGACCCTTGATAATACATCTGATATTGTTTCATTAAACATTGAGGACAGAAAAAGAAAGAAACTTAATACTTAGTGGTCTGATTATTTAGTTGACGTTGGTAATATAATTAACAACGTTTAGAAATGTATTTATGGCTTTATATTTATATGGTTTAAAATTTATTTATAATTGTATATTTATTATTATGATATGAATATAATATAGTATGATAAGTAGTGATTAATTAGTTTATTAACATTGTTTTTAAAAATAATTATTTACAGCTAATTTACGGATAATTTACAGTTTGCTTGTAAAAAGTTGTTTTATTTTTAACACTTCATCAACACAATTTAATTTTTGTTTGAAAATAGTGATAAATAATTGAGCAATAACATTTTTTTATTAAATTTCTATTCATAATTATATTTTTGTTTCATAATAGAAGTGTTTCGCTTTTTTTTTCATCGGCCCTGTCGTCAAAACTACATGAAATTAGAGTTTCGCGTCCCGTTGTTTTAGTAGTCCCTGCTAATAAGTTCGGAATGCGTTTTTTTTCCTCCAACAAGTCTAGGGTCAGGAATCCCTCCCCTTCCTTTGCCTTTTCAGAGCAGGCTTAACACTTGTAGTAAAGGATTTTTTTGAGTCGCTAAAATCTTAAATTTTGCTTTTTTTTATTAGATAAACCACTGTTTTAGTTAACAATTTGAAATGTTTATAAGTTAGTTAAGTGGTCATGATCTCCTAGATGTCCATTTGAGAAGTGTTTAGAACAATCATGTTTAGGGGTCATCCATGTATTACGTACGCAGCAAGAGGTTAGGTGTCCTAAGTTGTGTAATTTGTGTACGTTGGGGGTGGATGGGTGATGTTCAACAAGTGTATGTACGTAAATTAAAAAAATTGAAATGACAGTTCACGTTCACTTGCCAATTAGTCAAAGGTGACCGCCGCCCAAGTTCATGGCCTGCTAAAGTTATAAAAGTTAAACAGCGCAAAAAAATAGTGATCACGTTTGCAAGCGTGAATGAAAAAAACAGCACAAAATTAATTCTAAATAATTTAATATTAATGTTAAGTTATTTCTAGAATTTAAACTTACTAATGCTTCAAGTTTTAATAAGATTAAAACCATGGGGGGAAGGAAGGGGTATGAAAATGTCATTATGTCAAATGATGTCATTATGTCATTATGTCAAATGCGATGTTGAATCTTGGGAACAAAAAAGACCTAAAGTATTGGTCTCCTGGCCTAAACTTAAAAGCAAAAAGTTGCACTTTCCTAGCCCCTTTCTTTTTCAGTACTAATAATTATATGTAACGAAATAAGAAAAAATTTACTTCGCGTTGAATTACTTTCCTAACAATATATCATGCTTACAAGTCTATAGGGAATATATTTTTTTATTATGCCATATTTCCCACTTTAAACTTTAACCATAGAGGCCCGTAACTTGAAATATTTTTGTGAAGACGGGAAGGGGGAGGGGGAATTTTTGAAAAAAAAGCACTTTATAATAGCAAATAAATATATTACTTGATTTTTATAACATAATTTATGCGATACAGAGGACAAATGTTAGAAGGAGATGGCAATTGCTGCAAAAAGGGATACCAACCTCCCCGCACGTTCGACTTCGAAATGCCGGGATTGGTATTGGACAATCCTGGGATTTCGGGAATATAAAAAAAATCACAGCTATACAATATCGACACAACTATTTTTTCGCTAAAACCACTGTTTCATTTGATCCTTTAGAGTGTATGTAAACTAGTTTACTTATAATATATATGGAATGTGTTATAAATAAAAAAACTTTTAAATATATGTATATAAATAAAAATTTTTGCAAAAAAATCATGCTGCAACCTAATTTTTTGTATTTTTTGATAATTTCTATAATTTTATAAATAAAATTTTGAAGTTTGAAATTTTTAGAAGGGGGAAGGAGGGGGAGGGGTAATTACCTCCTTAGCCACTCCCCTTTTGAAGTTGGGAGGAGGGGGAGCTGAAACGCAAATTAAGGGGAGCTGAAGCAGCCGGAATCAAAATTTGAATAGAAAAAAACCGAAATTTCCAGAAATGTAGCCATATTTTTTTTTCTTATCAAATAAAAAACAAACTGCCATATATTGTCACAGAGGAAACCTTTATGAAGCCTGTACTAAATGCTACTGAGGCAGTTCAAGAACTTTATGATACATATCAAAGAATCTTTTCACTAACTAAGTTAAATACAGTAATCAATTATCTTATTAGATAGTTGGTTATCTGAAGAGGACAGTATTAAACAATAGCCAATGGTTGATTATAAGTTAAATAATCAATTGTAGGCAGTTTACATAACAAATTTAATCCAATATCTAATTGTTCGACAAAGCTTAGTGTTGAATAAAAATTGTGCTCAAATAACATTTATAGTAATAGTCTATAAATTTACACTTGATTTCTTTCCATTTGTTATTGTCAAATTTTATATGTTCAATAAAATTTCCATGAGATGTCCACACCATAGGCATTGCATATAATAGACATGATTTTTGTTTAAAGAAATACCAACATAATTTTTAATCAAATATGGAAGTTTTAGACTCTAATCAAGTGGAGACAAGTAATTTATAAAAAATGGGCATTTAACTTTAAGACATGCAGGTGGACAACACAAACAAGTATTAACACGATCAGGATTACCGCCAATAAAAAGAATATCTCTATCTAAAAATAACCCACAATCATGCATTACTACACCTTTATGATTGATTTTAAAAACTTCATAAAAACAGTTAACAGCATTCTGTTCCATTTCCCTGCCATACTTAATTGAAGGTATTTTTGAATTAACAAATGACATACCAGATATACGTTGATTTAATTCCCACATATCGGCATCAAGTTTATTTAATTTGTTCATTTTTGTCCAAACATCAAAACTTTTTGAAGCTGTTATTGTTGAACCTTTTCTATATTTGTTTTTAATTTGTCAGAATATCTCACTTTCTATATTTGTTTTTGTTTACCATTTGTTTTTATTTTGTCCTTTGATCAACTGCTCAATTTCTTCAATATTTTTAAGCGTCATATGAAGTGTTATATTTTTTTCAAATGATAATATATCTTTTGAAATTACCAGTATATCATTAACACTCATTAGGTTTGATTGGTAAGTACTAATGTTGCTTACTACTTCTAAACTAAAGTCAATATCTGGTTTAGGGATAGCATTAAAAATGATGGAATTTCATTTAACGCTTTTGCAACATCCTGAAGATTAAGTTTACTAGAATAATTAGAAATTGGATTAAATTTCTTATACTAGCTGTCTACAAATGGTCTTTTTTTTTTTACAATGTTGAGAAAAATTTTCTCTGCTAAAATCTAGATTTTTAATTTTAACAGGTATAACATCTTTTCGATTTGGAAGCCATTGATTTGAAACCATTGTGCAAACCGGATTTGTTAAGCCCATTCTTACAGCAGCTTCAATTCTAAAAATTGCTGCAACAACATGGTTACATGTTTGGCTCATTCCTGCCAGTGACGAGATCGGATTTTTGCATTTTCTTTTTCTATAATAAACCACAGTTTATGGCAGTCATTAATATAAATGTCTGCATTTACCTTTTATTGCACAAAATCGAGTTTCCTCACTTATAAAGTGATATGAGAGTTTTTGAAGCCAACCTGTTTTATAAAAACTAAAAGCTTTCGAATTTTTATAAACATTTAAGTCATTGCTGCCTAATTCAAATGGGTTAAACATCAAATAATTAAAAATATCTGGATACAAAACAATTGGCCATCCTAATTTTCAATTCGAAAAGTTCGAGTCGACAGAAAAAATTTGCTGACAAGGAATGAAAAATTGGATCGACTAAACAAAGTTCAAATTATCCTAGATTTGACTTAACTGGAGATTTTTTATTAGTAATCAATTAGAGTTTCAAGGGACCAAATGAAACAGTTAAAGATAAAAAAAGTTTGTTTTAACCGGCATTTGACTTACCGGGAATTAATTGTATTACAATATTAAGGACATTTTTATATTGACAAATAACGACCCTCAGAAACAAAGTCTGAAAGCACATTGTAAGTGTAGTTGGACCTGCTTTATCTGCAGAACTTGAGTTACTCTATCATCGTCGTAAAGTTGTACCTCTTTCTTTTTCTACAAATACTCATAGTTGCTACTCAAACAAGCTATCATCCAAAATTTAATCATTGTTGCTTGAGCTTGCCATTCAGCAAAGTTGCATCTTTTTACTGTGTCTGTCCCTTCATCCTATAAATTTTTTTTTATTTTATAGTTATATATTTAAACTAATTTATTTATAACAAAGTTGAAATAAATAATATTAAGGGGTGTCCGAGGTCGCGGCTATGGCCGGGACCCCGGACATCTGTAAAACGCTTTAAAATCTATAAAACTTGATTAATTCATAAAATTAGAATTAGAATTAGTTTATAAAAAAATAACAAGTAGTGAAAAACACAAAAAGATGTAATTTTTGAAAAGTTCTCCTTTTTTAAATTTTTTATCACTTTAAATTGCAATGTCACGTTTTTCTTTCAATGACAATTTTGCAGTGCTGTCAATCAGATAAAAAACTGATGGGATGGAAGTTAGAGGATAGAATGCTAGCTGATTGATCTACTCATTCTGTTGGACTATGGCATTTACAATTGCTGATTTGCTAAGGTGCTCAAAAGACTATAAACCTCGTATTTAAAATCTAGTATTGTTGATGTCGTTTGTGCAGATAGTGAATAAGATGATGAAGATAATGAAGCTAGAAAAAGTTGTTCGTCGTTCAATTATTATTTTTGAACCAACATAGCTCTAATTTAACTGCTAAACCTGTTTCTCCAATATTATTCATCATAAATAATAGTGTTGTATTGGCTGACATTTTTTGTTTCATCTCATTTTGAAATGTATCAGATTCTTAGACATTCAATACAAATGTCTCAATTTGCTTGTCCTAATTTGAATAAGATTATAAATAAATACGTTGTTTAGGTGAAATGAACATTATAGTTTAATAATGTGATTTGTTTTGATCAATTATAGTTTAATAATGTGATTTGTTTTGATTATTGGCAATTTTTCTTAATTATAAGCTCTTTCTTGGTCAGAATTCTAATATTTTTAGTGAAAATTGATAAACATTTTAGGTTTTGACAATTATGTTCAATTAATATGTACTAGAACAGAATAGAGCTCTAATCTTTAGTAGATTAACGTACTTTTTATTAAAATTTAAGTTATCGATCTGAGCAGAATTAATCTAAAGACTCAAAAACGGTGTTTTTTAGGTTCACAATTAATTAAGGGGTAATAAAAAAGTTTTGAAAGTTATATAAAAAAAGAGAAAAAATTTTTTAAACATAGTAACAACTTGAACAAAAAAAAAATTATAGCAACTGAAGCTCATGTGTCACCATAATATGTATTTCATGGCGTTGGTGTGTCATAACTTGCATGTTTTAAATGATCAGCAGAGTTATCAAAATTTTCCGTGCCTTTATTTAATAATACGCAAAAAATAGCTGTTTTTCTCTTTTCTTTTTAGTTATTATTATCGTCATCGTATTACTAATCAGCTGTGAATTGTTCTTTCTGAGATTAATACAATAATTAGTTGAACTGTGAGTTGTTCTTTTTGTGATTAATACGATGATTAGAAAAGCTGTGAATTGTTATTTCTGCGAACAATACAATAATTAGTAGAGCTGTGAGTTGTCATTTCTGTGATTATTTGTTTTAAACACAATACTGTAATGGGTTCTTTAATTTTTTTATTGTTTATAATGAAAAGTTTCTAAAGCTTATTTTTTTATACATTTGAAAAAAGTCCAGAAAATTTTTGGTTAAAGCTTTTTAGTTTTGCAATTTTTATGAATTGTTGGTATGATATGGGCAGCCGTCAAGGCTTCACATAATTTCCTTTTAGCAAGTTGGTAGCAATTAAGGATTAAAGAGGCTTATACAAATCCAATGTCACCTTTTTTTTTGAAAATGAAACGCAACAGGTTATTAACTTTTATTTGGGAATCTATCAGGATTTTTATTGTAAAGATCTTTTATATATATATATATATATATATATATATATATATATATATATATATATATATATATATATATATATATATATATATATATATATATACATATATATATATATATATATATATATATATATATATATATATATATATATATATATATATATATATATATATATATATATATATATATATATATATATATATATATATATATATATATATCTTTAAGTGTTTTCAAAGAACTAACGCTCTACAGTTAGAATAATAACGAAGAGCTTTCAAATGTTCAAAAGTTAGAATAAGAAAAAAGAAAATAGTTTCTATTAATTATTGACTACCTGAATAATTACTGACTAACTGATGATATCACCATCAGTTATCAAATTATTAATAATAAGAATCATAAATACTAGCAAAAGGCAACCCGTAATACGGGTTTTGGTCGGTCTGTTACATAATTAATTTATAGTGGCTTTTTTCCACAATTTAATGTTGCAAAACCTTAACTAATACCCTTTTAGAAAATCGCCTTCAGCTTGAAAAAATTAATCCATCAGTAAAATTAACATGTAAATTATGAGGAGGTAAAATAATTTACCAACTACTACTTAACATTTACAAATACTACTTAACATTATTTAAGTAACTTACAAATGGCATAGGTCATAACAGTGTATGGCAGAACCATTTTCATCGACCTAAGTTTAACACAATACGTTTTTAGTTACTGACACAAAATAATAACACTTGGTCATGCTTTAAATTGACGAAAGTTTGTTTGAAAGAATGTTTTCTTTCTTTCCTCAAAAGTGTTGCAAATACAGACTAAGCTAACTAATTAGTTAAACACATAAATAAAACTTAAGTAACTCGATCGTAATGCGCAAAACTACAATATTCTTCAGATTTTTAAAGGTTTTTAGTTACGACCCCCCATTTACAAAGATCCCCTTAAATTACGTATAACAAATTATTAGGCATAAAATAGATAAAATATAAAATTAACTAATAGCATATATTTATATCTTTTTAACTAACAAAAATTTACAATAAAAAGAAATCAGGTTTTTTTATTTTATAAATCTTATAAATGCGTCATAACGTAATTCTAAAATAAAAAAGTAATGAAATAATGATACCCAGTGGGCACAGGACGTAAAAAAGACGTCCTTATGACGTTCAAATCGCGTCCGTCCGTCTCATTAAAATTCTAAACGTCTTTTGAACGTCTTATTCGCGTCCAATAATTTTTTCGTCCAGAATGCTTTATTAAATAAAAAAAAATCAGTGAAATCACGCAAGCGCTAAAACTTCATAAAATTTTTAAGTAACGCATTTTAAATAAAGTTTATTCACTTACAAAAGAAGTCTTTTTACAACAATTAATAGATACGTTCCATCTAATTTTTGTTTTTGTTATCAATTGAAAATTGTGGTAATATTGATACAGGTAATGAAATTTTTACAGATAATGAAATAAAAAGGTTTAAAACTGAATATATGCTATACTATGTATATATATACTTGATATACTATTAGTGTAGTATTGCTATATCAAGAACCAAGTTCTAACAATAAGATTTAGACATCTCATGCAGAATCGAATTTTTCAATAGAAAAACTTGTTAATGATCATGGAACAATTTTCCTGATAATTCTTTAAATTCAATGTCTTTACTCGACAACATTATGCTATTTTATAATGGAACCAGTACATTAGTTAATGATCTTCTTGAAATATTGCCAAATCAAGGTTTGGAACTTTCCAAAGATTCAAGGAGAAATTTAAAAGCACCTTATGAAAAGCGACTTTATAGACAGGTTCTTGCTAATTTATATATATTTTTTTAAACATTTAATTACTTGAGAATCGTATTAATATTGATACATATATTGAAATTGATACAGATATTGAAATAAATAGTTAAAAACTGGGTATATGATATACTATATATATATATATATATATATATATATATATATATATATATATATATATATATATATATATATATATATATATATATATATATATATATATATATATATATATATTTTTATATACATATATATTAAGTATATACTTGACACTTGATATAGTATTTCAAGTATAATAATTGATATACTATATCAAGAACCAAGTTCTGACTGTTTGAAAGACTTAGACATCACAGAATCTCATGCATAGTCATATTTTTCAAAAGGAAAACCTATTAATAATACAGAGAGTTTATGGTGATAATTCAATATAATTCAATATCTTTAATTAACAACTTTTAGATTGTTCTATTCGGAATAATTGGACCAGTACATTAGTTAATGAATTTTTTGAAATATTACAATATCAAGTTTTGGAACTTCGCTAATAACCAATTACTCAACTTTAGTAATTAGTTATTAGTGAAGTTCAAAAGTTTTGACTAAAAAATAAGTCTAACTGAAAAAATTAAACCAGTCATAACAGTTATATAAGAGACAGGAGGGTAGAAAATTTCCTTTACTCTAAAGGAAATTTTCTACCCACTTGTCTCTTATATAACTGTATTAACATATGAATAACCACTATAACACATGTTGGAATGTTATTGGCAATTTACTAAGTAACCGATGAGAAACACTCCTTAATTTCTCCTCTTTTTTTATCATCTAGGAAATTTTATTAAAGTAAATGGATTATATTTATTATTAAAGAAATTATATAGTCCTTTGATTGATTGCAAACCTATATTTCTATTGTATATATATATATATATATATATATATATATATATATATATATATATATATATATATATATATATATATATATATATATATATATATATATATATATATATACACAACCCTTGGAATTAGGAAAAAAAAGGTTGACAATAATTTGTCGACATCAATCAAAAAAGCAAAAAAAAGGTGATTCAAAAGTCTTACCATTTAACATAGAAACAAGGTCAGCATTATTTGTCGACCTCAAACACTTTTAGGTTTGCATTGCTGCATGCCGACCCTAATTCCAAAGGTTATATATATATATATATATATATATATATATACATATATATATATATATATATATATATATATATATATATATATATATATATATATATATATATATATATATATATATATATGTATGTATAAAAGTAATATGGTAATTTATAATAATTTTTCTGTTTTTATTTTAAATTTATTGAAAAAAATAAGATTCTGTTTTCAATGTAGTTATTTTCTCCTTAATTCTTCTATTTTTTCTTTCAAAAAATTGACTTTCATGACCAAATCTTTTTAAATAATAGAAAAATGTCTCCTTAAAATCCTGACTTATAGCGTCAGTTTTGATAGTAAAAATACAAAATATATGTCAAATAAAATAAAAATGAGTTTTGCTAAAATTTAAAATTATTAGAATTAGTTAAAATTTAGAACTATTAGTTATTATTAGTTAAAATTAGTAGAATTTGTAGTATTAGTTAAAATTTAGAAATAGATAGTGTGAAACATACAATTTAAGGTTAAACAAAAAAATTAAAAAAAAAAAAAAAAAAAAATGCTAATGCTAAAAAAAAAAACACTTGTAAGAATATTTTTTACTTTATCAATAAGTTTTATTTACTTGTTAATAAGGATTTTATTTTTAGGAGCGTCAACTACATCAAGTGTCAGTTGATATATATGTTTTGATCAAATACATGTTTGTATTTGGTAATATTATGTTACATTTTTGTTTTGTATTTCAAAAACTCATATTGCATTTATTTAAATATGCATTTAGGAATCTAGAATTGATGTGTTTGTAGTTTTTGTATCTAATTTTGTTTTAAATTAAAGAAATTTTATTTGATTAAATGTATTTAACTCTAAAGTTCATTTTTATTTTTGCCTTCGGTTTTTAAAAAATAGAACAACGGTTTTGGCTATAGTTCATTTTATGTAATGGTTAATGTAATATAATTTATTTTATATAATATGCCTAATGAATTTTTATTAGTAAAAACTTTTTTAATTCATTCAGCTCCTCCAAAGTTTGAAAGTCTGTGATTCAAAATTTCGCTTTTCCCAAAACAAAGTTAAAGAAAATATATGAAGTCAATGATAAATCTTAAAGTTTTACAAAGAATAATGTAAGTAATATTTTTTCTTCTAATAACTATCTTGGAAGTTATTTTAACTATCTAGGCCTTTTATTTTTATAAATTAATTTTTTTAATACTTCTCAATACTCAAAATAGGTACTTAGTCAAATCAGCAAGAAAAAAAGAACATTTAAGAATTTCCTTTCAAAAGATGTAGTTAATAAAATTTTAAGTTAGTTATATATATATATATATATATATATATATATATATATATATATATATATATATATATATATATATATATATATATATATATATATACATATATATATATATATATATATATATATATATATATATATATATATATATATATATATATATATATATATATATATATATATATATATATATATCTTCTTCATATCTTCTTCATATCCTGTAACTTCAGGGGTTCTTCAAGGTTCAATCCTTGGCCCTATACTCTTTTTAATTTACATTAACGATCTTATATTATCACATCTAAGGTGGCATTGTTCGCTGACGACACTACTGTTTATTCTTGTCATGATAAGAAGCCTACACTCTCTGATTGCTTGGAGGGGGTATCTGAGCTTAAAAAGGATCTCACCTCTGCTACAGCATGTGGCTCACAATGGCTGGTGAACTTTATTTCAGATAAAACTCAATTTTGTTCGGCCAATCGTTATCGCAATAATTTTAATCTTCCTATATTTATGAATGGTAATGTACTAGATGAGTCATATACCCTTCACCTTCTATGATTAACTTTTACTTCTGATCTTTCTTTTAAACCGTATATCAAATCCATTGCAAAATTAGCATCTGCTAAGGTTGCATCTCTTTATCGACCTCGACACTTCCTTACTCTAGATTCTATTCTCTATCTCTATAAATCTCAAATCCGTCCCTGTATGGAATACTGTTGCCATATCTGGGGCAGATCTTCTATTGATGCCCTTTCACTTTTAGACGAGGTGCAAAAACGCATTGTAAACACAGTTGGACCTGCCAATCTCCAACCATTGTCACATCGTTGTGATGTTGCTTCTTTTTCTTTTTTCTACAAATACTATAATTGGCACTGCTCTAACGCAAGTTTTTTTCTTCGAACATCAGTTCTTTGGAATTTGCTTCCTTCATCTTGCTTCCCTGATTCATATAATTTGCAATCTTTAAAGTCATCTGTCAATCGTTATCTTGCCCTACGAACTTAATCTTTTCTCTTCCAATAACTTCCAAACTCTTATAGTGGTTGTTCGCAGCCTTGTTAGAAGCGAAGATGTAATATATATTTTTTCTATTATAATTTATATATATATATAAATTATAATATACAGTTTTTAATTCATTTACTTACTTATCTTAAGAATAATGAAATATAAAAAACGTTTAAAGTTGAGAATAGTTTTAATCTTTACTAGTATGATTCTATCGCCAAGTCTCTTGAATGTGATCAATCATTTCTCGATACTAATGTTGCAAAAAGTTGTATATTTTTTATTATGGTTAAATGTTTAGTTTTTTTTTATAAGGGTAAATTACATAAAAAATTTTGATCTGTAATTATATACATAATGCTCACTTTATAAGTGAACATAATTTACACAAAATTTTTGAATTGAATAAAACACTAATGAATTGCTCCTATGCCCAATATAACTTACACTAAATTGTCCCATATCAATTACACTAGTGTTATCTTTTGAATTTAGAAATAGATGTTATTAAATGTTGGTGGCTCATCATGCAATGCATTTGAGAAGGGCATGCTTTCAAAGTAAGTATAATTTTACTATAAAAAGAGCATTTTTAATACCGCAATTATATTGCATACTTGATATCCATAAATATATACGCTGGTCACAACAATCCAGTCAAAAATTTCTTTTAAAAAATAAATTTAGTGTTGAGAAATTCGTATTTTTTGATGCTTGATGTTATGTTTATAAAATAATAATAATATATATGTGTGTGTGTTATTTATCTATTTCCCCTTTATTTTTACATACTTATCTTAACAATATTTTTTTAAGGTTAAGACTGCTTTCCTGATTCCTACAGCAAAAAAAAAACTTTAAAATGCTAGTGGCAATATTTTAAAGAGTGCATCTGATCGAAAAGAAAGTGAATGACGTCAACTGTTTGAAAATTCGATTCTTGGAAATTAACAAGTGGAAGAAGAAGTTTACAAAGTTGTAATTTATAAAACTCAGCACAATTATATTATTAAAAAATTTAAATGATTTATTATTTTTTTCTCATTCTCAAGAAGTTCTGTAAAAACATAAATTTGAACCTTACGTTTAAGTAAAGCCATGTTTGAACACGTATTTTAGACGTCGAAATAAGAACGTCTAAATTAAGTTATTTAAAGACGTTATTCGGCGTTTCCATTTAGCACTAGTTCTGAACGTCCTAAATTCACGTCTTTTAGACGTCTCAAAACACGTCTTTAATCCGTCCTAAAAAGACGTCATCTGGCGTTGCCATTTAGAACCAGTTCTGGACGTCCTAAAAAGACGTCCTTTCGACGTCATATGGACGTTTCCGTGCCCGCTGGGTATCATAATTACGAAGAAAAAAAACCAACAGAAACCACCACACAAAGATTTATCGAAAATGTAACTATAAAACCTGTTTCGAAGTACCAAAGCATTAACAATACTAAAAAAAAAATCAAACTAAGATATAAATTGTTGTTTTGGCTTTTATAATTTAAACATATATATAACTATAAACAAATATGACTTTATGCAACACGTATAAACACATTTTACAACTATTGAATGATAGATATATTTACCAAAAACTATGAAAAATAAATAAATAATGATAAATAAAGTTATACATACAAAATGTGCTCACAACCTTAAATTTAACAGTAAATTTTAGAAATAAAAATCTAAAGACTATAAACTAAGAACTTTAAAAAATATAACAATATTTATGATTTTTTTACCTACACAGCTAAAAACATAACGCTAAAATAACGGTTACACAACGGTAATTGAAAATTTTGGCGTTATGTTCACCGTTATATTAGCGTTATGTTACAGGGTTATTCATCTTTATATGCGCGTCTATTCATTTTTATATGCGCCTTTATTCATTCTTATATGCGCATTTATTCATTTTTATATGCGCCTTTATTCATTCTTATATGCGCATTTATTCATTTTTATATGCGCCTTTATTCATTCTTATACGCGCATTTATTCATTTTTATATAGGGATGTACCGAAGCTTCGGCTTCGGCTTCGGTTTGCCGAAGCTTCGGCAATTTTGCCGAAGCTTCGGTTCGGCCGAAGCCATGGGCGTTTTTTGCCGAATCATTGGCTTCGGCAAAAAAATGGACATTACTAAGCTGGCATTCGACTGAGGAAGACATTTTTTAAACGTTCACACGTTGTCTGTTTTCCGAATAAAACGTAGTTGAACGTTCAAAATTCTTCTTTTTCTTTTCTTCTTCTGAGAAATTTGCCTAATAATAGAAATAAGCCTCTGATTTATACAGTTGCAAAGATTAAATGAATCCAGCAACGGCTTTTGGAGGTGGCAAGGCCGCGTGTAGGGCGGCTAAAAACGGCACGATAGCGGATAGAAAGTAAAGTTACTTAATGAAACACATTGATTTTTTTATAATCACTCAATATAAGCTGATTTAAACTGTAACATTATAGTAAACTTTATATAATTAAATACCATAACCCTAATACTTAGTTATGATCACTCGAGCTTAGCAATAAAATTTATTTATGCATAGTTGGTAGTAAAATAATGAAAAATTATTAAAATTTAATTTTTTTAGCATTTAGTTATTAGTTAGCATCAACTTCTAAAATCCGAGTTATGTTAAATTATATATTTTTTAATATTAAATTAAAATTAAAAATTAAACCTGGAAATAAATCTTCATTTAAAATTACTTAGATGTAACTAAAACATAGCGCACGGGAGTTAAGAGAGTTAACTATTCTCGAAATTTTTAAAAATCTATACAATAAGTTAATTTTAACGCACGAAACAATTTTTATTCAGAAAGTTTGTTTTACTAAGTCACAGACAGAACGCAGAAAGACACTACACAGAAAGACACTACACAGAAAAGACACTACACAGAAAAGCACAATTGAAATGTAAGTCAATTGCGTTTGTTTTTGATTTTGTACGCTGGATCATTAGTAAAAGTAAATATACCTGCTCTACAAATATAGGTTAATTGGTTATTTACGACTTCGATTTTTTATAATTCAAATAATATTTGAATCAAAAAATTGAACGAATATTGTTTATTTCAATAAATATTATTAAAGGTAAGAAAATAATTAAACTTTCTATTTCAATTTTCAGAATTGTTATTATAACTTTAAGTTATCCATTAGCGCATTATGGCTACCTCATCGCGAAGTAAAAATCCCTTATGGAATTATTTTAAAGTGAGTGATGAAGATGTTGGCAAAGCCATCTGCATACTTTGCAAGAAGATTTTGTCTAGAGGAAGTAAAGACGCACACAACATGTCAACAACAAATTTACAAAACCATCTGAAAAAAGTACATTACAATATACATAGCATGATTCTTTCTCAGAAGAAAATTATTAACCACGAATCTTTACCAAATCCAAATGAAAAGTCTATAAAACAATTTTGCACTACTCGAACAATATGCTCAGATAGAACAAGCTCTGCTGAATCAGTGCAAATCATTACCAGCACTGCCACAGATGAAACGCAGGGAAGCTCGCGTGTGTCTAATAACACAATTGCCTTTTTTCAAAAAGCATCGACACAGGTAACTCAGCTAACTGTAGCTGAATTCATTTACTATTCAGTATTCATGATTTTGTGACTGGATGGGGGCATGTCTTGTCGAAAAATTATCTTTTGTATAGAAAAATGTTAACTTAACTTATCTAAGCTTATAATATTATAATAAATGTACTTGTGAGGGGGGAAAGATACATACCTCTATCCGCCACTTAGATCCGTCGCTGGCCATTGTTAGTTACAAGTTGCTAAGTAATTTTTTTAATTCGTTGAATTTGTTTCAGGTCTCACTGCGGGAGATTTTGCAAAGAAAAGAATTGTGGCAACTTGATAATCCTAAGGCTCAAGCTATTACCAAGCTTATTGGAGAAATGATATGTTTAGACTTGCAGCCATACTGTATTGTTGAAGATAAAGGTTTTATCCGACTTTTAAAGAATTTAGCTCCAAACTATACAATACCTAGTCGAAAGTATTTCTCCACAAAAGTCATTCCACTGATGTATGAAACCATAAAAGCCAAAGTAAAATATGAGCTTGATCAAGCAGATTTTTTAAGTTTAACTAGTGATGGTTGGACCTGTCAGCACACAATTCAATAGTATTACAGTTTAACAGCTAGATTTGTAACGCATGAGTTTACAGTTAAACATTTCATCTTACAAGTTACACACTTCCCTGAGTCGCACACAGGGCACAATAAAGAATAGACCATAATTTACCTTAAGTATCAGTAAATGTCTAAGATTTAGTGATGTAATCTTTCCTATACCTGCTAGATATATAGAGTTAAGACTCTAAATTTCACTCTCTAAATTTTTTTGTACAAAATTTGTTTAAATTTTTTATAATATTGGTTTTGTTTTATAATTTTCCTAAAATGGGCATGTAGGCCAAAACATTAAAACCTAAAACATTGATATATAATTTTGAAAGCAACTTGATTATTCAAAGCACCGTGGTGAAGTAAATTGAGCTTTAAATTACGTATAGCTTAAGCCGAAGCTTCGGCTTCGGCCGAAGCTTCGGCTTCGGCAAAGTGGCTTCGGCCGAAGCTTCGGCTTCGGCAAAATTGCAGCTTCGGTACATCCCTATTTTTATATGCGCATTTATTCATTTTTATATGCGCCTTTATTCATTCTTATATGCGTTTTACAAAAGCAATTGTAAAAAAGCAATTTGAACAAAAAAATATCATTTAAGCAATTTGTTTTGAAAAAACAGTTTATTTTTCCAAAACAAATTATTCTTATTTCCAGGTAAACGAGGTTAAAAATACTTAAAACGAAGACTTTTTACATTCGACGATGGTTTATTCAATTTAGTATTAGTTCTTTGTTTTCGATGATAGTTTATTTAATTTATTATTAGTTCTTTGCAAATTTATTATTATATTTCTTGATTGATTAAGTTATTATTTATCTAATTATTCATTTATCTAGATTTAAATTTAATTGTTTATAGTTATTATAAATATCAAATTATACACCCCTATGGATGCAATAAAAAATAGCAGTACCAATCGTAAAAGAGCATAATACAAAAGAGCACATTGAAATGCTTAAGCATTTAATTGAGAGAAATCAATTTACAACAAGCATTTCCACTTCTCTTAACTTATCAAAGCGCGCACTTCAAAATTTTGTCGTTAAGTTAAACAGAGGATAATTCGACGACATGACTGCATTCAAGTCGTTTTCTGATAGAAAACGAGGTAAACGACCAATAAACTCTCAAATAAAAAATATTATCGAATTATACGTACAAGAAAACAATCTTTGCACGCAAGAAGCAATAAAAAAAATATCATTCTGCAGCAAGCTTTAACATTTTCTCAGTCTACTATTTCAAGAAAACTCAAACGCTCATAGAAAACGACTTGAATGCAGTCATATCGTCGAATTATCCTCTGTTTAACTTAACGACAAAATTTTGAAGTGCGCGCTTCGATAAGTTAAGAGAAGTGGAAATGCTTGTTGTAAATTAATTTCTCTCAATTAAATGCTTAAGCATTTCAATGTGCTCTTTTGTAACTTTTTCCCTTGTTTTACGATTGGTACTGCTATTTTTTATTGCATCCATAGGGGTGTATAATTTGATATTTATAATAATTATAAACAATTAAATTTAAATCTAGATAAATGAATAATTAGATAAATAATAACTTAATCAATCAAGAAATATAATAATAAATTTGCAAAGAACTAATAATAAATTAAATAAACTATCATCGAAAACAAAGAACTAATACTAAATTGAATAAACCATCGTCGAATGTAAAAAGTCTTCGTTTTAAGTATTTTTAACCTCGTTTACCTGGAAATAAGAATAATTTGTTTTGGAAAAATAAACTGTTTTTTCAGAACAAATTGCTTAAATGATATTTTTTTGTTCAAATTGCTTTTTTACAATTGCTTTTGTAAAACGCATATAAGAATGAATAAAGGCGCATATAAAAATGAATAAATGCGCATATAAAAATGAATAAATGCGCATATAAGATTGAATAAAGGCGCATATAAAAATGAATAAATGCGCATATAAGAATGAATAAAGGCGCATATAAAAATGAATAAATACGCATATAAGAATGAATAAAGGCGCATATAAAAATGAATAAATGCGCATATAAGAATGAATAAAGGCGCATATAAAAATGAATAGACGCGCATATAAAAATGAATAACCCTGTAAGTTTAAAGCTTTATGCCCAAAACCATTTGTATGATATTTGTAAAGCGTTATGTTTAACCGTTATGTTTACAAAATGGCGCGAATCTAAAGGATTTTTGCAATTAGATTTTTTGTTTATAATGTCTCTACTATTTTAGTTTACTTATTTATTTAAATACGGTATTTACCACTTACTAAGTAACTTAGCTATAAAACAGCATTTTGGTTGTTAATTAATATATATTTATTGTATATTTGGTTCTGAAGCCCATAACTGATTGGTATGTTTTGATTGCTCACAATAAATGCCATGGCATCTATTGTTAATATATATATATATATATATATATATATATATATATATATATATATATATATATATATATATATATATATATATATATATATATATATATATATATATATATATATATATATATATATATATATATATATATATGTATATATATAATTATAATATATATAATGTCATTTTGATGGCTGTTTATTGGTTAGATTTAACGTATCCTTGTTTTGGGCAGCTTCTGTGATGTTTCCAAGATATTTGCGGATTTGGGCAATAAGCTTTATTATTTAAAAAGTTTATTTTAGTTCTGCAGTCTTTTCATAGTGATGCAAAGTACTTTTGACTTTATTAATGTTAATTTTTATCAAAGTTAATTTGTTTAATTATTTTCTTGGTTATGAAAAATGATTTAATATAAATATATTAAGGTATTAAACTGCATGAACTATTTTTGTTTAATTAAACTTTTATCATAAAAATGTTCAAGGTTAGTTTGAAGAATTATTTGGAAATCGGAAAAATGGAAATTGATCCCTCTTAGAGATATTGGCTATAAAACAAATTCAAAATAGTGAATTTTGAGTTTTATAATGCTATTTTGTTCAGATATCTCAGCACCACAAAAAGCACCAAATTTGTTTATGCTGCATTTATACTTCTTGTATTGAAAATGCATACCTAAAAATTTCAAATTTTTAATTCACTGTATATTGTGCCAATTTTCGGTCCGTAAATTGACCAATAAGTTCCCTGAAATAGACTAAGTCTTTAATATTTGAAATTATTTTGAAAGAAAAAATTATTTGTTATTAAGTTGAAATTCTGAAAAAATATTTTTGGTCCATAAAACCTACAGGAGGTATACATTTCAAGAAAATAAAACAATGTCAGGCGAGAAGGCTTGGCTCATCTTATATGGAATGACCCTATTATATGCTTATGATATATAAACTTTATACTATAATAGTATGATTATTGTATTATATTATATGATATTTTTATAATAAATTTTTTCTAGTAATATAATATAAATTAGTGTAATATTATTAAACTAATTAAATTGTGCCAAATAATGTTGTTTAATAATGTTGTTTAATACTTGTGTAATAATGGTGTTTACCTCTTACCGTCTGACCTGTCTGTTTATTATTACTGTTTTTAACATTAATTTTGTATTGCAAGTATTAAAAAATGTTAAATATACTATTTGTAAAATTAAAGTAGTATAAACTAATAATAACTGCTTTACTTATTTCTTCAATAGTTAATAGTTGAAAATAATAAAGGCTGTTGTCAAATTTCTTGGGGAAAGAAAATTGTTATTGCTTGTAATATTACTGACATTTTAACTAATGGTAAGCATATTTTGTATTGCAATGGTTCACATTCTTTTTTCTTTTTTTCCATTTAATGTATTAATAATAATTTTTTATTTTATGATTGTGATAATTATTTTTTATTTATAAAATTTTGGTGTGATTCACTACATGAATACTTATGCCAAAGTTTATATGGTCCACAAGTTATCTTTAATAAAACAGAATATGATGTAAGGAGTTGAAGAGGTGTCGAAATGGATGTTCAACCCTTGATCAGTACATTTGTTTACTATTTGCTAGATTTAAAATATTCTTGTTTTGGGCGGCTTCTGGGATGTTAGCAAGATATTTGAGACTTTTTGCAGTTGGCTTTATTATCTAAAAAATGCATTTTTCTTCTGCAATCTTTTCAAAGCAATGCAAATTACTTCTGAATTTATAAATTTTTATAAGTTATTTTATTCAATTATTTTGTAAATAATTTATTCAATTATTTTGTAAATAATTTATTCAATTATTTTGTAAATAATTTATTTAATTATTTTGTAAATAATTTATTCAATTATTTTGTAAATAATTTATTCAATTATTTTGTTATTAATTTATTCAATTATTTTGTAAATAATTTATTCAATTATTTTGTAAATAATTTATTCAATTATTTTGTTATTAATTTATTCAATTATTTTGTAAATAATTTATTCAATTATTTTGTAAATAATTTATTCAATTATTTTGTAAATAATTTATTCAATTATTTTGTTATTAATTTATTCAATTATTTTGTAAATAATTTATTCAATTATTTTGTAAATAATTTATTCAATTATTTTGTAAATAATTTATTCAATTATTTTGTAAATAATTTATTCAATTATTTTGTAAATATTTTTCATGATTATTATAAATAGTATAATATAAATATATTAAGATATGAAACTGAATAATTTTTATTTTCTCATTACAACTTTTATTGACAAAAAAATGTTTTTTTGTTAGTACTTTGTGCGAATAGTCATGCAGAATATGCGTTTCGTAAAAAAAGATAAGTTTCATTTTACATAACGGTAACATAACGGGTAATTACCCGTTATATAACGGGAGTTTTCTTCGCATATAACGATAAATTAGCGTTATGTAACCGTTATGTTTAAGGCAATTTTGCTATGACTAAACATAACGCTAAAACCGTTATGTTATTTTCATACATGTTAAGTATTAAACATAACGGCAATTACCCGTTATGTGCGAGGAAAACTCCCGTTATGTTTTTTAAAAATATAACGGCTATTTTATTTACTGTGTACTATACCTTGAATAAGATGTTTATCAATTTTGAAAAACAAACTATTAAATGCTATAGTTCTTGAAAATGCAGCATATAGTTGACGATGAAACACACTTTGAGATATTTCTTTTGTCTGTTTAATTTCGCGTTACGTAATATATAGACGATCCCTAAGAGAAAATACTTGAAACTAAAAAGATTTTATTTATTACAATACTTAGGACAATTTAAAGAATTATATCTTTAAATAGCAAATTATCAATTGCAGTATTAAAAAGTACGCAAGAGCTTAGTAATTACAGAGTTTAATCAGAGCTCAGTAATTACAGAGTTTAATCAAATCTCTCTCTACAATTCTCAATACTAATTCTTATTTAAGTCTTATCTAAGAGAGAGAGAGGAAGTGTTTTAAAAACACCATGTTAGAAAAAGTATAAAAGTCATGCAATAAATAACAGTAACTGGTTTTATTATGCTACCAATAAACAAAATTATTTTTACCTTAACTAAAAGTTAATTTCCAGCATTTCTTAATTAATTTCCAGCTTCTCTCTAACTGTTGACAAATGATTAATATTGTAAATTTCACATCATATTAAATTTACAAAATTAAAACCATGTTTTAACAGTAAGCAAAATAATCAAGTGATGACAAAGACAACTAAAAAAAAATGAACACAATTATGTTTAAGATTGAAAAAAAAAAAAAAAAATCATTAAAAATTGAAACTGTTATTATTTGTTATTATAAATAGTAAAATTCATACTTTGCTTTATTTTAAAGTCAAATAATAGACATCAACACCGCTTGACACTGAATTCTGCCAAGTAAGTTTTTGGTTCATCAAGCAAAATTTCTTATATTTCAACGACAATTAATTTTATCACGCCTAGATTTATTTCCTACATATGACAACAATTTCAAGTCACCTATAACCATTTACACTAATAACTTCTTCGAGCCTAATATTATACATCTGTAATCATTAAATATATATTACCAGTGATTATACTACTGTTACAACTGAATAAATGAACGTTTTATATTTTTACAACTGAAAAATATAAAATAAAATTTATTGACATTATTTTAATTTAGCAAAGAATTTAGAACACAGTGCAAAGCTATTTCCATTGTGTTCTATATTCTTTGCTAAATTAAGAAAGCCTTTAGGCACAATCTTAATGCCCAAAAATAATAAATGCAGAATCTTGTATAAAAAATGAAGCAATGTCAGTCTAAAGTAATATATATGTATGTATATATATTCAAATTTTTTCTATTCTTAATTTTTTCTTTGAGATAATATTCATATAGATTCAGAGAAATATAAAATATTCTGATATATAGGCACATTTATGTATATAAACTTATCTGTCAAAAATTACAGTCAGCTTTTCATGTTAAATACATAAAATATATATCTAATATAAAATTAAACAAAACATTAAACTTACTCAAATCAGTAACAGTTCGTCTGTCTAAATATTTTTATTATTAACCCTTCTATTTAAAAAAAGAAACAAATGATTTGAAGTGACTAAAAAGCACTTTAGCACTTTCCAATTGCACTAAAAAATATAATAAATCTTGTTTTGCTAAGTTGCCTAGTTCTTAAGAATCTGAAAACAAATAAGTAAAAAACCAAGAACAAACAAACATTTATTTACTAAAACTACTCTATTTAAACAAATTAAATTAAACAGAGAACAACATTGATACTCCTTGAAAGCTGAAAAACTTTTCATCTCAAATTTGCTTGTAGACTTTGCTTATGAAACCACTTGAATAAGAAAAGCATTAAAAAAGCCTAGAAGCTACTTAAAAATGGTATATGCAACATTGAACTTTAAATGTTGATTGGTGTAGATATTTTTAAAAAATTCAAAATGATTTGTTTTTCTATAGCAAATGAATACACCATAAATCTGAAGTTAAAAATGTAACGAAAAAATACAAAGAAAAGCATCATATGTGAATTGAAAATCAATGTACCTGATAGAGATAAGCTGTGGTGATACCTGAGTAGTATCACCACATACACGTATTTATCAAAAAAAATTTGACTTTGATCATAATATACATGCAAACATATATGCAAACTTTTAACAACTATAAAACAACATTTATTAGCATCAATTATTTTAAATGTAACAAAGAATGCAGACTACAATGCACGACATTGTTAATAAAAATGAAGTTATGTCAGTTAGTATATGTTTATCTAAAGTAGTGAAAAAGAATAAACCATTTAAAAACAAAATTAAAAATTTCTAATGAATATATATTTAGATACCTTAAAATAAAGCATAACACAACACTCTTTTAACAAATTCTGAGCAAATTTTCTAAATTTTTCTATTCCTTATTATTTTTCCTTAGAGAAAATATACATATAGATATAGAGAAATATAAAATAGACTGAAATAAACGCAAACTTATGTATATAAACTTACATGACCACAAATAACAGATTTATTTTATTTAACTTTTCATATTAAATACATAAATAAAATTTTATTCTCATTATTCTTTCTATATAAAAAATCTTAGCCTATGTATTAGAAAATGAAGTAAACTTACTAAAAAAGCGATCATTTTGTCTTAACTGCCCTAAAAAATAAAGCAAATACTTGCTTAAAATGTTTTAAAAAGACTAATGACAAAACTAAAATAGTTTTCTTAAAAAAGAAACATTGTACTAATAAAACTATTTTATCAGTCAATTTAGTTTTAACTTCTTCTAAAAAATGAAAAATAAATACATAATTAGATACCTTAAAATGAAGCATAACACAACATTCTTTTGACAAATTCCAGAAGAATTTTTTTTATTTTTTTATTCTGAATAACTTTTGCTAAGAGAAAATATACATATAGTATAGATATAGAGAAAAATAAAATATACTAAAATAAATGCAAACTTATGTATATAAGCTTACATGAACACAAATAACTTATTTTATTTAACTTTTCATATTAAATACATATATAAAACTTTATTTTATATATAATTCTTTTTGCAAAAAACAATCTTTATCTATAAATAACAAAACGAATTGAATTTACTAAAAAAACCATCAGCTTTTCTTAACTGCTCTAAAAAATAAAACAATACATGCTTAAATGTTCTAAAAAGACTAACGACAAAATGAAACAGTTTACTAAAAAAGAAACATTTTACTAAAAAAACTATTTTACCAAACATTTTAGTTCTAACTTCTTCTAAAAAATAAAAACAGACTATAAAAATTAGAAAAAATAAAAATAAGCAACAACAAACTAACAATTAAATTTTTATTTTAAAAAATAAACATTAATTCTTTTTGAAAATAAGTGCATCAGCTCCGATTTGCTTGCTGATTTTAATCGGACGACCGCATGGAATATATAACTGCGCTTAGAAAAGTCTATAAACAACTTCAAAACTAAAGAAATAGTGTATTTTACATAATGCAGAACCGTAATTAACAAAACGAACAATAGGCGTAACAATGCGTAACTATGCGCACTAATAATAATAATAATTATAATAATATTCATTCGGCTATTCATTATAGAGATTAACAATCCAATAATTATTATCAACTTTAGTAACCTTAACATAGATAGCTTAAAACATGGAAAAACAGTGTTTTTAAGGCTACTTTACTCTCTATCTATTTTATTTTTAAACTTATACATAATTATTAAAAACTTTTGTTAAACAAGGTATTATTTTAACATATATTTCTTAAAATCATTAATGGAATTATTAGTAAAAAAAAGAAAACAATCATTTCTTGCTGGTTTCAGCTTCTGCTTACACTTCCAAACAATCATTTCTGCAAATCAATATTAAAATTAGATTTATTTTCAGCAGATACTTTTTGAAGTAGGACAAACATTATATTATTGAAAATATTAATATTCAGTGACGGATCCAGGAATTTTTTGTAGAGGGGAGATGTTAAAACATTTTTGTATTCTGTACCACATTTGCGTCTTCTAAGATTCTGGGAAAGACAGTAAAATCTTGTCAACAAGCACCGTTTTTATATATACAATATAATATGTAATTTTTTTATTATTACAATGATCTTTATAAAATAACGAATTAAACAGATAGGGGCTCAAAGACGATGAAAATGACAATACGTCATTACAATATTTTCATAGAGCCCCTATATATACTTTCAATAGAATATAGATATTGTATTAATAACCCTAATGGGCATAAATTGATCAGTAAATCAAATAAAGATAAAAAACTGAAAAAATAGAATCAACAAACTTCAGAGTTACTCGAACTTTAAAAATTTCTTTTTTGATTTGAAACTTAAATAAACTTAATGACTTTGCTATACTTTTAAATCCTTTTTGATAGATATTCTATATATACTTGGACCTCGATATGCAATGTTATATTCAGTATGATTATTAAGGTTTTGAGACCTTTTATATGTGTTACTTATATTTGTTCTTAGATAATAGTTTTCATTTCTATTTATTTCAAACTTGTTGTTAAGGTTTTCAGAAGAGAGATTATTGTTAAATTGATGCATAAAAATTAAATGCTGATAGATATTTATTTCAAAAATATCCATTATTTTCATATAATTTATTAAATGTTTAACGTGTTCACGCTTACTTTAAGAGTAAATGATTCTTCACGCATGTTTTTGTAAGCTATAAATTTTTTTAAGTTTTGATGGTTGAGTACTTGCCTATAATATATTTGCATAACTGATGAAGCAATTAATTAATTTAAAATATATTAGTTTGAGACTTTGTTTATTGATATACGAACGAACTCGACACATCATACCAATTATATATATCTTATTTGAGAAAGCCAAGATAAATTCTCATCAACAAAAATTCCTAAGAATCTTATACTAGCTCGTTTTTTAACTAATTTATTATTTAAGATAACGTCAGGCAACTTGAAAAGAATGTTTCTTCTTGTGTTTTTTTTATGGAATAATTTCTCTGAGTTAAGCAAAAGTTTTTTAGCACTAAACCAATTATTTACTTTATTTAGTTCAATATCCATGTCTTCATATTATTTCTTAATATCATTATTAGTAAAAAAAAGATTTGTATCATCAGCAAACATGAGTGAATTTAGCTTTAAAGACACATGGTAAAAATCATTATTGTAAATTAAAAACAAGAATGGAGTAAAGATAGATCCATGGGGAACTCCACTTAAAACATTTAATACTCCAGATTATATATTACATACATATTGTTTTCTATAGGTAAGATAACTTTTGATCCAATTGTAAACTTTATTAATTAAACCATAGTGCTTTAGTTCATCTAATAGGATGCAGTGATCAAATGCATACTGTATCTAATGCTTTTGATAAGTCAATATAAACACAAGGTAAATTTATTTTGTTTAAAACCATTAGTTATTTGATCAACTAATTCAATGATTGCAAGTTCAGTTAAGAAATTTTTTAAAAACCGAACTGGTTTGGGAATAATAATTTGTTTTTAGTGAAGTGAATATAGGTTCTATTATAAATTACACGTTTGAAAAGTTTTGAAAATACAGAAAGTATTGATTAGGTTTATAGTTGGTTATGTCCAAATGTTCATTACATATAGGAATTACTTTTACTAATTTAAGTCTATCAGGGAAAATATCAGAGGTTATTGAGAGCTTTAGTATATGGATCAGAAGTTTGCTTAGGCTGATTTTGTTAAAGATAATTATATCACTAGGTATTTCATCAAACCCTGGTTCTTTCTTTTTTTTTAAAGAGGAAAACGTTTCTTCGAATTTTTTATAGTTAGGTTCATTATCGTACATGATAGCGTTATTTGTGGGTTTTAGATAGTTTTTTTAATAGGCAAGAATTTTTTTTTCTTTTTTCTTTTTAGTTATTATAATTTCATCAGTACTTGGCGAAATACGATGATTAGTAGAGTGCTGTGAATTGTTAGTAGAGAACTGTGAATTGTGCTGTGGATTGTTTTACTTTTCATTTTTAAAGGGATCCCTAAGTGCTCCTAACATATAATCTCATATGAAAGAGCATTAAAAAAAAATATGTAAGTTTTTTTTCTTTTTCACTAAATTGTAATAATAAATGCATGCTAACAAAAAGCAATTGCCGAAATCACTAAAAAACAACTCCATTTTGATTTTATTTTTTCACCATTGAAACTCGATTGTTAGTCGTTAAAAATCACGTTAGTACGTCACAACAACTTTAGCATATCTACTTCGATTTTCAAGTAAAAAAAAGTCATGATTAAATAGTTAAGTTTTAATCAAGTTTTTTTAATTAGTTTTGCAAAAACAGTATAATAGCATTCGGTTGAAAGACGTCGTTAAAAAAAAAGTTATAAGTAATAGTTTTAAATAGTTTAGAACTTATAAAAAAGTCTTACAGGGCTCGTATTAAGCGTATCGTGATCGCGATTGCTACACACACTTTTGTGATTAGTTTTTTCTTAAAAAAATCTTTTCGCGACTCGTTTTTTTTTTTGGTTGATTTATTACTTTTTTTTTAGCTTAGCATTTTTTTTAGCAATTCTTAAAGTAATGTTTTTATCAAAAAGAACGTCACACAGAATTTATTATTCTGATTAGATAGA
Source organism: Hydra vulgaris (assembly GCF_022113875.1). Taxonomy (NCBI): domain Eukaryota; kingdom Metazoa; phylum Cnidaria; class Hydrozoa; order Anthoathecata; family Hydridae; genus Hydra; species Hydra vulgaris. The sequence continues at coordinate 12,000,209 of NC_061169.1, read as the reverse complement.
AGAATAGATGATTTGCTCTTTCGCGCGGAGATTTTCTTTTAACGTAAAACATTTTTGAATTTAAATTACTTTAAATCTCTGCGTGGAAAATTGTTACAAGATAAAAACCAACGTTTTTATCTTTGTTTATCAAAACTTCATGTTTAAAATAAGGCTTAAAAAACGTTAGAGCAAAAAAATTACTGACTTTTATTTTGCATTTTCATACTGTTTGAAAAAAAAAAACTAATAAAAAAGAAATAATATATAATTTTATTAATATATTATTAGTTAATTCTTTTTTATTAGTTTTTTTTTTTTTCAAACAGTATAAAAATGCTAATAAAAACCAGCAATTTTTTTACTTTAACGTTTTTAAGCCTTATTTTAAACATGAAGTATAATTCGATTTATTAAACCAAATTTTTTTGTTTTATCTTTGATTGGAAAACTTGAAATAGAAAAATTAAATAAAAACATCAACTATTTAAATAAAAAACTTAATTATATTTAAACTTTTATTAGTCCTTTATTCAAGAAACAATAAATTATAAAAACGTGATATCTAATTTTTTATTAAGTTTTTGACGATGTTTTTTGATTTATTGACGATAATTTTTTCCCCCCATTACCGCACATCGGCGCGAACTATAAGAGAGAGGGGGAAGGGGGGGGGGGTGTTTTGAGCAAAAAAAAAAAAAAAAATTTTTTTCGCGATTAGATTTTTTTGCGTTAATTCGAGCCCTGTCTTAGTTTAATTTCTAATAAAATGTCTATTCAAGCTTATCAATTTGAACCAAAAAAATATAGCAATTTAACATAAATGTTAATTTAACTAAAACATTTTACAATCATTTTTTTTATCAAGCAAAAATGAGAGTAACCACTTTTGAAACCATAAAAATTACTGAAATAAATTTATTTTTTTACTAAGGCAATATTTTAAATAAACTTTCATGTGTCTAAGTCAATATTCATTTGTTTTTAACTGACTAAAAAGAGCTTAAAACTTGACTTCTATTCATTTTTAGCAGTGGAATTGCCCTTATAACACAAATATATAAATTAATATTATAAAAAAAATTTTAATATACAAATATATTTTCACAAAATGCTACAAAACTTATTCTTGAACGTAATTATGTGTTAGTTGAAAAAAAAACGACTTTACTTTTAAATTTAATTACCAACTAATAAGTTTGCAATAATGACATTTTGTCTACTTTGTTTAATTTGACGTACTAACGTTAGTTTTTTGAGGCAGTAGAGTCAATAAACTTTGGACAAGACGCATTTTTTTAAATCGAAGAAAAGCGTTTTTTTGAAAATTAAATTTGTTAGTGTGTGTTCATTATTACGTTTTAGAAAAAATAATATACATCAAACTTTTTTTTTTTATGCTCTTTCATATGAGATCATATCTTTATAGCGCTTAGGGATCCCTTTAACATTTTTAAAAATTAGTCTATTTATTGTGATGACTAATAGATAATTTTGTTATTAATTTACACTTTTATCCATAAATCTTTTTAGCTATAAATACAAGACCATTGTTTTGTAGTCATTTAGCTATAAATACAAGACCGTTGTTTTGTAGTCATTCAGCAATTGCTAGTGAAAAGTCAACAGTGCTCTTGAAGATTCTATTTGTTTTTTATACTTTTAATTACAATGGCGAAAGGATATTGGTCAACTACAAAGCGATAAAAAGCTGTTACATTACGTGGAGAAGGTTATTCGTACATAGAAATTGCCAAAAAGTTGCGCAACGGAGCAACAAAATCTGTGTGAGGAAGGTGTGCGAAAAGTTTTGAGGCAATCAATACCTTCAAAAATATGCATAATAAAATGGATAAAAAGAAAAAGATAACTGCCAACGATGACAGAATGAGAATGAGGCTTGCACTTAAGAATAATTAAAAATGATTTAGAGGCAACAGGAGTTTTGGTTAGTTGAAGAACAATTCGCCTAAGGATTTTGAAAATGGTTAAAAAGCAAGACCGAGAAAAAAACCATATTTAAATAAAAAACAACAAAAGGATCGTTTGATTTGGGCAAAAGAATACAAGGAGCGGACAAATGAAGACTGAGAAAAAGTTATTTGGAGTGATGAAAGCAAGATTTCCATTTTCAGAAGTGATGGAATCAATTATATGAGAAGAAGGCCCGGTGAAGATCTTTTACCTGAGTGCACATTAATTACAATAAAACATCCCATAAGTGTAATGGTGAAGGATGCATGACCAGAGATGCTGTGGACGACCCACAGCATCTCTGGGTCATCCACATTGCCATTGGTATTTTAAACGCCAAAATATACCAAAAAACATATTAGAAGCCAAATTACCTCCATCGATTGATGATTTGTTTGAGGGCAAAACAGAAACCTGTGTGTTCCAGCAGGACAGTGTTACATGCCACACCGCAAAAGCTGCCAAAAATTGATTTAAAGCCAAAAAGATAAACATTTTGAAGTGGCCTAGAAACAGTCCGGATCTTAATCCGATCCGAATCTGTGGTCTTGACTGAAAAAAACTTGTAGGGAAAAAAAAACCTTGGATAAGCGACAAATAATAGATCAAGTTCTGGTTTCACGTGATTAACACTGAAGATTTGGGCAATTTAGTGGACTTTATACCTCGTAGGATTGCTGCAGTAATAAAAAATAATGGATATTCAACAAATATATTAAGTTTTTTTTTTATAAGCCATTTTTTTAATAACATGTTTTGTAAGTTGTAAAACGTAAATTTATCATAATTTGATACTTTGTCATTAAATTGTTATATATTTATATAAAAATTGCGAATTTTAATTAAAATTTTAGTTTTTTTTAATCTAAACAGATTAAAAAATAATAATCAATAAAGAAAACCGCATAAATATGGTTATTTTCTTTTAAAAAACACACCAAATTGAAGTTTTCATATATTTTAAAGGGGTGTCCATTCCTATGGTCACTAGTGTATGTCCCCATTGCTCCAAATTTTTATCAAAATCCTAATTTTAAATCCATTGAAAATTTGAAATATTTATATTTGCGTTTCAATCTCTATACCATAACTGAGAAAACGAAGAATAAACGCAAATAGATCTGTTTTGTCCAATCTGTACAGAAGCCCATGGTTAGAAACCTCATGTTGTCTTATATTGTCATTGGGAGAAAAACAACTGTATTTTGACCTTTTATCAATTGTTTACAAAATTTTTAAATGAGGGTGTATAATATTTTTAATGAGGGTGTATACACCCTCATTAAAAATATTATACACCCTTTTTTTAATATATAAAGAATTTAGATCAAAGCATTAAATATTATAAAGATCGTTCTCAAGAAAAGTCCATTAACACAACAAAATCTTTGCAATATGAAAGCAGAATGCATCATCAAAGCAGGTACATCGTAATTAAAACAATATTTTAATTATGATGCAACTGGTTAAAAAACAGATTGTAACATCAACAGATATATTGCAACATCAATAAGAAGAAGTTTGATATTTTTTTCTATTGTTTTTATCTCTATTTTTTTTAGTCAAATGTCCCACTATGCCATGTAAAATTTTTACCCTCCAAAAATGACGGGAGTTATTATCAGTACAACATTAAATGATGTTGTTAGATGAAATATAATATTTTATGAGTATAAATTTAGTATAAAATAGTAAAAAAAAATTTATAAGCTCATTGGACTTTCATTTAGTGTAAGAAGACAATCATTTTTGAATATTTTTTTTGTTGCAAGTTGTAATAAAAGCAACTTTGCACAAACAAAAGCACGAGCATACTTAATATATCTCATTATCATATCTCAAACATCAAAAACAAGTGACGGAACCCATACACCCATACTCATAAGTCTTAACTTAGAATTAAAAAATTCTATAATAATTTTATTTATTTATTTTTTTAATCTATTATTATTATGTTTACTTTATAATACAGTTTTTACAATCAATTTAAGTTAACAATTTGTAACAGTATAAATTTTAAAATAAAATTTCTGAAATAAAAAAAAAGCATTAGCTTAATAATCCTTAAACAACATTCAGATTTGTTCTCTTAATATTTGTTCTGAAATTTCGTTTCCTGTTTTCATTCCTGCCTCCAATGCTCCTACTACATATGCAGATTGCTCAAACCCTGCCAAATATTCTCCAGTAAACCATAAATTGCCAACAGGTTGTTTTAACAAATCATAATGCTCTTGTGTTGTTCCAAAAGTTGGATTAGAATAGGCACCTTGAAAATTAACATCGTAAGTCCAATTGCTACGAAGAATTTCTAAAAGTAGGCACAAACTTTTTATTAAATTTATAAAAACACTCGTTGAAACATTTTATATTTTCTTATATATATATATATATATATATATATATATATATATATATATATATATATATATATATATATATATATATATATATATATATATATATATATATATATATATATATATATATACATATATATATATATATATATATATATATATATATATATATATATATATATATATATATATATATATATATATATAAAATATATATATATATATATATATATATATATATATATATATATATATATATGTATATATATATATATATATATATATATATATATATATATATATATATATATATATGTATATATATATATATATATATATATATATATATATATATATATATATATATATATATATATATATATACCTGTGGCCATTGGTACATTCGGTCCATAAACACTTTTGTGTAAGGCGTGTATGTCTTTTATGATTTTATAATCAGTCTCTAATTGGTTATTTTTACATTCTTTACCGGTTAAAGTTACTAACAAAATTGGTTTAGTGGGAAATATGCGCTCGAAGTTTTGCCAATGCGTATAAACTTTATCATTTCGACCGATCATTATGTAGTTAGAGTCCTCCCAGAACTTAAAAGGAAATTTTAAATATATTTTACAGTAATCCCCTGTTGTAATACTTTTAAGAGCTTTTATTTTCCAATCTGGCAAAGAAGGTTGAATTGATATATAATTGCTTTCCAACACTTTGCCACTGACTGAAAACAAAATGTATTTTGCAGAATAAATTTCCCCAGTTGATAAAATGACCTTGTAAATACCGTTTTCAAGTATTACTTTTCGCACTTCTTTGTTGAAAAATATTTTATCTTTGAAAGGTTTAGAAATAACTTCAGCAATATATTCGTATCCTCTGTAATCTGTTATTACTACATCATCACCGTCGCCTGTCAAAGAAAAAGATTTTGCAGAAAGTTCTGAAGCAGGATTTCCACTTTCAAAGTCTATTTTTAAATATTCAGTAGCATGCTCGAGTTTTGTATTAGGATTCCAACCAGACTCGCTTAAAGCATTGCTTAAAGCAATGTCAACTTCCTTATTTTTCATCAATTCTGGTACATCACGTCTCAAAATATCATTTAATCTGTTTGAAACGGCAAGTACAGATTCTGCTGAATGATGCTTCCCTTCGTCATCTCTAAAATAAAAGCTAATAATAAAACTTTTTAATATTTTTAAAAACGTTATATGTTAAATACATGTCATAATATTTAATACATACAACTCATATATCTTAATAGATAAACCAACAATAGCAATGTATAACCCAATATAATCTACATAAATTGTGCATCCAGATAGTAAAGTTTCAATCTTTTTAACTTATGACTTAACATACATATTAAAAGTTCCCATAATATACGACGAAAATACCATATTTTCTTAAATATTGTGAGTATAAAATAACAAGATGAACATTTATCAACCCCAGTAATTACTCAGTTGTTTAAGTATATAATCCCAAACATCATTTAAACTTTTTAAAGTAACAAAAAATTAGTTTCTATAAACGACGGCGGCTTTCACGGCACATTTGTAACAAGATTATCATAGAGTTAGGTTCATTGACCAATTAGAAATGTTTTGTATACAGACTCTTTGTTTGCTGCTAGCTAGAAGTGGTTAAAGCTAATTGCACTCTAGACAATAAAAATTTACTATACAGTTTACATTATTATATCGTTACGATAAATGTCAGTGACATTTATCAAAAAACATTATATATATATATATATATATATATATATATATATATATATATATATATATATATATATATATATATATATATATGCTCTATAAAATTAGATGTTTATATGTATGTTTATATTCATTTTTATTTATCTGTAACTAATTATCTATCTATTTATTTATCAATTTAGGGTATTTAAATATAAAGTGTAATTTCAGGAGAGATTGCCATACCTTAGGAAAAATCATTTTTCCCCCGCTAAAATTTAACATACTAATAACTTATTAAAGACAGACTTTCACAGTTATTTAGGGTATCAGTAAATAAAGAATTTTAAAAGCCAAAAAAAAGGAGTCTGCTTTTAATTAAGGTTTATTTGAACTTTGTTTTTGGAGAAGAGATTGCTAGTTGTAAAGTAGGTTGTTAAGAGAAATTACCAAATACTAGGACAGGTTGTTAAGTTGTGCGGAGAGATTACCACTCCTAATAATTAACATGTTTACGCAATTAATTAACTTTTATACAATAAATGTTTAGAAATTTAAGATAACTGTATAATTTTAATATTTGGATATCAAACAAGTGGGTTTGAATGGAAAAGTATTTCAACAGCATTAATAAATCTAGTGGGTTTTGGATGGAAAATTTCAACAGCAATAATAAAACTTTTAGAAGTCTAAAGACTGCTTTTGCTTTGAGATTAAATTACAAATTTGTAATTTTTGAAAATAAATATGTAAATAGGTAATATAAAGAATATATAAATGGCTAATATAGATTTATAACAAACTATATGTTTATTTTGAACTTTTTTTTATCAAAACAGCTAAAAATAAAAAAATAAAATTTAATAAAAAACCACTAAATATAAAAATTGAAATAAGAAACTTAAAAATCACGATAATGTATTAACATTAACAACATAACTTGCATGCGAAAGAAATTACTTTTTAAAGGTACTCTAGCTCACAACATGTAATACCATCATAATAAAGTACTGGATCTGTTTTTCTTCTACTTTTGATGTATAATAATGTTCCAAACAATGAACACAAACATTTTCAAGCGTGTTGCTTGTTGTTATTATCCTATGTACGGTTGAGTACAGTGATCTTTTTTTTGTTCTTCCCAAGTAACTTCTTAGATTTTGTATTTTTTAATTTTGCAATAAAGTTAAATCTGTGTTATGAACGTTTTGCTTGACTGTTTTGATTTTTAAAATTAAATCGGTAATACCTTCGCAGAACTGCAGTTGGTATCTCTTTTAATTTGGAAGAACTTAAGTCAAAATTGTTGCTGATTCATCAAATGATTTTTGCACACTTGCTTAAAAATGCTCTGGCAGATAAGTGGGTTGTGCCTCCACATTTGAGCTTAAATGAATATCAGGTACTTGTGAAAGATCAATGGCATTTTCAGTTATTTATAAAAGAACAAGGAAGTAAAAAATTGTTGATTTAAAAATTTCAGAGGCCAATTTGTAAATGAATAAAATGTTTCAAGCATATGTTAGTAGTTTTCCAAGTATAAACCTGTTTATTTTTTTTTAGGAGTTGTTTTTAAGAAATAATCTAAAAAATCGTATGAAAATAATTTCTAAAAGATTTAAAAGCTCTTTCTATTGTTTGCAGAAAACGAGTTATATGACTTGGTAAGCATATCATCATATATCATTGTGAAGATAAGAATCCTATGCAAAAATTAAAAAAGTATGGAATAGGTCGCTACCATGTAACGTTTAAAGAATTTAAAATAAGTTAAAATAGAAAAATGGTTTTAAACCGTTGAATAAAAATATTAATAGTAATATTGCTAAATTTTCCAACATAAAAATTATTATGCTTTCATCTTGACATCTACTAAAATGGAAGACATTTGACATGAAATTTGGCATTTAGATCCTTTTTCTGCAATTACTTAATCAGTGAAATTTGTTGCAAATCAGTTTCATCCTATTAAAAAGTAACTCTGGTTTGTTTATTATCTACTTTTCTTGCTTTATAGATTTTAATAAATTAGAGTAATATCTTACTTCTCTATTCATACCTTAATATCTAGAAACTGACATTTGCTAATCAACATCTTTTCGTATGAAATCTTTTTTATTCTGGCTTAAAAATCTCTCTAACCATAACTTTCCATTTCAGAGACCTTGTTAAAATTAACCAATCATAACATTCCATTTCAGAGTTAAAATTAGTTTTAAATCTAAATCTTCTTCAAAATTAAATGCTACGCAACGCAAATCTGTACTAGTCTTTGGAAACCCATTTTTTGCACTGCATTTTTAATTGATTGATGATTCTCTCTTCTTTATGTAGACCAAAAATAAGATGATGGACACATGCGAGTGCATGACAAAGAACTATCTTTTTTTCAATTCTAAATTCTAGTGTTTTATAATACAAAATTGCTAAACTTTTGACAAAATGTTTTTTTTTTTTTGTTTTTTTTGCGTGTTTTATTGCAACATCAAACTTTTCTTAGACCCAACTTCCACGATTGGCCTGCTTGCGTTTGTATAGATTAGGTATCTAAATATATAATTATATAATTATCAACGTTGAATTTGAAAAAAGAAAAGTAAAAAAAAACTTTTAATAGGAAATAACACTCACAAGTAAAGAGGAAGCAAAGATAGCAACAACAACAACATCAACAACAACATCTTTAAAAAAATTAGTTAAATAACGAATGCAATTTACCCTTAAAATAAATGAAATATAATTACAAATGTTTTTAGAAATATAAAAAACATTTTTATTTTAATCAAAATAACATTGAAGTTAAACAAAAAAATTTACAAATGAATTGAAAATAAAAGTCAATGAACAAATATATAATAGTTTTGTTTTAAAATTATTATAAAATAAAAATTTTTTAAAAAAAAGGTATTTATATTCTTTTCTATTTAATTGCGTTTCTTTATTATTATTGTTTTTGAATCATTATCTCGTTCATTTTTATCTAGTAGTAGATGATGAAGTGATTTCAATTATAAATTTGAGAAAAGTGTTATGAAATTTTTGTAAAAAAAATTCTTTTATGAAATTTACTTTAATGAAATTTTTGGTAAAAAAAAATTCTCTTATGAAATTTACTTTTATGAAATTTATGGGTAAATAAGTTTTTTGTAAAAAATTCAAATACAGTTTTAACGTTTTAACTACTTTAAATGAAAAAAGGAAAAAATTTAGGAAAAGAAATAAAAAAATAAATAAAAAACAGATAAATATTAAATGTAAAAAAAAAAATAAAAATAAAAAAAAAAAAAAAAAAAAAAAAAAAAATATACATTTTTTACAACCACTAAGTATCATTTATCATTTTACAATAATTATCATTCTTATTAATTATATATATATAAAATCAGTCTTTAGATCTAGATCAAGATTAGTAACTATTCGTAAATATCCTTGAAATAACTTTTTCAAAATATTTTGATTAATCAAATTTTTTCACACTTTCGAATTTTGCATTTTTTTATCAAGCATCTTGTATAACTATTTTGCTTTTTATAAGGTGGATTAAAATTCAAAAAAACAAAGAAATATTATTTTTTAAATTTGTTTTCATTAGATAAACTACCTATCTTCCACTTAAAAATTATTTTAATGATTGTTTACGCTTAAAACCTGATTAAAACAATTAATTTGTCCTCTAATATTTATTATTATTCATAGCAACGCGTAAAGAAACAACATTAGATTGCCTTTAGTTTATCTCCTATAAATACTAAGTAATTGATATATATTCAACTTAAAATATATCTAATAAGTTTTAACATATTCTGTTGTTTTTCTTTTTTTTTAATTTTAAATAGTTCAATGAACATAGCTTGAATAAAATATATTTTTTTAAGTTTTTGAGGTGTTCCAAGAAGACCTATCGGTCTTATCATATAGCACCACGGAGGAGCATTAAATCAGGAAGTTCACGCCTCCTTTCAATCAATGTCGCTTAATGGGTTAGAACCAGCGTTGAACCACAAACCACTTGGTTCTGAGCAAGAACTCAAACGACTGTGTCACGGCTGCTCATTTTTAAATACTTTACTGTTATGTTTTATATTTTTTAGCTTATTAAATTATGCTTAAAAAAATAAAAAAATATAACGTTTATACTTTGGCAAGGGACGAGTGAATAAGCGCAAACTGACATACTTACGAATGGCGTAAGTGCAAAATGCAATAAGTGCGAATTGACATAATTATGTCAATTCGCACTTATTGCATTTTGCACTTACGCCATTCTTAAGAGCGAACTGACATAAATGCGAGGCAGTTACAAAAACTGGCATACGTGCGAATCGGCATAAATTCGAACTGGCATAAGTACGCCACGAGAATTTACAAATATTGGCATAAGTGCAAAGTCGCATAAGAGCGAAATACCAATTTGCACTTATGCCAATATTTGCAATTTTATTCCGCACACTTATGCCAATTTGCGCTTATTCCAGTTCACACTTATGCCAATTTACGCCTATTAAGCCTCCCGTGTGGCAATAGACCTCTTCTTGTTGTTTTAATTTTCAAAAGAAACGCGTATGCGCAACTCTGTGGCAGTCAAAACAAACATTTTTTTTAACTTTTGTTGAGTTAAGAAAAACTAAACATTTGAAATTTTTCTATAATCCAAAAACTTTTATACATTTAAAATATGGAAAATTAGCAAGAATCAGGGTACTGTGAGGCTTTAGATAAAATTAACTAGTTCAAGTATAAAGAAAAGCTTACTTTCAGTGACAGAAGCACGCTCTCAGATCCATAAACATTGGTGGAAAACTCTTGGAAAGATGATGTATCATTTTTTCCAGATAATCAGAGGGTTGATATATACACATATCTCATTAATACACCAAGCCAAGAAACAAATGAGAAAATGAAGGCTTGTTGTCAAAATGTTTGAATGGTGCAACTTAAAAAATCAATGAAACCAAATTTTATGAAAAAAAGTGTTCAAATAACAATTTTGTTTCAAACCATACCTTATAAATAAATGTCGCATCAGCTGTTTTAATATACAATGTTGGGATAATATTCTTAGAACATTGATATCTCAAAATATACTTATAAATGAGTGTTCAAATTTTTCACAGCTTGAAAGATCTTCAAGAAGAATTTATTGAAAAACTTGTATTGCCTCATCAATATTTTGGTCAAATGTTTGGACCATTTAATAATTTAGCAGCGATTAGAAAGGACATAAAAATATAAAATAATCCTATTTCAGGAGCTTTTTTAATATGATTTTTATAATTTGTAAAATTTTTAACTTATACCATGTGTATTTTAAGCAACAGTTGTTTATCGTGAAGTGTCATTGAATAGTTATGTAACGCTCTTTGGTGGGTGAGTTCCTTGAAAACGTGACGAAGCGCGGCTAGGCGGTAAGCGAGTTAAGCTGAAAATAACGTCACGCTAGAAGTTTTAATTGCAACAATCTTTTTCAGCTACAGCCAGAGGCAATTTTACGAATAAAATAAAGGGGATTGAATCCTTTAAAGGTACCGACTGGCTTCTGAAAAAAAAAAACTTCAAAAATATAATTTGCCAAACTGAATTGTGTCAAATACCCAACTAGTCGACTAAATTAGAGCAGCCGTGGCGCAGTGGTTAGAGTTCTGGCTCAGAATCCAGAGGTCCGAGGTTCGACGCCAGCTCTAGCCCAACAAGTGACATTGGTACGGAAGGAGGCGTGAACTTCCTGTTAAATGCTCTCCCGCGGTGCTCTATGATAAGACCGTAAGGACTTCTGGGAGCACCTAAATACATACAAAAAAAAAAAAAAAAAAAAAAAAAATTCGCATAAAAACTGACTAAAACTTGAAAATGGCCTTTTTTGGCGGGGGGAGGGGGTTAAACACCCCGACACCCTCTCCCCTTAAAACCGCCACTGGCTACAGCGATTCTACAGCAGGCTATAAGGACATCATAGTAATACTGGAAAGGTACACTTTCTTATATCATTGCAGCTTTCTTGTCTTTATTTGTTGTTAAGTAAAGCATCATTATGTTTCATCATTATGCTAAAATAGAGCTTTGATTAATACTTTTATCCAGTTTAAATAAATAACAACTTTTAAAGTGTATTAACTAAACTATCTTTTTGTTTTGATAGTCTTTAGTCAACAACGGATTTTTAAATTGCTATGAGTTTACAACACTTAATTTTAGCAAAATTCCATTAAAATGTCATGTCATAGAAAACAGAAAAATATCAACATCTGTTTTCAATAACTTGACTTTCATAGCAAATCTGAAAGGTGCAAATGTCTAGCATGATTTAAGTACTACATAATAAAATACATCGTTGTACAGTCATTTTGATGGTTGTAAATTTCTTTAGAGCACTCATTTTTATATATTTTTAGACTATTTATTTCTGTCCCAATCTAACCTAGTAGGTTCAAAAAGAAAGGACTGTGCTGGAAACATAAGGGGGTTAAAAAGGTTAGCCCTTTTTGAATTAACAGTAGGTATGTCTGATGTGTTTCACTCAGCTAATCAAGTTTCATTTGCTTTTTTTGTGTTACATTCAAGCAATAGACTGTTTTTTATGTTCACTCGTTTTTTAGAAGTTGTAACCAGCTCGTATGAAAGGATTTCTCGACGTGAAATAGTTAATTTTATTCAACAAAGCCAAGAAACAGAGCTCGCTCAAGAAATAGAAAAGAAAGAGAAAGATGAAAAAATATTCTGTTGAAAAATACTGTTGTTTTATTTATAAATTATTCTCCTATGTTTAAACATATTTTATTATACATTATTCTTCTATGTTTAAACATGTTTAAACATGTAGAAAATGCTTCCTCTTTTATATTGACATCTAAAAGAGGTTTTTTTCTCGGCATCGGAAAGAGCTTTTTGTCATACTTTGTATGAAGAGCTATTATCATTTTCATTTGATAAAAACAACTTTTTATATATGAAAAGTAGGAATCCTATAATGTATAGGATACTATAGTATACTAAAAAGTATGACAAAAAAGTCGTTCCGACCCCGAGAAAAAACACTTTTTCAGAAGTACATAATTGATTAGCAAAGACGTCTTAAACACGCATTTTTTTTATGTCTTTTAATGACAAGATATAGATAAAAAAGACGCTTTTTCGATGTCGAAAAAATATGTCTTTTAGATTTGCATATTTGACTAAAAAAAGGCGTCTTAAAGACGCATTTTTTATGTCTTTTTATGACAAGATTAAGATAAAAAAAGACGTCTTTTCGATGTCGAAAAAAGATGTCTTTCAGATTTGCATAATCGATTGAAAAAAGACGTCTTAAAGACATCGTAAATGAGACATTTAAAGACGTCTTTTCGACGTCTTTTTTCTTAGTTTTCATAGTTATTTACATAAGTATAAAATATATTTTGAAGTTTATTATTTATTGTATAACTTTATTATGTTGAAATTAACAATATAAAAGATTTACCATGGAACAACCTTAAGGTAGATCAACCTTAAGGTATGGATCAACCTTAAGGTAAATACCATGGATAAAAATAAAAGTAAATATTTCGTAAAAAACGATGATTCTGAAATTTTAGCCTGCAATACCTTTTACATTAAAGTATGGCAATCTTTCTTTAAATGCAAACTGTCTGTACAGAAATTATTTTCTTTTTTCTTTTTTTATATAGACAATACGTTAGCTTTTATACAAGTCAAAGTTGTTGCTGCAAGCAATAGTACCTGTTCATATGATTAAAGTTTCGTTAATGTTAAAAATTTATTTTGCGTAACATCTTAAGTTTTACTATTAGCATATGACAAAAGCTTAATCGTACCACATACAACTTGATATGATACGATATATTATTATGTTGATACTATTTTTTTATTTAAATATAAATTAAAGAGTTTGTATACAACATAAAATTAGAGTGCTTTATATACAACATGTATACGCACACGCATATGCTTGTAAATTAGCTTAAAGCAGACCTGCAGTTTAAAGAAATTTCATCTTTAAAAATGTGCACCAAGAATACTTAACGATCTTGTCAGATCAGAGAACTCACGGCATTAATTTTTGGCCAAAAATCTCCCAACGCAAAAATCTCGCAGTTAAAACTAAGCGTCGTGTAGATTGAAATATTTTTAGGTTTTGTTCAGTTTATTCTAAAATATGCTGTTAAGGTTTATGGCTTAATAGATCAAAAAGTGAATAATTTAATATGTTAATATCAGAGTTGTTAGTCCTTGGCCTTGACCAAGTCTTAAGGCCAAAAATTAAGTCTTTGGCATAGGTCATGGCCTTAAAACTGTGTGCCTTGCCCTTGGTCTTGGCCTTGAAATTTTGGCCTTGGCCTTGATTGTTTTGGCTTTGGCCTTATAAAAATGCATAAATTTAAAGAATTAAAAGTTTCCAATTTTTCTTTTTATTTGTTTTCGGCTTTTATAAATATCAGCAAATATGTTTTTTTATTGACTTTGTAGAATTTTGCGCATAACTTTGGTTTATTTTTACAACATGTGGTTTATTGTCACAGCAGTTGCTACCTACAGTTTTGTTAATAATTGGTTTTAACGTTAAGAAAAAATTTAAGTCTTTGGTCTTGAAAATGTTTTTTAACAGCTTTAAATATTTTCTAATAACAAATTTTTTCCTATTTATATTTATTAATATCCATTTATATGTTGGATGTTCAAAAACAAAAGTATTTTATAGTTATTATAAGCATCAGGCTATAATAATCTAATACAAGGTCTTAAACTTTGTTGTTTGTTATTTTTGATCTAAGTAAAGTCATGATCCAAGCAACTATTGTGAATTTCAAATTAGGTACTACAGTCTTGCAAAATTGGTATTGCATGTGTTGTGGCTTGCAAAGCTGCTCAGTTGTATGGTTTTTATTTTAAAATTTGACAAGTATCAAAAAAGAATCTACAAGCAACAATTTTTTTACTGATGATTGTAATAGTTTCATTTGATTTCTGAAAATCCTTTGCATTTTGATTATATCTCGATTTTAGAAATTATTTTTATTCATAATAATTAACTTTTTTTTAAACTTGAATTTCATTTATATAATTTCAAAATATTTACATATAACCTTAATAAAAAGATAACATATTAAAAATATAAAAATAATTTATTTCTATTAGTTTTGATAAATATTACCTAGGGTGACCATACGTCCTTATTTTCCGTAGGAGAGTTTGCTAAACTACATGACAGTCAATTATACTAGAAATTAATCACGGCAGCAAACGTCAAAATTATGAACTAAATATAATTGACTAGGAGCAAAAACATAGTTTAGAGCGTGCTCCTTCGTAAAAAGAGGACGTCTGGTAACCCTAATATTACCTGTTATAAAAATATCAATAAGATGAAACATTTTTTAATATTATGTTTTTTATTTATTTTTAATAAATTAAGGTGTCTATGTATATAGTAGTTCTATTGGTTTAGGGTTAAGTTTGGTTTAAGATTAAGTTAAGCCTAAGGTTAGCTATTTAATCCGCACCAAAATATCTAAAGCTAGGCTGTTCAACAATCTATGCCAATTACAGTTTTTAGGTTTATGAATTAGAATTTATAAATTGAATGAAAATAGAACATGTATGATAAACTAATAGAACAGTAGTAATTTTTTGTTTATATTTTTAGGTATTGGCAGGCTGTACTTGACAACTTACCTTCCTGCAACAAGGTTAAAATTTTAATCTTGTTGCAGGAAGGTAAGTTGTCAAGTACAGCCTGCCAATACCTAAAAAATATAAATAAAAAATTACTACTGTCCTATTAGTTTATCATACATGTTCTATGTTGTTAACAACCCCCAACTACAAGTAATATATAATATTTTTAATAGCAGCAAGTTCTGAGAAGAATTTGCCTTTTATTTTATTTACTAATTAGATTACTTATATTTCATAATTTCTTTAAAATGTTTTGGAGATTATTTAATGCTGGTATTTTACTAAGTTTTAGGTTTTTTAATAATTTTCATTCAGGAGTATAACTATAATTGGAGTGTCCATTTTTTCTAATAATTTTTCTGCAAAAATCAACTTGATATTATGTTATCAATGCGAGATATCATAATCAATTCTCAAATCATAATCTTAAGATATAATTAAAAATTGGTAGGATGAAGTATATAGATCTATGATGACTCATACGGTTGTCTTCTTATAAATCAAATACAAGTTTAGTGCGAAATGTCTGTACCAATAGAAACCACTCGCAGAAACTTTTGATATTAATTGGTCTATTAAAATTTTATAGATATTTTTGACTGTGAGTTTGAAAACACGCGTAAAATGGCAATCGGGAGATTTTGGACAAAAATTAACGCCGTGACTATAAAAATGCATTTAGCGATTTTCACGCCGTCTGTTTTACTAATGTTACATATATTACTAGAGCAGTCATCAAACCTCGGACCTCTTGATTTGAAGCTAGCCCTCTAACCACTGCGCCACGGCTGATCAAACGGACTGTCATCTTAAACCGAACTTTAAGATAACAGCGTGAAAATCTTTAAGAAATAAAAAAATAATAGTTGTATGTAACCCTTTCTCAAGCGTTTTCTTCGCTACAAACTGGTATTCGGCCGAGCAGTTTACAACATTCGGCTAAGGTTTTACGATTGGCTATCCGTTTTCAGGTTATAGCAAAGTTGCTAGTTTTAAAGTTATAAAAATTGCTAATCAAGATTTTTTATCATAGCAGTAGTCAAAGATTTTTGGTTGATGAGATTCTTTGAAATTTTTCACCTTTTTTTAAAGGTATCTAGTTAGTTAGTTAGTAGTATTTATTGCTGTAACTGGAATGACTAGTGAGCATGGTTTTAGGCACACTGTGACAGCCGCTTCGATCGATTGTTGTTCGTCCAACAGTCGAACCCTGCTTTAAAGGAGTTTACAGACGATGAATTTACTAGTTCTAAAGGCAATGAGTTCCATAAGTTTGCTGATCTATTATAAAAGAAATTATGCCTTGATTTTTTGTTGTTTCCCTCTAATATTTAAAGCAGAGACCTCTAGCATGATTTTGAATAATTTGTAAGTTATGCTCTGTTATATTTACATTGTTCATTATTTTGAATAGTTGGATCATATCACCTCTTTCTCTTCGTTTAATTAAAGTTGTCAATTTCAAAAATTTTAATTGATCTTCATATCTGAAACACCTAATTGATTTAATCAATTTGGTGGCTCGACCCTGCACTTGTTCAATTACTTTACAGTCACTTTTTTGATATGGGGACCATACTGGAACTAAGAATTCTAGAAAAGGACGAATAAAGGTTAGATAGAGTGATTTAAGTAAATAACAGTCCAATCTTGCAAATGATTTTTTGATTCGGCTTAACATTTTATTTGCATTATTTGTTACAGACATAACTTGATCTTTCCACTTGAGATTTTTAAAAAATATTACGCCTAGATCTTTTACGCTGTTTGATTCTGGTAACTTTATGCCATTAATATATAGAGGGTTCTTTTTGTTGTTTACTCCATAATGCATTACTACGCATTTATCAACATTGAACTTTAAAAGCCAGTCTTCTGTCGATTTAAAGGATACATCCAAATCCCTCTGCAGACTTGAGGTACACTCGTCTAAATTTACCTTGGGCAATATCTTAGTATCATCAGCAAACAATTTGGTTTTATTTATTAATTTACTTGGCAGATCATTAATGTATATATTATACATTAACGGTCCAATAACAGAGCCCTGTGGCACGCCACTAAATATTTCAACCCACTCAGAAACAAATTCACCAAAAACTATTCTTTGTCTTCTATTACTTAGAAAAGCTTCCATCCATTTTAGAGCTAAGCCATTAATACTATATGCATTCAATTTAGTAAAGAGTCTCTTGTGAGAAACACTATCAAAAGCTTTAGCAAAGTCTAGCATTACTACATCTACAAATAGCAAAATACTTACAAATTTTTTTATTACATTTTTTTGCGTCTAAATCATATAAAGTTTTTTTTTTTTATCTGAGTGTTTTTATCTGATTGCGTGTTTAAAAAATCTGATAAATTGTAAAATATTAAAACAGATTTTATTCGAAAAAAAAAAAATTTTTAATCTTTATAGAGAATTATTAAGTTTTAAAGTAATTATTTTGTCAACTTTCAACTTATTCAGAATATATATATATATATATATATATATATATATATATATATATATATATATATATATATATATATATATATATATATATATATATATATATATATATATACATATATATATATATATATATATATATATATATATATATATATATATATATATATATATATATATATATATATATATATATATATATATATATATATATATATATATACATATATATATATATATATATATATATATATATATATATATATATATATATATATATATATATATATATAATAAATACTTATATTATATAAAATAATAATTCAATTTTAGTTGATTTTTATTCGAAATTTTTTATTTTCATAAATATCAGCCTGCAGTTAAATTTGCTTTATATTTGAAAATGAAAATGTTTTTCATGAGGCTAAATTTTAATAAAATTACTTGGCATTTATTTTGCAAATAAATGCGAAATAATTTATAAATAATCAATTATATTTGAAATAAAGAAAATAAACCTCTTCTTTTTATACTTTTGCTTACTTTTAAAGACTATTTTTATGGTTTGTATGGTTTAAAATATTTTAAATCTTCATATCTTTAATATCTTCAAATATGCACACAAATGAAGATTTGGAAAAGAAAAGTTCAATTACTAGTGAAATTGGCATTTACGGTAGAGCGGGGCGTATACACTTAGGCTAGAGCGAAGCAAATAGGGATACTTAAGAAACAAATGTTGCGAATAAACTAATCATACTATTTTTATTGATATAAAAACTAATCACACTATTTTTTTAAATTTATTGATATAGAAAACCAAAAAAAAAAAAAAAAAAAATTTAAAAATAAGCCACGACCACCAAAGTAACGAAACTAACCGTCTTTAATTTAATAAACCGTCGTAAATTTAACACGACCACCAAAGTAACGAAACTAACGAAAATAACTCACCAAAGTAGCGAAGACTAACTAAGTTTTTACATTGTTTGATAGTTTGATGAGTTTTACAGTGAAAGTTTGATAGTTTGAATAAGTTTGATAAGTTTTACAGTGTTTGATAAGATAAAATATTCAATCGCATTTGCGTTTTTTTCCATTTAATCCCAGTATTTCCCGGGATTTCCCGGGGACAAATTTCTCAATCCCGAAATCCCGGGATTGAAAATTTCCGGGATTTTTGCCATCCCTAATTAGATTGGGCGAAACAGTTGTAAAGTTGCAATTATTCGTTAATTGTAAAGCTTTAAAAATGATAAAAAATGAAGGCTATTTATCATTTAAAGATGTTCAGACATTGAACTCTCAAAAAAGTAACCGATAGAAACTACACGCCCACATAGCCATACACCACAAAAAAGACACAACAATTAAAATTATAAAGAAATCTTTTTTTGTTTTATTATAAAATACTCTTAAACAAACAAACTTCAGAAATTTTTCTAAAAATTAAATTGGGCAAATCTGGTATATGCTAGTAAATTAGTAACTACTACTAGATTTAAAACAAAAAATATTATGAATCACATAAATCACACTAAAAATACTCTGAAACTATTTGGCAAAATTTTTGATGAGCTGGCTTATTAGTAATATGCTAATGTATAGCAAATTTAAACATGCCATGTGTGTCAGAAGTTTTTCTAATTCTAAGTTCCTTTTTACTCACAGCTAAAATTGCATTTCATCCCATTTTGGACGATTGATCATTCTTATATAATATCTTACCGTCGTTATTTACATTAAATACTATTAATAATCGAAGTTAAGATATAAAAATAACAATTTCCCTGAGTTTATTACTAATATTGCTTTTCTAAATACAGAAAAAGATATTTTAGATTAAAAATAAAATCATCAGACTGTAAACATAAAATAATAATAATAATAATAATACAGCCAATCATATAAGTAAATTTGCCCCACAAAAGTCATTTTGCTGAAATTAATACTATTCAAAAAATTAAATTCTAGATTTAAAACCAGATTCTAAAAGAGGATAAAAAATACTGTCTGAAAAAAATAAACTTTTTATAAACAAAGCAAATTGGCAATATTTTAAGATAAAATTTTTGTCCTTGTATCGCTTAAATTGAGCAGCAAACCCTTTATAAGTGGTGGTTAGCAAATATAAAACAATATCCTAACAGAAATTGCTAAAGCTTTCTTATTATATGCGAGGCAGTGTGTGCATTGTAAATGACTATTTTAGAAAGTATGTATAACTTATGAGAAAAAGCGGAATCTTTTGTTATCATCAAACGATGAAAAGTTTTTTTATCATAACTTACCGATAGATTTTAAGTATCAAATATGCTAATTATTTGTTATAATAAAAAGTAAAAATAATAGTTATATGTAATCATTTTTTATGCGTTTTCTTCGTAATTGACCAAATTGTTTGCGACATTCGGCCGAATACCAAATAGTAAAAAAATTGCCCGAATAGACGGAACACCGAATAGTCACAGAATATTCATGGCATTTATCTAAAGCCGATCGAGTAATTTTAATTCGTTCCAATTTGGGTGACACGGGCTAAGGTGGATAACATTTAACTTGCAAAACTATTAATCCTTAAAAAATTCTTTATCAGTATGTTTGTTTTATCATAATGATTCATTGCATGTTTTTAGTTTACTTGTGGAAAAACTTGTACTAAAATTTAAAATTCATGAATCTGTCATCTGGTCACGTGTACGGGTTGAAATGAATTATTCTGCGTTTACTGTCTCCAATTTTAAAAACTCCTAACGCAAATCAAACATGCGCTACTTTATATATATACATATATATATATATATATATACATATATATATATATATATATATATATATATATATATATATATATATATATATATATATATATATATATATATATATATATATATATATAGATATATATAGATAGATAGATAGATAGATAGATATAAATATATATATATATATATATATATATATATATATTTATATATATATATATATATATATATATATATATATATATATATATATATATATATATATATATATATATATATATATATATATATATATATATATATATATATATATATATATATATATATATATATATATATATATATATATATATATATATATATATATATATATATATATATATATATATATATATATATATATATAGAGAGAGAGAGAGAGAGAGAGAGAGAGATAGATAGATAGATAGATAGATATAAATATATATTTATGTATATATTTATATCTATCTATCTATCTATCTATATATACATATATATATATATATATGTATATATATATATATATATATATATATATATATATATATATATATATATATATATATATATATATATATATATATATATATATATATATATATATACAATATTTTCATACTTTATACACTAATAATATGGCACATATTGACAAAATGGTGCTTATGGTAGCACCCATTTGATAAATTTGTGCCAGATCAAAGATATTGTTAACCTGAATGTGACATCATCGTAATCATCCAAATAGTATTTTAGATTAAATTGTTTAGTTAATCTCCAAATAAAGTGATCATCGTTTACTTTATGTATCCAACCAGCTCCTAATGGCACATTTTCACCATAAAATTTTTCTTTATGCACTCTACCTCCTATGTAGTTTTTTGCCTCTAGTATTAAAAAGTCTTTTACACCGTTTTCATACAAAGAAGAAGCCGCACCAACACTAGAGAACCCTGCTCCAATAATAATTATATTGTAATCTGGTTTATTATTTTGATTAGTACATTTCGTAACTAAGTATGAGACCAAAACTGCTACGGAAAACAAAGTTGTAAAAGATCGAATGTTCAATAATAATTTTACAATAAAAATAAGGCGATCACGTATCCATTCCAATAGCACCGACATAATCATAACCGTCAGAATAAAAGTTTTTATAAAAAGTAATCATAATAAAAAACGTAATAAAGCTATTGTAAAGCAAATTCCTAAATATCCTAAATTAGCCGTATTATGTATTCAGATTTTGTTGATTTTGAGTTTATAAAATAAAGAAAATAAAAAAATTAAATTTTTTGTTTTGTTATGATTGATACAATAACCTATTCATTAAGAATGGTAAATATATCCATTAATTTGTTTACCATTAAAATAAATGTTACCAGCCTCAAACGAATAAAACTCTAATTGAAAAAAATATATAATTGCTCTTATCTTTTAATGCGTTAAATAGCGTTAAATTCTATGACGACATCTATTTTCATATAATACTAGTTTTTAATTCAAGCCTTAAAAGGTTAAGCAAAAAAAAACATGCAATCATTACTCATGAGAATTTAAAACACGCAATCATTTACTCAAACATTGTTTTTCAAAGGACAAGTTATAAAAAAGTTAAAAACATCTCTTTGTTTGCGTTTTTTGCAAGTTTTTAAATCTCTTTTTTTGTTTTTCCGATATGTTGTATCAAACTCGTGATGTATTAGCAATATACCAGGCGTTTAACATAACGTGTATAACTAATATAGTTTTTCGGGTGGGAAAGTTTTTTAAGGTGGTACACTGCTATTAAATTGACAGAATTTTCAGACTTATACAGTATTAGCCTAAAAGTTCTGTCGGTTTGGTTTGGTTCTGTTAATTTGGTACGCGTTGGTTTGACAAGGTTCTAGCTGAAACTTTTTATATTTATGAGAATTTTAAAAAAATCTTTTAATTTTTTTTTTTTAATGTTTAATTAAAATTACTTATATTAAAAACTTTATTTTTTTTGTTTGTTTGTTTATGTATTCTCTTTTGGTTGATGTATAATAATAGTCATATGATTATTTTTTTAAAAAAAAGAAAAAGAAAAAAGATTTATTTGTTGTTCTCCTAATATAAAGAAAATCAGTTAGAACCTTGTCAAACCAACGCGACGTACTAGCAACGACGAAAGTTGGCAGTTATGGAAAATGCTTGGATTATAAGATTTAATGCGAGCTTGAACTATTTCTTAATTCAATTGGTTTTTTTAGAAATTCGATTTCTACAAGGTTTAGAAAGCCTAATTAGGTTACAACTAGTAGGGTACGTCTAAGATATCAAGGTATCGCTACGATATTGTTTATCCATATCGTACAGTCTAAGATATCAAGATACGATACGATATCGTATACTATATTTTGTTTCGACAACTCCAAATTTGTCAAAAAAAACACCATGAAATATTTCCACAGATACATGATGTTGTCAGAAGGTCAATGACAGCAAACGAATACTTTACAATAATGTTTCAATTGTCAACAGCGCTGTGCGATTGTTCTATGATGAGTTAATGCAAAATAAGCTTATTCGAATTAAGTTTGAAACAAAGAACAAGTTTATTTTTGTAGATATAATAAATATTTTAAACAAAATATAATTTTATATACTTACTAAAGCTATGTTTAAAAGTTCTATGTGCAGAGAACCTTCTGTAAACGAAATGGTCCCCTACTTTGTAAGTTGTTCGAAAGTTTTATGTACAAAGATCCGTCTGTCAACGAAATCCTACTCTGTAAATAGGGCAACTATGATAAAGTGTAAATTATCTTTAGTTAGAGCTTTTATACATAAAAAACAGACGTAGACCGTAAATACAGGAATGCCATTGACAAAACCAGATCAAAAAATGGAATTTAAACTTTTATGACTATAAGAACAAAATATGTAGAATATAGTGTCATGGTATGGTCTGGAAATTTTACAAACGATATTTCTGCTTTATCCATGGTAAAACTATTATTGCACAAGTTATTATTCTACATCATGTACAAATCAATTATTATGATGAAAGACCTGGGCTAGTTGTCTGCAGGGTAAGTTGATGAGTTGCATTTATCTTCAGAGCTTTTTATCAGAAAATGGCAAAGTTTACATAGAACCTTTCTAAATGACCGGTTCATCTTTCACTTTAGTATTGTAAGGATTCGGGCATGCTCTTGATAGGTATCAAGATTTTATGTGTTTTTTAGACAAAACTTAACTATTTGAACTTCGCTTCCTTTTTACTTTACGAAGAAAATAGTAGATTGTAAAAAAACTATAAACATATATTGCAAAGGCTTATATAACAGTTGTTTTTTTTTTTTTTTTTTTTTTTACATTTATTTTGCTGTTTAACAAATATAATCAACACATATATATACAAGAAAGAAAGAAATATGTCCGTATAACAAAGAAGACAGTAAAATCTTGTCAACAAGCACCGTTTTTGTATATACAGTATATAAAATAAACTATACTTTTTTACAATGATCTTTATAAAATAAAGAGTTAAACAGACAGAGGCTCAAAGAAGAGGCTCATCGCAATCTTTTCATAGAGCCCTTTATATACATTTTCATTAGGTTATGGATATTAAATTAAATTAAAAACCCTAATGGGCATAAAACTGCTGCGCTGATCAATAAAAACTAATAAATAAGATTATAAAGAAAATTACTTTGTAATCCTTTTAAGCACAAATAATAATCAAATTTTAAAAATTTCTTTTTTTATCAGAAACTTAAATGAACTTAATGACTTTGCCATACATTTGGATCCTTTTTGATATCTATTCCATATATTTGGCCCCCGATATGCAATGCTATATTCAGTATATTTATTAAGGTTTTGAGGCAGTTTATATGTGTTACTTATATTTGCTCTTAGATAGTAGTTTTTATTTATGTTTATTTCAAACTTGTTAGTAAAGTTTGTAGGAGAGAGATTATTATTAAATTGATACATAAAAATTAAATACTGATAGATATTTATTTCAAAAACATCCATCATTTTCATATCTTTCATTATAGATTTTGCATGCTCCCGCTTATTTTCAAAGTAAATGATTCTGCATGCTTGTTTTTGTAAACTATAGATTTTTTTAAGTTTTGATGGCTGAGTACTTGCCCATGATATGTTTGCATAGCTGATAAAGCAATGCATTAGTCCAAAGTAAATTAGTTTTAGACTTTGTTTATTGATATATGAGCGAACTCTATACATCATACCAATTATATTACTGATTTTAGATTGAATATATCTTATTTGAGGAAGCCAGGATGCTTCTCATCAACAAGAACTCCTAAGAATCTAATGCTGGCTTGTTTTTTAATTAAGTTACTATTTAGGATAAGGTCAGGCAACTTAAGAGGAAGGTTTTCTTCTTACGCCTTTTTATGGAATAATATACATTTTGTTTTCTCTGAGTTAAGCGAGAGTTTGTTAGCTCTAAGCCAATTATTTACTTTAATTAGTTCGATATTAATGTCTGCATATAGATTCTTGGTATCACTGTTAGTAAGAAATAGATTTCTATCGTCAGAAACATGACTGAATTTAGTTTTAAAGATGCATTGCAAAAATCATTTATATAAATTAGAAACAGAAGTGGACCAAGGATAGGTCCTTGGGGAACTCCACATAAAACATTTAATACTCCAGATTGTATATTGCAAACATATTGTTTTCTATTGGTAAGATAACTTTTAATCCAATTGTAAGTTTTATTAATTATACCATAGTATTTTAGTTTATCTAATAGGATGCAGTGGTCAACTGTATTAAAAGCTTTTGATAAGTCAATAAAAACTCCTAAAGTAAATTTGTTTTGATTAAAACCATTGGTTATTTGATTAACTAATTCAATAATTGCATGCTCTGTTGAAAGGTTTTTTTGAAATCCAAACTGGTTTGGGTAAAATAATTTGTTTTTGGTAAAGTGATTATAGATTCTATTATAAATTACACGTTCAAAGAGTTTTGAAAAAACAGAAAGTATTGATATAGGTCTAAAGTTGGTTATGTCCGAATGTTCATTACATTTAAATATAGGGATTACTTTTGCTAATTTAAGTACATCAGGGAAAATCCCAGATGTTATTGAGAGCTTTAGTATATGGATCAGAGGTCTACTTAAACTGGTTTTATTAAAGATAACTAAATCACTCGTTATTTCATCAAATCCAGGTGCTTTCTTTTTTTTTTAAAGAGGAAAAGGCTTCTTCAAATTCTTTATTTACAAATTCTTTATCGTACATGATGGCTTTATTTGTGGGTGTTAGATAATTTTTAAATGAATCAGTTGTTGGATTTATTTTATTAGCGAGATTTGGACCTTTACTATTTCCATTCAGTTTTTTTTTTTTTTTTTAATAGTTGCAATTTTTCATGATCTAAAGGCTGTTTATTAGGAAAAAGGCTTTTTGGGTAAGTGGACAAAAATTTCACGGGGTTAGTTGTCTCCTATTATGGAAAAAAATAAATTGTTATAAAATTAATTTTTTTTATTAGTAGTAAAATTGAGAATATTTATTTTTTACAGAAAAAAAAAAAAAAAAAAAAATTTAGGGAATTGTTTTTAAGTAAAATAAACTATTGCTTTGGCAAATTAAACTAACTATTATTTGCAATCAACAAAATTATATTAAATTTTGGTAATTAGCCCCGGTCCTCTCAACGCATAAAAATAAAAAGTTAATGTTTTTAAATAATTATTGAAATTCATAATAACTTTTTCTATAGTTTTAGAACCAACTCATGCAAATTATTATTGAAAAGAAAAGTAAAGAAAATAATGAAACTATTTACGTTTTTTAATAAAAATATATAACAAAAATTCTTAAATTAAATTTTTTTATTTTTTACATGTTTATTCATAATTATAAATAAAGATTGAAAAAAAAATATTTAAAAACAGAAGGTTTTTAGAAAAAGTTGTTAAAAATCAGTCGCACTTTCATTTTAAATTAAAAAAAAAGATTTTATTTAAGGATATATGTTTTTTTACGGTTTTATTTAGTTTGGGTTAATAAAAATTCCAGTATGGAAGAATTCTTAATAAAAAAATGGTTGCGATTGGTAAGCTTAAATATGTGTTTCATAATTCCAGAGTTTAAAAGAAGTTAAGTTAAAAGAAGAAAAAAGGGCCAACTTTAAAATGCAGTTTATTGGAGCGCTTAAGTTTTGTTTTTACTTCGGTTTTGGTGTTAATTGTGGCTGCTACAATGTTTTTCTGCTTTCTTTGTAAACTGATTTAGTTAAAAAAAAAAAATTTTCTTTTAATTTTTTGTTCTTTAACCATTACAACTTCGTAATTTATAATAAAAAATGGTTACAGAGTGTAATAAAATGGTAAAAATCTACAATATTATGTTATACAAAAAAATGTATAAAATAATACTGTAGAGTATTGAATATTATATTATAAAGACCGCGGGTAACTTGCAGAGGACCGAAGATCTTGTCATCAAGAAACCGCGTAACTGATATTATATATATATATATATATATATATATATATATATATATATATATATATATATATATATATATATATATATATATATATATATATATATATATATATATATATATATATATATATATATATATATATATATATATATATATATATATATATATATGTTTATATATATATATATATGTTTATATATATATATATATATATATATATATATATATATATATATATTTATAAGCATATATATATAAGCATATATATATATATATATATATATATATATATATATATATATATATATATATATATATATATGTATATAAACATATATTATTTTAATATATTTTATTATCATTATATATATATATATATATATATATATATATATATATATATATAATATATATATATATAATATCAGTTACGCATTGCGGTTTCTTGATGACAAGATCTTCGGTCCTCTGCAAGTTTCCCGCGTTCTTTATAACATAATATTCAATACTCTACAGTATTATTTTTTATTATTTACACACACACATATATATATATATATATATATATATATATATATATATATATATATATATATATATATATATATATATATATATATATATATGTGTGTGTGTGTGTGTGTGTGTGTGTGAGCCATTATCTGAGAAATATAGGCAAAATTAGCAAAGTCTGGAAGTGATGTCTTTAAAATCTCTTCATTTTCAGATGTTTTATAGAACACAATGAATTTAGGTCACAAATAAATTTTTTTTTCAAAATCTCCCATTATTTGCGGAGATATTGGGTGCCGAAATTTAACCCATTTTGTAAAAATATTGGTACATGGAATGGAATTACTACTTTGAGGAGCAATTTTAGCAATATGAATTTGAGAAACATATTTCTTTTTCTTTTTTTTATTACTCTGGCTCAATTTCTCTGCTTAAATTAAAAATTCAAAGTGTTTACACTTTGTTGTCTAGAAATCACGGTTCAAAACCGCAAAATTTGAAATTTTACCCATACTTTGACCATTTATATCTCTTAAGGCCAATAAGCCAATAAGGTATACTTTGATTTTATAGAGAAAAAATTATGAGTATGCAAGAGCCTGGGAAGGAGAAAGCTTCCAAAAATGAATTTTTGCGTTTAATGCGCTTTGTTAGATTACAAATAACAATCGTGGCCTTAGGTCTGCCATGAAATAATTAAGTTATTTCGTTTCCTTATAAATGCATCTTCCAATATCTGAAAAAAAATCCATGTGCTTAAGCGATAAAAAGCCTAGAGAAGTCCTAGAAATAGTCTAATTTTGCCACATTCACAAAATACCCTAGCAACGACATAGATATGCTTAGCAACGGCTACTTTAATTCTTTAATAATTAGTACTCTAATTAAAAATAATTAAAAAAGACATTTTTATAACAAAACTGTATAAGAGCGCTTGATAAAAATTATTTTCTAAGCTTTTTTTTTTTAATAAGAAAAACATCCAAACATCAAACACTTTGAAGTGTTTATATCATTGTTAAAACAATTATGTAAATTTCTGATAAACGTTTTTTTAAATATAATTTTTTTAAGAAAGCAAACCAAATAAAGTTTTAAAGAAGTTTATTAATGGTCAATCTGAACTTCTATGTTGTACATATCGTCTATTGAGAGAGAATAGTCCCCTCTTTGATTAGTTGGTGTTGGTGCATTAATCCTACAACGTCAAGATATAAATATTGGAGAATATTTTCCTTGGTTGGCCACTTGAAACAGTTATTTCCAGGTGTAGTAGAATATTCCATACAAGAAACATAAAAATTGTCACCATTGACCTACAGGGTTAAGTTAAAAGTAAAACAACGTTTAATCATTGGTGCTTTCTAAATATTTCTTACATTTAAATGTTGTGGTTAATAAATTAATCATTATATAACTTAATAAAAAAGATCTAATACTCAAAAATTAAATATTATGATGTTATAACGTCTTACACTTTGAATTATTGCAGGATACCACTGCATATTATATTCAATAACAACCCAATCACCAATTTGAAAATCAGCTGCTAACTCCTTTGCTATGAGCTGAATATCGTTGTTTAAATCATCATCTTTATTTTGTATTGTATGTCTCGCATCAGCAGTCAGATCAATCATGTCATCAGTTAGATTAGCATCTTCACAAAAAATGGTTTCTGTTTTTTGTTTACTCCATCTAAAAAAATGTACTTGAACCATGAAGTTAATTTCAAAATATTTATCTTAAAACTCAAGAAAAGAATAAAGTTACATTTTATATCATTCATACTTTGGGTATCAGTAAATATAGAAGTAAATTTACTCGCCTTGTTAAACTTTATTTTATTTATACCATATGCTACATCTTGAGGCAGACCTTGAGAAAATAAAAATTCCAAATAATCTTCAGTTTTTTCTTGAGCCATTCGGCATATTTTTACCTTACCCTTATTTGGTTTGGAAAGTCCGATGTTTTCTTTCTGCAACTTGCGTGCTTTTTCTATTTGATGTTTTTTGCAATCAAAGACTTTCATTAATGTCTCTTTAGTGTACTTATTATGATTAACAACTGAAAGCAAAAGAATTTTTCCTAAAGAATTGCTTTCTTGGAACATTTTAACTTGTACTATTAGGTCTTCTGTAACCATTTCAGTTGCAACATTTTCATCTTCACTGTTTAATACTTGGGTTATTAGTGCTTCTGATTGATCAGATGCAATTGCTTCAGCAAATATTTTCTCGAGCTGCACTTTACATTTCTCAATTTATTTTTTTTTAACTTTTTGTTTAGTTCTTTGAGTTAAGTCTTCTTTTCGCTTTTGCATTATGTGAAAAGACAGTGGACTTTTTCCTAGTGCTTCACACAAAGAACTAGCTTTTATTTTTGATTCTTCGATAATCTTATCTGAAATGATTACTAAATCTGGAACATAAATTTTATCAACAGAAGAACTAGGCTTTACTGTTGTATCATGTCAATAATATTATCTATAGAAATAGTTTTTAGGTGTTTGAAGCAAAATACGGCTCCAATAGGTAGCGATGAATTACTTTTATTACAAGCAGCAAGGGTGTTCAAAGGTATGGATCTAATTTTTGGTGCTTTTTTACCAATTTGAAATTTATGAATTGGGTATAGACATCTATTTGGCTGCTTCCATCCAATACCAAAAGAAAAACAGTGGTATGCACATAACCAGTCGTCGCATGAAAGATAAATTTGTAATCAACTTTCAATTAGAGTTTTTTCATTATAATGGTTTGTCTGTGGTAACTATAAAATAGTAATGTTAAATTTTTCATCTATTTGTTGGAAGTATTGTTACTTATAATTAAAAATATATATATATATATATATATATATATATATATATATATATATATATGAATTGATAAATTATACCTTTAGTACTTGTAAATGATTACTTGTGTCAGCAGTTAATTCATTAACTTAAAAGATCCCATGTTGTTTCCAACGCTTAAAAGGGCCACAAGAAGTTTGTCCTTCATCAAAATACATGCATTTTTCATAGAGACTGACTATATTGTTGCTCTCTGACATTTTTTATTTAACTTTTATTTTTTATTTTATTATTACTTATTGAATAAACAAAAGATAACAAACAAAAAAACGTTATTTCGTAGTTTCTCATCTCATGCTATGGCTATTTATTAAATTCATGTGCCAATTCTTCGAGAGGAATGTGTGTCCAAGGAAATAGTCTTGCAATCATTAATGATTGTTTAAAGAAAGTATTACAAATGACTGTCAAAAGGGAATTGCTTGTGTAGCAATCATTACAGTTATTAAAAAAAGTGTCTTAATGTCACTTCCTTACTTTGGTTATTACACTTTTGCCATCGCATTCTTTGAACCTATTGTTGCGCATTTTGTTACATTAAAAAATTGCGCATTTTGCGCATTTTGTTACATTAAAAAAGCTTAGAATATAATTTTTATCAAGCACTCTTATGCAGTTTCGTTATAAAAATGTCTTTTTTATTTATTTTTAATTAGAGTACTAATTATTAAAGAGTTAAAGTAGCTGTTACTAAGCATATCTATGTCGTTGCTAGGGTATTTTGTCGGTTAAGAATATGGCAAAATTAGACTATTTCTAGGACTTCTCTAGGCTTTTTATCGCTTGAGCACATGGATTTTTTTTCAGATATTGGAAGATGCATTTATAAGGAAACGAAATAACTTAATCATTTCATGGCAGACCTAAGGCCACGATTGTTATTTGTAATCTAACAAAGCG
Source organism: Hydra vulgaris (assembly GCF_022113875.1). NCBI lineage: Eukaryota > Metazoa > Cnidaria > Hydrozoa > Anthoathecata > Hydridae > Hydra > Hydra vulgaris. Next base: position 11,968,518 of record NC_061169.1, on the reverse strand, counting down.
CATTAAACGCGAAAACTCATTATTGGAAGCTTACTCCTTCCCAGTCTCTTACATACTCATGATTTTTTTTCTCTATAAAATCAATGTATACCTTATTGGCTATCAAAAACAATTAAGTAAATTATGTGCAAGTAATGGCCTTAAGAGATATAAATGATCAAAGTACGGGTCAAACTTAGCGGTTTTGAACCGTGATTTCTAGACAACAAAGTGTAAACATTTTGAATTTTTAATTAAAGCAGAGAAATCCAGCCAGAGTAATATCTCGGCAAATAATGGGAGTTTTTGAAAAAAAATTTAACTGTGACCTAATTTCATTGTGTTCTATAAAACATCTGAAATTGAAGAGATTTTGAAGACATCACTTCCAGACTTTGCCTATCATTCTGAGATCAATATCTCAGGGCTCTTAAAACAATAGTATAGGCTCTTAAACAATAGTATACAATAGTAAAATAAGGTATTGTTCTTAACTATAAAGTAAAAATTAGTAATGTCCTTAACTAAAAAGTAAAAATAAGTATTATCACTTACCTATAAAATAAAGATTATCAATTACCTATAAAATAACCAAAAAAGTAAATTGTTTAAGTTTACGTATACGTACGTCATGCGTATATCTTAACGGCAAATAAATTGCAATAAGAAAAAAATAGATACCAAGTTATTGGTAAATTACAAACTAATTATAGTTAATAATTGCAAAATACTAAAATGATTAAAAAATTTAAAGATAATGAAAACAATAAAGATAATAAAAAGTTTTAACATTGTAATAGAATTATAAGTAAATGTTTTTGTTATGGCATTCCAACTAATCTTTATAGTGTTTGCCAGTTGCCGAGATGGCAGTATGTTTAAAACTAAAATACTAAAGGTCTAAACACACTGCTATATTAGAGATTAATGTAAGTATAATACTAAGATATCAAAGTAACTTTCGCTTGGGTGTTTTTTGACACCCCGTCAGTTATTCGAAGTTTTTCTTTGACTCAAGATACTTCCAGTGTATCTTGAGTCAAAGAAAAACTTCGAATAACTGACGGGGTGTCAAAAATTATCATTAAGAGTCTAGTCAATTTGGAGCAAAGAGATAAAAGTTAAGTTTTGAGAAGCATGATTCCGTTGATAAAGCTGTATATAAATGGTTTATGAACGCATGTAAACAAAAGTACCAATTGATGAACACTTCATTAGGAAGAAAGCTTTAGATTTTGCAAAAGAACTCAACATAACAGATTTTAAGGCTTCAGAATGGCAGCTAGATGGGTGGAAAAATAGACTTAATATTGTTTTTTGAACTGGTGAAGAAAGGTCACCCACAATCCTCTCAAGAGATCTGCTTGAGGGATATTTACAACGATATCCAGTTTGGTTTATTTTATCAACAGCTTCCGACAAACCTTTTACCTAATAGGTGAACAATGTACAGGAAAAAACCTGACTGTGTTGATAATTGGAAAGGAAATAAAACCACAATGTTTCAAAGTTGTCTAAAGCCTACCTTTTGAGTAAAAGTCACAAAATAAATCCTGGATGAACTCTAAAATCTTTACTGATTATGTTAGAAGTCTTGTCGCGAAGCTCAATGAGGTAGGTAGGAAAGTTGCTCTAATCATCAATAACTCCTCAGCTCATTCTAATCTTGACAACATCATAGCAATTAAAGTAATATTTTTACCACCTAACACAACCTCAACCATAGGACCAGGGAGTTATAAGAGCATTAAAGGTTTTTTGCCTCACGAATGTTGTGAGGTGTCAGATCCAATAGAGCAATGTTGGTAAAACGCCTCTAAAGATTAATATTCTAAAAACTATGAACATATTGGTATTGACAAACACCGTAAAGAATTGCTATAGAAAGGTAGACAGCTTGCAGGAAGTACAGATTGCAAAAAAAAAATGTTGATGCTGATCCTTTAAAATTAATTGAAGAAAGCGTCAACAAGCTAAGATCACGTAATTTTTTAAATAAAGAAATTTGCTGTTGACGATTACGTAAATATAGGTTTGGAGATCTGTACAAGTGAAACAATTGCTATTATAGATCCAGAAAATCTGGATGTCATTTTAATTATTGATTGCATTGAGGTAGAAGAAGAAATTGATAAATTGTTGATTTGAAAACCCAAAGTTATCAGAGATTGCGCAATACTTGAATTTTAGTCTTTTTTCAAAATCCAACGATCACTTAGCCTCAAATCAAAGATGTTTGACAAACACTCTTTAGAAACAAAAAACCAATTAAAAATAGACAATTTTTTTCTCCAAAAAATTAATAATATTTTAAATAGTCTCACAAGTATAACCTGTTAAAATTTGGCAGTTAACTAATTAAACTTTGTAGGTATAAATTTATTCTATATTAATTATTATTATTATTATACATATATATATAATATATATATATATATATATATATATATATATATATATATATATATATATATATATATATATATATTTATATATATCTTAAACAAAGGCAATTCTAATAACAAAAGGACCGACTGAAATTATGACGTATATAATAAATGATAAAATAAATGATAAAATTTGCATTGCCACACCTTTCCCCTTCCCCGTAAACTTGCCTCTGACCTTAACGCGTTTAAGAAGTATTGAGTTCGGTGTGGAAGTTTAAGAAGTACTGAGTTCGGACGTGGTGGGGACCATGTCCCTTACTACTGTACTGCGCTAAACTTGTTTCTCCGCGCGGCGGCCTTGTTTGTTAAGGTTCGTGTTTTGGAGTTTTAAAGATGGTTGTAGCCACAATTAAAAAAGTAGCCTCCTCGAGTATACTGGCTTTTGTGGATTTGGATAGGTGAATTGAACTAGGAAAAAGTTCTAATTAAATTTAATATCGTACAGTTTTTATTACTAAAAAGAAAATTAATCAAACGATCACTTTAGAACATTTCAGGAAAGAAACTAAGTATGCCCTACATACGAAAAGATTTGGATATAAAATACCTCGTGAGATAGATGCAAAGTACTAAAATATAGTCGGCATTATACATTTCTCTTTAGTTGCAATTTCATTTCAACTTAAATATTTATTTTCTTTGTTGAAAAAATTTTATATTTTTTTTTGCTAATATTTAATTCAAATTAATGTTTTATAATTTATAGTATGTTAACATTTATATTTTATTACGTGCAATGAAACATGTTGAATATTTGTCATTGCGCACTTTTTTTACTTTCTATTATAATAATAACTGTCAGTTTGAGAATGTAAACGAGGCTTAGTGAAGAGACAATTTATGTTTTATATGTGTTGTTAATAGGATTGTTATTTAAAAGCAGAATTTATTTTTAGCTTTCCAACAAACAATTTGAAACCTTTGTAAAAAAGATCTCATAAAAATGTTTTTGCTGTCTTGAGATATTTTTGAATTTTTAAAATAATTTAAACTATTAAATTGTTTTTGTTGTTATGGAAACACGTTAATTATTAATGTTAATTATTTTATACACATATAATACATATAAGCGTTAAATTATAATATACAATGTATGAGTTTAAGTTACTTGTGTATGTGCATACAGTGGCGGAGGCAGGATTTTTTGATGTTTTAATGATGATACTTGTGTCAATACTAAAACATCAAAAGTTTTATTTCGGAAACATCAAAAAAATCCTGCGTCCGCCCCTGAGTAAGTAGAATTAAGTATATATTTATAAGTTAAGTCTGCTAATTGCTGGCAACACAAAGTAACTTTAATAAATCAACATTAGTATGATGTTCATGTTTAAGCATAGTCAATATTAAATGTTTAATAATCAGCTAAGTTTAAATGTTTAACAATCAAGCCAATAATAAACCAGGTTATTATCTAGTTGGCTATCTTCGTAACTAAATCGTTATATCTTCACCGTTATAAAAGCCAAATTTTTATTAAATATTAAATTCTTATCAAAGCCTAATTTTAAAACAAGAAGAATAGATTCATAAAATTCATATTTAAAAATGTTTAATGAATAATAATAGCCATTTTAATATAGTATTTAAATAAATAAATAGTCTTCAAATATCACATTTCTTTCTAAAAATCAAAATATAAGTCCGGTAAAATATACGCTAAGTTGTCCAAGATCAAACAATAAGCCAGGTAAAGTAAACGCAATGTTTCTTCCTATAAGCCCTGTAAAATATACGCGATGTTGTTTCCTATAAGCCCGGTAAAATATACGCGATGTTGTCCAAAATACGAGCCTGAAAAAGGATGATTAAATCAATTCAAAAAAGAAAACAAAAACAAAAAAAAAACAGTTAAATCGCATATCGCCAAATACCCATAATTACATATTATTTATATAACTTTTACAATCTAAAATAAAATCTTGTTGTACCTGTCGTTCTGCCTCGATTACATTCATTTCAGGTACAAATGACGTAATAAATGACAAAGGAGCTACTGCACACAAAATAGAATCTAGAAGAACGGACATTGCCCCATGAACATTCATTGTAGACTAAAATACCGATAAAAAAAAACATTAGAAAAAGAATTATGACGCATTTCACAAAACGTTAGAGTAAACTTAAACCTGTTCTTGTAGCGCAGCTCCAATACTATTTAGGGACTCCCCTAGCAACTGTAAATGTGCAGCTAAATCTGTTGATGTAAGATGCTTTGTTTTGAAACGAGGAAGATCAAAAGATTCATGTTTTTGAATAGATTCTTTTATGTATTTAAACTCAGCGTCAGACCATCGTATTGGTGAAAGCGTATTTAATCTGGCAAGCTTCATTTTTTCTTTGTTTATTTCGTTGCTAGGTTGTATGGCAGCAAACTTATCTCTATGTTCCTAAAAACATTGAAAAAATAAAAACTCATCAATTAACATGGCTATCGGATTAAATAAATTTAAGTTAATGAGTACTTTTTTTTCGGCTTTAGGTGTCATTTGCCATAGATTAGCTAGTTTTCGACTAATTTCTGAAAAGTCTAAATACACAAGAAACATTTGAGTTACATAAATTTCTTATTGATTTCAAAATGAAACATATTGATAAAAAATAATCACTATAAATTAGGATGGGTCAAAAAATTTGTTTTTCTTGTTACAGGCTCAAAACATTGCTAATAGTTATTAATATTGATACTATCAAAGTTATTATACTATGATACTATGATAATGATTTAAAGGGCGCAACCTTTTTGGGAAAATTACCAGTACCCTAATATTTTGGAGAAAAAAAGTTTTTCAAAAGTAGGTCAACTTGGTACTCAAAAGAAGCGAAATTTTATAAAAAATTCGAAAATAATAATCGTTTTATAAAAATCATATTTCCGAAAAATATTGTTAAAAAAAAACATGTAGAAATGCACCTTTTTCACTTAAGTTAAAAAACTATAGTTACTATGCAATAAAATCTAAAATATATATATATATATATATATATATATACATATATATATATATACATATATATATATATATATATATATATATATATATACATATATATATACATATATATATACACACATATATATACATATATATATATAAACATATATATATATATACATATATATATATATATATACATATATATATATATATATACATATATATATACATATATATATATATATATATAAAAATATATATATATATATATATATATATATGTATATATATTTATACATATATATATATATATATATATATATATATATATATATATATATATATATATATATATATATATATATATATATATATATATATATATATATATATATATATATATATGTATGCGTATATATATACATATATATATATATATATATATATACATATATATATATATATATATATATATATATATATATATATATATATATATATATATATGTATATATATTTATACATATATATACACACACATCATCCTAGGCAAGAAACACAGGTTTATATCTATACCAGCCTAATAGATAAGAAGAGGTATAAGGCTGGTCAACAGAATATTATTCTGCTCACCCATAAAGTTTTTACCTAGAAAGCTTTCTACAAGTGATTAGTTTGATGTAGTTAACGTCTGCCCAAGATAATTATTTTTATCAAGACACCATCTTTAGTCTTATTTTTTTTAAAAAAAAAACGTTTTTGTAAAATGATGAATCTCTATTATAGAGATTCGTAGGGTTCGTAGCCACATATTTATAAAAATTTCCCTGACTTTTCCCTGACTTTTTTGAAAAATCAGATGAACTTCCCTGACCATTTTTAACATTTGTAATGGTTTTTATAAAATGTTAAAAATTACTACTGTTATAAAAATGCTAAAATGTACATGCTTAAAATGACAAAACTTATAAAACTTAGCTATTAGTTAAGTTGGATGTTAGTATAGATTTTATTATGCATATTATTAAGGATGACTAAGAATAAACAACAGGTGAGCTTCTTAAAAAATCTAAATATTATGCACATAAAATTTAGTTTCAGATGATCTTCAAGAAAATCTAAATATTATGCACATAAAATATTTTATATATAATTATTTTTCACTAACACAAAAATAAACTAAAATGTCTATGTAGATATCTTTCAACATTTTGAGCAATATTTGGTCTATAACAGAGACTACTTTGGGTTAGTTGTTTTTTATCACTATTTGTAGCTGTACCTTCACTAATTCAATAATACCTTTAGATAAAAATAGCACAGTATAACAAAACATGCTTAGAAACATTAAAAAAAAAACTTTTAATTAATTTTAAATTGCATATATTTTTTAAGCAAAATCTTATATTGAAAATATAATTAAAGTTTTTTAATTAGCCATATTTGCATAAATGTCAACATAAATAATATTTTATATAAACAAACAAATTGTCAAAAAGCAACTATTGTTAATTCAGTTTCTTTCTCTTCTCTTCTAATATCAATAATGTTTCCTGCAACTTAGCTACGTCTTTCATTTTCTCCTTCGCTTTTTCTCTTCGCATTTTCTCTTTCGCTTTTCCTTTTTAAAGCATTCGCTTTGCTGACCAATGATAAATTGTTTTCTTTTTCTGCTTGTTCCACAGTTAAGACAAACTCTTTTTCTAGCATCAATGAAGTTTTTGTAAGAAAACCCATTTTAGATTTTAGCTCTTCAATTTCAGACAAAATAATGGCTTTCTGATCTAACATAGCATGTTTTTTATTCTTTGACTTCTCTTCTTCAAGCATGATCTGGTATTTTTGATGAGCAGATTTAAAGGCAACTTTCATTTCAGATGTAATCTGGACAAGAGTGGGGGTTGAGGTTGTTGGTAAGCATGAAATCACGCACAAGACGACGTCCAACAATACCATCTGTTGATATATTATCGGTAACCACATCCTTATTGACACTAAACCCCCGTTCAACTGATGCCTATCCATGACTCAGAGTCAAAACCAACTTAATGACAGATGACAACTCTGGATACTTTTATATGTCAATGTTTTTGAAGTAAAAATCATCAAGACGTTTATTATTTCGATCATAACTTATGAAAACATCCTGATTCAGAGCAAATTCTGATGAAATAAACTTTGAGAACTGGCTGATAACTTTGTCAGAATAAGAAGCAGTTAATATTCCAAGTGAAATAAGATGATGCAGCAATATTTTCATTTGATTCCTATTTTTTTCAGGTGTGATCTGAGCATAAAAATTTGGAAGCAAACAAGTACTTGTGTTAACAATCACGGAATCAAGGGGACATCTTTTAAATAACTTTTCAGCAGCTGAAATTAAAATGTGCATGCATTGAATTTTAAATTCTTTCATATCCTTCAAAATAACTGCATCATTTTTTCTGAGCTTTGACAGTGATAATTCAGCAGCAAACCCAATATCAATTTCACTGGGTTTCAAATGGTTCTCTTTATTTTGCAGATCAATTTTGGTAAGTTTTGAGGTAGCCTCAATAGTTTCAGATTTAATAAACATCCTAAGAATACTCTTAATCAACTGCACAAGATCACCATTCATGTGAGGCAACATTGGAGCATCTGTCTGATAGAGCTTCAGAAACGGTTCAAACATGCTCGCCAGGTAGCTAAAAAACTGGAATTTTACAAGAGAAAGTTCTTTTTTAACAGCATTTACAACAAACTTATATGATTTGCAAGATGGTCGTTTACTTTTAGGCAGAGACTCCCAATAATTAACAATTTTTATAATAGATGGCCAAATACTAATTAATCTATCCGCTACCTTTTTGTCTTCAACCCATCTAGTTGCGCAAAATGAAAGCAGGAACACAGAACCTTCAGTGATACTGATAAAGTCACTTCTTCTGGCAGGAGAATCATGAAATAAGGTAAAGCAGCTTTTAAATGTCTTTTTAAGTTCCCAATCAGTTGATTCTACTCCTGTTTTGAAAGCACCATGAATTATGTGTAGGGAACAGCAGCCTATGTCAATAAGTTTAGATAATTCGTGCTCTTTGCGTTTGCTTTGAATGTCTCTGTGAAATTTCAAGTTGACACTGGGTCCATCCATAGAGACCTGAACAATTTTGCTGATATTAATATCACTTATCTTTTCATTAAAATGATTTACCAAATCAAGACTAGTACTATGTCCCATAATTGAGGAATCCCAATACCTCACTTCAACCTCCATTTTTTCCTCATTCCAATACCGGATGAGTAAATCCATTTGACAAGTTTGAGTTTTTTTGTTGAGGGATTCATCAAAGGATACGACAAGCCAAGGAGACAGGCTCATTTGTTGTTTAAGTAAACCTTTAAAATAAGGCCCAAGACCATGAGTGATGCTATATCCGACTTTATTTGGTCCCATTTGTAAAGATTTAGCAATCTCACTGTCAGGAAACATTGCTTGAAACAAATTTGTCACATTTTTGTTTGAATTGTTAGAAATTCTATTTAAGCAACAATGCAATGCCCACATAATTTCTGCACAGATTTTATTAGAACTTGATACGATGAGTTCTAAAGATTGCTGCTTCATTTGTCCTGTTGAGAAACTATCAGTTGTCTTTAAATTAGACTCTTCTACTGAATTAGGTGAATTAGTATTTTTAGAGCCAGATGATTTAAAAAATCAAGAGAAATTGCTTGCAACTGAAACATGTTTTTTTCCTTTCTCGTGACTTTTTATTGCTTGAATACCCATGTTTGAAAGTTCAATTATTTTATTGCATAATTTGCATCTTGCCTGGGTGTTATTTTTTCCTTTCATTAGCCAAGAGTCAAAATGAGGGTAAATGTCTTTATTTAACCATTCTTCTTTAAAATAAGCTTTTTTTTCTATTTTATTCATTATTTTAATTCTAAAAATGGAAACAAAATATTTCAAAATGACTTATATTTATAACATAGGGCACTGTAACAAATTTCATTGTATTAACTTTAAAAACCTTTTTTTAATTTTCAAAATTCATTTTCACAAGGATTTTAATCTAATAGTCATTGTAATGCTTATAGAAACCATTACTTTTTTAATAAAAACTTTCAAAAGTTTTCAACAAAGTTGAAAATCTTTGAAACTTTCTGTAACTTATGTAACTTAAAATAACAAAAGAAGTTTTTCGCTTTAAAGACACAAAAATGTTTAAAGTTAAAGATGCTGTTGTTTATAAAATAAATTACAGAAATAGTTTTAAACGATTGAAATTGATCATAAAAAATTAGTTTTTTTATAATAAATAAAAAAAACGAATTATTTTTTTTATAATAAATAAAAAAAAGAAACATACACTATTATTGTAAAAATAAAATAATAACCATAGACAATTTAAATAAAACATTTTTATTGATTAATATTTTAAAACAATTGTTAGTAATAAGAGCGTTTTGCCTATTAAAATACATTTAAAAATATTCAAGTTTTAAAAAAGTTAAAAAGCCGTGGTCAAATTTTTAAAAATAAAATATTATATGCGTAGTAAAGGTGTGAAACACTATAGTGTATTTTTTAATTGTCAAAATAAAAGGGAAGCACCAACAGAAACATAATAGCTTATTTGTAAAACGAGTAGTTTCTCAATCAGAATTCCCTGACTTTTCCCTGACTACCTAGAAAAAAAAAAATTTCCCTGACTTTTCCAGGTTTTCCATGACTTTATCCAAATTTGGCTGATTTTCCAGGTTTTCCAGGTTTTCCAGGTACAGTACAAACCCTGTCTATAATATAACACAAAAATATTTCGTTAATTTTCAATTGATCTTTCTCTTGATACCCTTCCTAATTAGAAATAAAGGAGAGCACAAGCTGTAAAGGGGTTTATGCGATAAGTAACCTTAGCAACTGAAGCTGTAGAATCTCTAATAGTAGGTTAACCTGTTTCTTTAGGGTGACAAAGTGAGATTCCATTCATGAATTAGAGGAAAAGTCCTTTACAAGTAGTTTTGTATTTTCTTGGGAAAGGTAATAAAACCAGACCAGATGTATGAAAGAAATTAAGATGGAGATTAAGTTTGTTAGGGAGATCACTAATATAGTTAAGAACTGCAACGGGAATGCAACTTTCTTAGTTAAGCAAATTAACTTTCAGCATAAAAGACAGTTAAGAGTGTAGAGAGACTTAATAGTACAAAGGGAGTTCTAAAAAACGATTTTATCTAACTGTGACAAGTTTGTAATCTGGATCATAAGTTGTGTTTAATGATATAAAATATTAAATTAAGTAATCTAGGACTAATTGACTTCAGTGTCAGACAATACTTTCAAGCATATAATTCTAATGACAATTCTAACATTTCATAAGATGGAATGTTAGAATTGCTTTTGTTAATAACATTATTATAGGTTTTCCAAAAGTCCCTTAATCAAATTTTTTTGTATAAAGAATACAAAAATAGTAACCTAATAAAAATGGGCCTAAGCATCAGACAAAAACCTTTTTACATTTCTTACATAAAAAGATATTTGTTCACCACATAGCTGATCTTGTAGAAAAGATCAAAAAAAAAAAAAAGATTACAAATAGAAATAGCTGCTGCATAAGGAAAAAAAATGGAGGAGCCGTGGTTTAGAATAGGGTGGAGAGAGTGTGCATAACCAATGCAAACATATGATGAAAATTCTCTGAACTGGAACAGTTTTCCTAAAAAACTGTCAAAAAACATCATGACTAAGAGAATGAAGAATTAAATCTACAATGATCAAAAATCTGAACAAATAGGTTTCATTACTTTAGTGGCAAATAAAGATTATGAGGGCAGCAGAAAATGAGGAACACTTAAAACAACTTAAGGAAACAGAAATGATTGAAAAAACTAAGTAAATTTCAAGAGTTCAAGCAAAAATGATAGCAATTGATAGTCTTCCAATCAGAATTTTCATAACATCCAATGATCATCAAAAATCATTGAAAACATTAAATTTAAATGAATTTCTATAATTCATCACCACAAAAAATTTTCAAACTATTCGACAATTAGTAATTAAAGAAATATGAAAATATAAATTAATTTGAAAAAGTTTTGGTATTACCTGGTGACGACCTTCTTAAGGAACTAGCAATACATAAATGTGAGTTTTTGATTGGAGTTAACATTATGAAATTTAGGACTCTGAATGCAAAAGAACTCTAGAAGTTTACGTGCAGAAAAATCTGTCACAGAGTAAGCAAAAAAATGAAAGTATGCTTTGTTGTTAGAAAAGAATAACAAATGACGCTGCAGCAGTTATGAAGAAAGTTGATAAATTAGTACTAACTGTTTAGCATTTGCGTTTATGCAATTCAACTAAACAATGCAATTCAACTAACAGTTGTAGATGTTCCATAAAAACAACAACAACTAAAGCTAGAAAAATCTACTTAAATGAATCAATTGACATTCAAATGAATGAATCAAATAATAACTCATATTCAGATGAATGAATCAAATGACAAATCCTATGGTACCTTTAAAAATATACAGACATAATAGATTGTCAAATCGATATACAGACATAATAGATTGTCAAATTGGCCATTCAATATAAAAAGTAAGATGAATTATGCAAATAATTAAACCTTCACCATTAAAAAAAGAGACACTACAGAACTATGAGAATCTCAAATTTTTTAATGAATATTACATAACTTCAGATTCAAATTTAGATACAATAGCCTATTTTGGAACCTAGAGTATATGTAAAAAAATTCTTGACAAAACTTACCTAGAATAAAACTAGAAAATTAAAAAAAAATTGGTCTATAGTTGTACAAAGCTTTTTTTAATCATGTATGATTTGATCATGTTTTTAAACATTTCTAAAAATTACTAAATGAATTATTAATTGATGTTAATCTAAATTTCCTATATTTAACTTTAGTTGTTAAAAAATTTTAAAAGTCTTTCAAAAGACTTGTACTTATTTGTTTCATTTTTTTAGTTTTAAAAAAATTGTATTAATAATTTAGAAAACTTGAAATAATCACATTTGCAGAGAAATTAACAAGAAAATGTTGTTATTTTTAAATAAAGTTAAAAATACAAGTATCAATTTTTCTTCTGATATTATAACACTGTTAGAAACCAGATGTCTGGCTGAAGTATCTGATTAGAAACCATATGTGAGTTTGGTTGAAATATCTAGTTAGAAACCAGATGTGAGTTTGGCAGTTAGAACCCAGCTATGAGTTTGGCTGGAGTGTCCGGTTAGAAACCTGATGTGAGTTCGGCTGAAGCGTCTGGTTAGAAACTAGATATGAGTTTGAAAATCTACTATAGTCTGGATTTTAATTGCTAGTTCAAAAATCTATTTAAAAATATTAAAAAATTAAGTATTACTATAATTCCCTACTCCTAAAAAAATAATTCTGAAATTTAATAAAATTCTTTTAAAAATGTTGATATAAAAACAAAAGCAATATAAGTAAACTAATATAAAAATTAATTAAAAAACTATGATTAGTTAAAAAAAAATATCTAAAAATCAAAAACAATATTTTATTTTTGGAATGAAAATTAAAATAAAGTTTGATTTGCAAATTGTAAATGAAAGCACCATCCAAGCACCACAACATGTTGGGTAGATGTTAGAGTAATATTGGCCCAATCATCATTGTTCTAATGTTGGCCCAACATAGTGTGTAGCTTAGGTTAGATAAATTTTTAAAATAAAATTAGAAAAATAGTATTCTTTGTTTAACTTTTTACTAACTACCATTTAGTTATAACTACCTTTTGATTATTAACCATCACAGACTAAATTGTGTTGAGTAAATCATTGCAGTGAGCATACACATTTATTATTCAAACTAAATATTATTCATAACAGAAAAAAATATTAAAATACAATTAATAACTGCAAACATAAAAAATCTGAAATAATTTTTGTTAATATCTTAATGAATATTTTGTTTTGGATTAACTTAATTACTTTAAATAATTTTTGATTAACTCTAAACTTAGTTTCTAATGTTTATTCGTTAAAGAAACACAACTTGTCACGGCACTTGAAGATTCTTTTAAATATTCCAATTTGTAATATAAAACATAAAATAAAATGATTATTGATAAATTTAATATTTATCCACACCTAAACTGTGGGTTTAGGTGTGGAAAATACCACTGCAAATCAGAAAATATTTAATAACATAAAAGAAAAAACCTGCATCTGGGTATTGCTCTTTAACATAGCTTCTGTACTTTCGACAAAACAAATTGTACGCATTTTTCTATGCAATGAAAAAAAACATTTAAAAATCCATAATGTAAACCATATTATTTAAACAAAAACAACTTCAACAGTTAAAATATCTTGAAAAATATTTTAAAAAATACCTTAAATAAATGTTAAACAAAAATATTAAAAAAAAAAACAATTACAAAAAACAAATCATCTTTAATAACATCAAGCAAATAAACATTAAAAAAAAGTTAACAAAAACAAATATTAAAAAACCCATTTTTGTCCCAATGTCATAAAAAACGAAACAAATTTTTGCAAATGTAAAACTACAAATAAAAAAAAATTTACACACAGGTTCAGTATGAGTTTCGTATGTTTGACTAACAGTATTAGACTGTTGAATCGCATCAGGAAGTGTTGGTACACCAGTCTTTTTCATTCCCTTTGTAGTTTTTCCAACAACTTTTCCATTCTTTGTTACAACTCTGTTTGCAGGACGAGACTTTACTTTTGTTGCCTTCTTTCCAGGTTTATTTTTTTGTGAGATGATAACCTTTTTTTTACTTGGCAATGGTGCTGAATCAATAGTGACTTCCTCTTTTACACTAATAGAACCATCTATTTAATTAAAAAAAAAAACTCAAGTATATTAGAAGTGTTTAACAAATTTGAATAACAATATAAATTCTTTTCTTATATTATTATCAAATAAGACAATTAAAATCATTAACCTAGTGGTGGATCCTCACAAAGCAACTCATTTGTATTGGAAATCGGTTTCCCCATGTTTTGATGAGAGGTTTGCTTGTTGTTAAGCGTATTTTCAATTAGTATAGACTCTGTTTTAACAACTTGCCCAGCACGATTACAATAATTCTTTATTAGTCGCACTAAAACTTTCTCCCCATTTCTTCGCTTATATATCTTTTTTTTTTTTACTTTAGAAATCTGTGTATCTTCTACAGAAAATACTTCGCAGCTTATAATTTTCTCATTGCTCTCTTTGTTTCTTTTTTTCTTTTTTCTTTTTTTTGATGCATCATTTGCCAATGATGAGGTTACAGTTTCAGGTAAAATAATAGGAACCATTGCGTCTGACACTTCTTCAGTAATAATTTTTTCTTCAAAAATATCATTTGATGTAGCAGATGCTACAGCTGTAGAATCTCCATGCAAATTTATCTCTTTTAATGATTCAATTTTTTGATAACTTGAGTTTCCATTCTTTTTAAATTTACTTTTTAATGGATTTTTTTTGAATGAAATAATTAATTTTTCAGTTTTTTTATTTTTTGGAGATTTATGACTAGATTTTTCATTAGACTTCTTTAAAACGTCTTCTTCTTTCTTTCTTTCATTAGACTTTTTCAAAACTTCTTCATCTTTCTTTCTTTCATTAAACTTCTTTAAAACTCTTTCTTCTTTTTTACTATGACTTACAACATCTTCTGTGACTTTATTTGTTGTAGCAACAA
>NC_061169.1:11885951-11950951 GCF_022113875.1 Hydra vulgaris | reverse complement strand
ATATATATATATATATATATATATATATATATATATATATATATATATATATATATATATATATATATATATATATATATAGTTTAAAGATACATTGAAGCGTGGATCATTAGAAAAAACATTTTTTGGAAAATTTTTTCAAAAGGGCATTTTAATGCTGTGCATGATTTTTTATTTTTCTTTGTTTTAAAAATTAGAAGGACATAAAGCTAAATGCATACTTTTATGATTTTCTTCCAGAACAATTATAAGAAAAATATTTTAATCATATTTAGGCTACCTGAAGAAATTAGATATATATATTTATTTATTTATAGATATATATTATTTTATATTATCATTTTATTTTATATATATTTTTATCATTTATTTTTTTGGCATGTTAATGTTGCAATAGTTTGAAAAATATATAACGATTTTCAAAAATTCAAGAAAAATTTAATAAGCGCTATACCTCTAACGCTCTAACAAGAATAATTTGATAAACGCTACTCTAACTAGAAATATTTAATGGAATCTTTTTTATTTTAAGCTTTGCTATTTCTTATCAAAAATATATAAAATGTGAGTTGTAGAAATATAATATTTCACTTGAAAAAACACAAACAGTTTATTTTTTATAAAAATAATTACACAAAATTCACAAACTGGCAACTTCAATGCAAGCCTTCCCAGGAAAGGCGTGCGATTTGAACACGGCCGTTCGCAAGTTTTATAAATTATCAATGCTGAAAAAGTTTCAAAAAAAAAAATAAAAAAATAAAAAAATAAAAAGAGAAAAATAAAAAAAATATTAATAGTATAAATTATTTGTGTACTATTTTTATTTTTGTTTCTTTAGAGTGGTTGTTACATTCAGCAACAAAAATAGATAAGGCGAAGCAAAAAAATATATATTTGCATAATTTTAATGTAACAACAATAATAATGTAATAACAAGGGTTGAATTAAGCAAATGCGAAATGCAAAATCTGGAAAAATATCTAGTAATCAAAATTTTAGGGCGAATCAACTTAAATTTGTAAGCGAAAAAATAAAAAGTAAAGCAATAAACTTTACGATTACAAAAGTAATAACACTCTTGTCACTAACTGCATTACAAAAGTAATAACACTATAATAGTGTTATTACCTTTATAACACACTTATAACTTTTAAAATTTCCTTCTTTGTTTAAGCAACATAAGTAATCTCAAATTTAAATTGATGTAGAAAAATATCTAGAAGAATAAAGTGGATGTTCAAGTAATATTTAAAACTTAAATAACTTATAAAAACCTGACAAACAACTTTATAAAAACGTAACGTATTAAAAGTTTAGCATTATGAAAAACGTTACTAATGGACCATAAAAACGCGCGTTATTTTTAAAATTAACCAACAAAACTTTTTTATTGGTTGATTTTAAAATTAACGAGCGTTTTTACATAACCTTTTTCATAATGCTATATTTTTTATAAAATACTCTTTTAGAACGTTGTTTAAGTTATCTGTAAAAGTTTCTGAAATTTTTATTAATATTTTAATATCCGCTTTAATTTTTCTAGATACTTTTCTACTTTAATAAATGTTTGGAATTAATAATGTTGTTTGAACAAAGAATGAAATTTAAAATTAATAAATGCTTTATAAATTTAATAACACTGTTATAGTTTTATTACTTTTATAAAGCACAGTTAGTGACTAAAGTGTTATTACTTTTGTAGTCGTAAGTTTATTGTTTTTGTTTTGTTTTTTGTAACTTTCTCGCTAGCAAACTTTTAATAATTTGCTCCTTGTAAACAAAGCTTTGCATGAACTAAAAATTTAAAGACCAAATATTTTACCAGAGTTTGCAAATTGCGATCGTATAATTTAACCCTTGATATATACTTATTACATTATAATTATACAAATATATTTTACAATCAGATGATGATACATATTTTCTCTTTCCTCTTTAAAAGAAAAAACACATAAAATATAGGAAAGTCATCCTTTTTAATGCTTAAAACCGTTTTTTTTTGTTTTTTTTTTAGCTTTAACTTACTGAATTTTGCTGCCGATAATAATAACCACTAAGAAAAAACAAAAACAACACACAAATTATTTAAACTATTATTATTGTTTTCTATTTAAGTTTTATTTTAACTTCTTATGTAGTTTCTAAATTAAAAAACTTTTTTCAGCAACACATATAATAAAACTTGCACAAACGGCCATGATCAAGTTGTCTAAATTAAAAAACGTTTTCATGGACGTACGAGAGAAAAAACCGCACACCTTTCCTGGGAAGGCTTGCAATGCATGACTTTAGTGCATTCATGAACTGCATTTAAACAATTGCAGTGACTCTATGATACATAGTACAATTCTGTAACTTTCTGGAAACTCTTACTAATGTTTAAAATATTATTTAAAAAAATAGTATGTTGATGAAACTTATATTTTCGAGGAATTAATGTTTATTAACCTAGTAACTAAAATTTATGTTTGTCTGTTCCGTGCATGATTCCGCTTTAAACTTAATTTATTCTTTAACCACTTTATATTATTGCTTAACTTAACGCTGCTGCTGCCCATTCGTGCGCATTTACACAGACTTTTTCACCATACTTGGCAGAGTCATTACCATACTTGGCCTTTCAGTTAGGATTTTGCATGTTTTTTCTTTTTATACTTTTGAACTCGCGCCATGAGGTACTCTCAAATCTTAATAATCTGTCTCTGCTTCATCAGCTTAATAAGTAATAAGATCTATAATTTTTATTTGATGACTTCTGTAGTATAGGATGAACCTTATGTCATTTTTGAATTAGTAAAGTAACTTTTGAATGTAATGCAAGAACCAACCACTTCTGCCAGGAGGATGATGAAACTGAAGTTATGGAAGTATGAATATACCTTCATCTCTATACAGGAACAATTAATCTATTGTGGAATAACTTATCAACAAGATGGGGACAAGAAAATTGGAAAATCTTCTTAGAAAGGAATTACCTTGTCAGACAAAAGCTTCACGGTGGAGAGTTTGAAGAAAACCAGTGTAAGAAATTGATGAGATTAACAAATATGCTTTATAATTTTGTGATGCCTTTGATGCTTTCGATACTGTGGCTTACTCGTGATTTAGCAAGATCAGTATGGATTTTGAAAAAGCAATAGATGATTTTTTTAATATTTTTATTACTTTGGAGATGAAAACATGTTGACACTAAACCTGTTGATTTTCTGTATATGTTAATGAGAGAAAAACTCACTTTTTTTATATCACAATAAGCATCATTTTTTTTCAGGACACACTTTTCAAATTTTGTGAAATACTTTTTTGTGATCACTATAATTATACTTTGCTAGAAAAACTTAATTTGGGCGTGTGCACTTTTTTGAAACATAAACACTGTTGTGGGGAGGTGTGAATTAAAAACCGGGTTTGGCACATAGATAGCGTTTTTTTCGAAAAAGTACTCAATTTTTTTTTACAGCTGTAACATTCCTCTACAAAAAATAGTTGTCAATTGAACGCGTCTCACACAACAACATTGTTTTTTATTACGTTAAAAATGTCAAATTTTGTACCAGAAAAGCGTCTTTTGCAGGAGGCTTCACTTTTTTGTTTTCATTTAAAGAAAACTGCTGCTGATGCTTGTCAAATGCTTGAGGAAGCTTATGGTGAACATATTCCATCGAAAACAATTTGTGAAGACTGGTTTAAACGATTTAAAAGTGGTGATTTTGATGTGAAAGACAAACAATGTCCAGGTCAAGAAAAAAAGTTTGAAGACAGGGAATTGCAAGAATAATTGAATGAAGACAATTCACAAACTCAAAAAGAATTGGCAGAAGCATTAAATGTTTGTCAAAAAACAATTTTTAATCGTTTGAAATATGGGAAAGATCCAAAAACTGGGAAAATGGGTTCCACATGAATTGAACAAAAGACAGCAAGAAAGACAAAAAACCATTTGCGAAATACTCATTCAAAAGCAAGAGAGTTTTATCGAATTATTACTGGAGATGAAAAATGGAGATGACCATCAACATCGACTGCAAAAACAAATTGATTTGGAAAGAAGAGAATGCTGTGTGTTTAACGAAGGGAATTGTGTACTATGAGCTACTGGAACCTGGTCAAACGGTTCACTCTGAACGCTTTCGACAACAAATCATCAATTTGAACCATTCATTGATTGAAAATTGACCGGGATGGAATAATAAGCATGAAAAAGTGATTTTGCAAAATGACAATGCTTGACCACACAAATCAAAAGATGTGAAAATACATTAAATGCACTTGAATGAGATTAATTACCGCACCCACCATATTAACCAGACTTGGCTCCATCCGATTACCATTTATTTTCATCAATGTCATTTAAGCTTGCAGACCACCACTTCAATGAAGCTGAAGAAGTCAAAAAATGGGTCAATGAGTGGTTCGCTTCAAAAAATGAACAATTTTATCAAGATGGAATTTGTAAGTTGCCTGAAAGATGGGAAAAATGTGTAGCTAACAATGGAAAATACTTTGAATAAACCATCTATAATCTTTCACTAAAAAAAATGTTGTTTCTTTGATTTAAAAAAAAAAAACGGTTTTTAAATACTACACCTTATACATTAAATATATAACATTTACTCAGTTACCCAAAACATTTACTCAGTTAATCAACTTCAAAAAAAAAAGTTATAAACATAACATATATAACATAACATTTATAACTGAGTAAATGTTATATATATAACATTTACTCAATTATAAAGATTAATTTATTTATAACTTTAGTTTAAGTTTTTGATAGGAAAATGTTATCTTTACACATTGCTTTTGTATTTTATAACATCAAATTTAAATATGACTAATAGTAGAGATAGAATATATAATTAGATTATTATGATAATTTAGATTATATATTGATAAAGTTACTGCAACATTGATATTATATTCTGTTTTATTTGCTTACACTTTATTTAAGATAAGTTAAGAAAGAAAACCAAAATTTAATCTTGAAATAAAAGTGCAACTTTTATTATAAAATGCATCATTTTTACACACTCCTTTCATGTTTAGTTATGTCTGATAATTAAAGAAGTAAAAATATAAGGCTTCGTTGAAATTAAAGAAACCAGGCTAGGCAAAATGAATTTAACCATCGCCAAAATGAAAGAGATGAGCTTAGGCTAGCTAAGGTAAATTGTTGTTGAAATGAAAGAGATGAGCCTAGGTGAGCTGAAATAAACTGCCATAGAAATAAAAGATATCAGGATAGGTGTTAAAATTCCTTTTTAAGTTTTGCTTCCTTCTAAGCCAAAATACCTCATTGCTCAAATAATTGCCCTTTCTGTTTTAGGGTTTATGGGCAAATTTTGCATTGTGTTCAAAATTTAAGGCCTGAAGAAGGTTTTCTACCCACATATTGTCAGTTAAATATATATAATCCTATTGTAGCAGTCTCTTAAGAATGGAGCAACCTGGTAATAATAGTTGTATTAATGAGTTAATGCAACCTTTACAAACTTTAAATAAAAAAGAAAACCCATTTGCTTCTGCATTTAAAAATATGGCAGAAGTAGAGGAGAAAAATGATGATGGCACAATTAACTGGAGCATTGTGTTAGGTTGTCCCAGTATTATAGTTATAGGTTTGCTGTTAGACAAACTTTTAGTCCTAAATTCAAAATAATTAGTCCTATATAACTAATGTTTAATTTAATGCTGCTTACTCATTCTTGCGTGTTTGACTCTGAGTTTTGAAAGAAAATTTGTTAAGCTTGACCATTTAATATGATAAAGTATTCTTAAATTTATATTATCTCTTTTATAATAATATCTGTTGAACCAGTTATAAGATCTTAAATTTTATATTTAATAATTTGATGCAATCATAAATTCTGTAGCATAAATGTGTAAAAAATCAAATTTGACTTTTATACAAAATAAGCTAATTTAGGTGCCTAGAAACGTTATTGAATAAATATTTTCAAAGAATTATGACAAAATTCATAAAAATTTTTATTTTAAAAAAATGTTTTACAAAGAGGTTTCTCTAATAATTATTTTTAATTGCGTTTTTCCTGAAATATGTAATAAGCATCTTAACGTTATACAAATATTTCTTTTAATTCAATCAATCAATGTAATAAGTCATGTTTTAGTGAGTACAATAGTTTTATTGTTTTACTTATATCTAATATTTAATAGTTATATACACTTATATTTGACTTCTTGCATTGATTGATTGCTTTTATTGTAATTTTTATGTAGCTAATTTTTATGTAGCTTCTTCTGCTTCAACAAGAAAGATGTTGTTCTCACATATAATTGACTCAATACATTGATTAATTGTTTTTATTACTATTATTTTTTTAATATTAGATTTTTTATAAGTAGTATCTTCCCTTTAAATAATTATGTTTATTCATGCTACATTAAATATGTCGCATGTTCTAAAACCAAGTCATTTGCATTACACATGCATAATAAGTCATTTGCATAACATTTGCATATACACATGCATAAACAAGGTATGTCATTGAATGAAAATTTCACAAATGTTATATTTGTAAATGTTCTTAATTTATAGTACTTGAAAAGTAATTTTATGTGTCATATGATGTGGTAATTAGTGTTTTTTTTATGTGCTATATGGATTTATATTTTGTTAGTGTTTCTACGTGTGTGCTGTTAGTAGTTAAAATATGAACAATAAACTCTGTATAATTCAATAACCCTTAACTTAAACTAATTTTAAAATTTCATTCGAGTCTTTATTTATGGATTATGCTGCCAATAACTCTAGCATACTTTAACAAGCTAATTTCTTGGTCCCCTTTAAGGTTGGAGTAATTTAGAGTTTACTGTAATATGCTATGTTATTTGTTAATTTAGTGATGTTATTTTTGTGTTGTTTTATGTTGATAGATTAGATGACTTGGTTCACTTTTACGTCGGGGTCTTTAATTTAAAATGATTATTGGGTAGTTTCATTACTTAAACTTACTACATATAATCATTTGCTAAATGCTATAAATTTAGTTTTTAAAAATAAAATAACTTCTTGCATTGATTGATTGCTTTTATTGTAATTTTAATTTTTATGCAGCAGCAATTCCTTTTGTTACAACAAGAAAGATGTTGTACTCGTTTATACTTAACTCAATACATTGATTAATTGTGTTTATTATTTTTTTTTTAATATTAGATTTTTTATAAGTAGTATCTCCCCTCTAAATAATTACATGTATATATATATATATATATACATATATATATATATACATATATATATACATATATATATATGTATATATATATATATACACATATACATATATATATATATATATATATATATATATATATATATATATATATATATATATATATATATATATATATATATATATATATATATATATATATATATATATATATATATATATGTATATATATATATATATATATATATATATATATATATATATATAAAAATGTATATATATAATTATTTAGAGGGAAGATACTACTTATAAAAAATCTAATATTAAAAAAATAATAATAAACACAATTAATCAATGTATTAAGTTAAGTATAAGTGAGTACACTTATACTTAACTCAATACATTAATCGCCTAACTATTGTTATATATAGAGATTTATAAAAAAGTAGTGGTATGGTTTATAATTTATAAAAAGGTGATGGGATGGCATCCCGCCTCACTTCGAGCACAATATATATATATATATATATATATATATATATATATATATATATATATATATATATATATATATATATATATATATATATATATATATATATATATATTCATTCAAATAAGAATATATTAAATATATATATAAATTATTCAAATAAGACACTTTTATTAACAATAATCAATGACAATATAAAAGGTAAGGGTCAAACATTTTATAAAATTGCTATTAATCTCAAAAAGCCTTGGTTTTTATAGAACCTATTTTATGTAGCCTGTTCTAAAACCAAGTCATTTGCATTACACATGCAAAACAAGTCATAATAATGCATAAAAAAAGTTGCATAACACCTGCATAACATTTGCATATACACATGCATAAACAAAGTTTGTCATTGAATAAAAATTTCACCAATGTTGTATTTGTAAATGTTCTTAATTTTTAGTTTTTGACAAGTATTTTTATGTCATATGATGTGGTAATTTGTGTTTTTATCATGTGTTAAATAAGGCTATATAACACATAATAAAATTTTGTTAGTGTTTTTCTATGTGTGTGCTGTTAGTAGTTAAAATATGAACAATAAACTCTGTATAATTCAATAACCCTTAACTTAAACTAATTTTAAAATTCCATTCGAGTCTTTATTTATGGATTATTCTGCCAATAACTCTAGCATTCTCTAACTAGCTAATTTCTAGGTCTCCTTTAAGGTTTGAGTAATTTAGAGTTTACTGTAATATGTTATGCTATTTGTTAATTTTGTGATGTTATTATTGTGTTGTTTTGTGTGGATAGATTAGATGACTTGTGTTGATAGATTAAATGATCTTATTTTGATCATTTATTTTTAGCCTTGCTTTTTTAAAAAGAGTTGTTAATCCAAACTTGCAACAATAGTAAAAATTGAAATCTTGAAACTTTCATAAAGTAAGTTTCTTATTTGTTATCTGTTTAGTCACATTTTTGAGTTTATAAAAGAGAATAAATAACAAATGTGTATTCAAGAATAATTTTGTTCAATTTTTAGGTCGAATTCCTTCTCCTATGACTGATTGTTCCTACATAGCAGAATTAAAGAAATATTCTGAATGTTGATTGTATTCAAAAAGCTAAAATGAAGCTTGATAATCTTCATACCATTTACTAAAAGATATATAATAATGAAAGAATGTTTCAATTTAAATTCTTTTTATAAGTATTATTGAATATAAACATTTTTGTAGTTTTTTTCTAAGTTTATTTTTTTATTCTCTATTTCTAAGTTTATTTTTATATTTCAAGAATTTTTTTTGTTTGTTTCTCAAATAAATTTCTATGTTTTTTGTCTATGGAATTATTGTTTTGAATGGATATTATAGGCTATTTTTGCTTTGTTTTTTATATTTCCGTTATCTTTTTATATTTGAATGGAAACATTTATACTTTTATCGTTTTTTGTACGATCAAGACGGTTTCCATTTGCATTAATTATTGATTGCACAAACATAAGTTTTAAAAATTTATTTACCTAATTCCGCAGTAAAAACAACTTAATTGCATGAATTTGTTAAGAGTTTTTTTACAGAAAGGCTTTTATAAAAAATATCAAACAGATAAAGCTTACTTATTTAAAACAAGTAAGCTTTATCTGTTTGATATTTTGATAGTTAAAATATTATTATCATAGCCTAAGTTTCCAAAAACACTTGAAAAAATGTTATGTAACTGTCTTATATGCTAAAGATAATTTTCATTTGTAAAAAATATTAAAGTAAATAATAATGTAATAAATAAAAATACTAAATAGTTCTGAAGTATAGTAAATTAAAAATTAACCAGAAGGCAAGAACTTTAGGTAGTCAGTAAAATGTAAACTACGTACATTTTAGTGAACCAAGACATTTTAATTAGCTATTTATAAAATACTAGCTCATCAATTTTTTAAATTAAATATAATGGTATTCTATATATATTATTTTTAAATTAGACTGTTTTCTTTTAAATTAATTATAATTTAACAAGCATTAGATATACGGTTCGCAAAAAAGTTCGCATTTTACCAACTACCAGAACTTTATATTTTGCCGTTTACTAAAATAAATTTAAGTATAAAGACTAAATTAGGAACAAGTTTAGACATAGTCAGATTAGACTTACCACAACCCGTATCATACGGGTCATGACAGGAAGTAACATTACTAATGTATATCATTTTTTGTTTAAAAAATATTTTTATAGATTAGAATTAAATGAAAGTAAATTGATAACTGTCAGTTTTATTTTTATGAAAATAATAGACAAAACATATACAAGTTTTAGTATGTGATTTTTCGGAAATACCCTAAAACAATTTGATTCACTAAAGAGGAAAAGGGGGGGGGGCGATTTTATGCAGATAATTTATTTTTAATTGCAAAGATAGCAAAGAAATTATGTGAATGTGTGAAATGTATTGTAGAAGAGAAGTTCACAAGCATTAGAGTAGTGACACAAAAAACATTTAAACTACTCAAGGGTAATAAACATAAAACCATTTCTATTATATATGAAAATAAATATATATACCTCTTTTTTAATAGCTAAATCTGTCATTGTATCTTTCAAAGAATCTTTTCCCTTCTTTTTAGGTGTCTTTTTAGAATCATAGTCATCAATTAGCTTGAAGCCACGCTTTGGAACAGGAGTTCTCTTTGACCTTCGAATGCTTTCATCATCCATATCTGCATCCCCTTAAATATTTATTTAAAGATATTCAGTTATATAAAACTTGTTAGATATCTAAAAAATATAAAATTTAAATTCAAATGATTATTATTGGTTCATTATCAAAAGTTATCAACAAAATAATATATAAAATATAATCTAAATCTAGATTTTTCTTGATCTAACTATGTTAGATAACTACATTTTTTCAATACAAACTTAATTACTCTTTTATTTTATTATAACATTAATGAATCCTTTCAAAAAGAAAAAAAAAAAAAAAAAATCTACCCAAATTTGTAGATGTTCAGAGGGTAGATGTTTATATTTAAAAAAGAAATATTTATGTAAAAAGGTTAAATATTTTTGTTAAAATGTTAAATGTAAAGGTTTACTATAAAAGACTAACCCTATTAGTTTAAGCTATGTTTAAAACAATATTGAATATATAGTAGCCATAAACTAATATTGCATATATTGCAAAATATTTTTGTATACCACATATGATTTATTAAACTAATACTGTAAAAAAATTCACCTGTTTTAGACATAGAGACTTCTTTCAGATATTGCTGATAGCTTTTGCGTGTTTCACGCTTGTGACCTTCCTCGAAGGAAAATTTTTTTTTTTCACTCATGCATAAAAAATCTTTTCAATTGATTTTCCATTTTGATTTTATACTGAAATATATATATATATATATATATATATATATATATATATATATATATATATATATATATATATATATATATATATATATATATATATATATATATATATATATATATATATATATATATATATATATATCTTTTAGTAAATGGTAGGAAGATTATCAAATAAAGCAAAATTATATAAAAATTGCAAAAATATCAATCATTTTATAAAAACATTATTTTGAATTTTTTTGCATAAAACATGACTTTTTTTAACTAAAATGAAAAAAATTATTTTTTGATTTTGATAGGAATCTTTAATTTATTGATCTGAAATATAATATATGTTATTTTAAAAAATGGTATGCCTTAAATAAGTTTTTTTACAAACTTC
The DNA here is from genome assembly GCF_022113875.1 of Hydra vulgaris. NCBI lineage: Eukaryota > Metazoa > Cnidaria > Hydrozoa > Anthoathecata > Hydridae > Hydra > Hydra vulgaris. The sequence goes on along the minus strand of NC_061169.1, from coordinate 11,939,517 downwards.
ATTCTAAACCTGTTGATTTTCTGTATATATTATGAGTTTTTTGATTATAATTTTTTTTTGATGTTTATTATAAAATCATTATTTATTTTGATGTATTTCATAAAACGATTGATGTTTTAGAAATTTTTATATAATTTTGTTTTATTTGAGACCCAATAAGACATGCTTTTGTATTTTAATAAGTGCGCTTTTAAATGTTCTAAGGTCTTAGGGCACCTCTTAAAGTACTTTTTTAATAAAAAAATTTTTAAATTTATTGTTTTTAATATATTTTTATATATAAATATACATTTTATATATATAAATATATATCAGTCTGTTTTAAATTTAAAGCCACAAAAGAGCGTTTGCAGGATGATCATTTTTATTTTAGCATGCGCGATTTTAAAAATTCATTTTTTTCTGCTATTTAAATTAAAATTAAAATAGCGAAAAAAATGCTTTGAAAAATTACTAGATAAAATAATTAAACAAAAAAATGGCAAAATAAAGCCATTTTTCATAAAACTTGAACAAATGAACAAAAAAGTTGTTGCAATTTAAAACAAAACGTATTTTTTGGTAAGCGCTTTTCTATGCGCTTGCCAAAATTTTGCGGGCGAGCGCAAAAGCACTGACTAAACAGAGAAGACTGATATATATATATATATATATATATATATATATATATATATATATATATATATATATATATATATATATATATATATATATATATATACACACATATATATATATACACACATATATATATATATATATATATATATATATATATATATATATATATATATATATATATATATATATATATATATATATATATATATATATATACATATATATATATATATTAGTGATGTACCAATTAATTGGTATCAGCATCGGCTAAATCAGCCATTTTTTGCACAATTGGTATCGGCATCGGCCTTTTTTACCAATTTTCCAACCGATGGCATTTTGATATTTTTATCCTGCATTATTATAATAATTAAATAATAAATAAACTAAACTTTGTGCATTACTTAGAATTTTTTGGATAAATTTTTATTTTGACTTAGTTTACAGGCAAAAGCTTTAAAGGTAACCTATTTAAGCATTGTTATATATATATATATATATATTTTTTAATTCTTTTTCACTCCCAATAAGGCTTCAAGCAACCACTATCAAGTTGGGAGTTGCTAGAAAAAAAGAGCAGAGTTATAGAGCAATGAAGTGGTTGACAGAAGACTTAAAAAGTTGAAGGTTATATGAGTCAGAAAACATGAAGATGGGACAGAGTTCCGAAGGGTTGAAGTGCATGGAAATAAGCTAGACAAATAAACATTTTTGGAGCATGAAGAGACAGATACAGACGAAGAATGAGACTTTGATGTCAAGTCAAGCAAGAATGAGTATTGATTGATGGAACTAAAGATGAAAGCTTCTTTGAGCAGCAACCATGATAGTATTTGTAGAAAAGAGAAAGAGATGCAACTTTACGATGATGGGAAAGAGGCTCAAGCTTTGCAGATAGACCGGGTTTAACTCTGTTTACAATGCATTTTTAAACCTTATCTTGAAGAGAAAGAGCATCATTAGAAGAACCAGGCCAAATATGATAACAGTATTCCATACAAGGACGAATAAGAGATTTGTAGAGGTAGGGAATGGAATCAGGAGAGAGAAAATGGTGAGCATGATAAAAAGAAGCAACCTTAGCAGATGCTAATTTAGTAACCGATTGTATATATGGTTTCCATGAAAAGTCAGTAGTGAATGATAAACCAAGAAGATGTAAAGAAGTGGAATCAGTGAGATGGTTGCCATTCATCAATAGAGGAATGTCGACAGTACTACAATAGTTATTTGTCTGACAGCAAGTTATTTGACTCAAGATGGAATATGAGAAATTTGTTTATCAAAGACTCAAAGACCTTGCTAATAACAGAAAGAAGACTGATTGGACAATAATCGGAGGGGTCAGTAAGTTTAACAGAGTGTTTAAAAATTAGAACAACAAATGCCATTTTCCAGCAGGCAGGAAAACAAGATTCAGTCAAGCACTTATTAGTTTAAAGAAAATTGAAGAGAGTTCTGGTGAACAATTTTGTAAGACTGTGACAGGAATGTTGTCTGGACCACAAGCCATAGAAGAGTTTAATTGAGATATGACTATGAGTAATGGAAGCGGAAATGATTTGAATGTCTAAAAATGGGTTAACTTGTTTAATTAGAATGGAAGGAAGAGAATGGCCATAAGATTCGAAAGTCGGATTAAAAGAGAATTTCTTTGCAAATAGTTCAGCCTTATTTCATGAATTTAAGTATAGCCAAGTACCAAGTATATTTCTATATTTTTAATTTTATTTAAATTCACCTTCCTAAGGCCACAAAGGTCACTTTAATTGAGGAGGCTACTTTAGTTATGGTTACAACACACTTTCAACTTTAGAACTCAGAAACACAAACCTTGATGAACAATGCCGCTGCGTGTAGAAACAAGTTAAGCGCTGTACTACCAGGGACGTGGTGGGGATCCAACATTACAAATTAAAATAATTCTAAAAACAATTTGTTTATCTAAAAATAATTTATGTCTAAACAACATATGATTGTTGTTTAGATATCTGAATTACTAATAAATTAATAAAAAATTCTAAGTAAATTGCATATGCATATTTTCTTTTTTAAAAATTAAAATAAAAAGTGTTCTTAAATTGTATTTATTTTTTTGAAAGTTTTTTTTTCATAGTAAAAAAAAAATTAAAATGAATATTTTTTTAACTGAGTTTTTCTAATATCTTTTATTTGTTTACCAATATTAATTTAAAGTTGTATGGTTTTATATTTTAAAATTTTTAATAATTAGTAAATTCATCAGTAATGGCATCAGTCTTTTCCCATTCATCGGCACCGGTATCGGCATCGGCCAAAAAAGTGATATCGGTACATCACTAATATATATATATATATATATATATATATATATATATATATATATATATATATATATATATATATATATATATATATATATATATATGTATATATATACAAACGCATATATATAGCACATATAGCAACTGTCTGCAAAATGCTAAACCCTTTAGAATATAAATTTCAAAAGCACAAAACCTAAGACATATTCCGGAAAAAATCTGCCTGGACATTTTAAAGGATATTTATTTAACTATTGTATTTTGATATTGAATGCCATATATATTTTGAAAGTTCATATTTTAATATTCTAAAATTTTACTTAATAAAGTTTGCAGAGTTTTGTTCGTGAGAACTCACGCACGTTGCATTTTACACTCATTTCAGTTTCTTGCGATTAATTGCTGAATAATATTGTTGTCCTTGAAAAGATTTGAAATATGCAACAAAATAAGTTTCATCGTCAATAATCAATCAAGATTTTTGGCACATAATTTTTTATAGAACAGCTTTGAAGAACGAATTGCAACATTTTCTTGCTTTTCTTCATGACAAGAAACTTTTTTCTTTTTATAAGATTTATAGCCGAAATATCTCTTCACTCTTGTATAATAGAAGCACTTGTCTTATATTTATTAGCTACAGTTCGAATGGAAATCTCCGGTTTTCTGCCTAAGGCATCTTTCACTTTTTTACCAAGATCTTTTCTAAAAAAACATTTTTTTCGCCCACTTCCAAATTCTCTTTTGATTGTACTAGTGTTCTTAAATCGTTTCACAACGCTCTGCACTGTATGCATAGAATTATTGTTTTATAAACACTAAAATCTGCACTGTAAACTGTGTCAAAGCAATGTGCAACTCTTTAGAAATTGTTTTGTTTTGATACAAAAGGATTTTACAAGAGAAAATGCAAAATATTTTCTTACTTCTTATCTCGATTTGATGACATTTCAATTAAAACTAAATGTTTTGGTTGTTTAAATTTTGAATAACACTAATACGATGACATTTTGAAACAATTAGCCATTTTTTATTTTTTTTTAACATCTTTGCTTCCAACAAGGCTGCAAGCAACCACTAATTAGTGTTGGAAGTTACTGGAAGAGAAAAGATAAAGATTATATAGCAAGATAACGATGACAGACAGACAGAGGACTTAAAAGACTGCAAATTATATGAATTAGGAAAGCAAGATGAAGGAAGTGAATTCCAAAGAGGAAAAAAAATAGACGAATAAGAGTGTTTAGAGCACTTGGGAACAGTCACAAAAGAAGGATGAAACTTAATTGAATGGCGAGTAACACGAGAATGAATTTTAGTAGATGGCACAAGAGACCCTAGCTCTTTAGAGCAGTGCCCATTACAGTATTTGTAGAAAAGAGAAAGAGAAGCAACATTACAAAGATGTGACAAAGGTTGAAGGTTAGCTGCAAGAGCAGGTCTAACTATATTTACAATGCGATTTTGCACCTTATCTAAAAGAGAAAGGGCATCATTAGAAGATCCGCCCAAGATATGGTAACAGTATTCCATACAAGGCCAGATTTGAAATTTATAGAGATAGAGAATAGAATCCAGAAAGAAAGAAAGTCTTGAGCTCGATTAAGAGATGCAACTTTAGCAGATGCTAATTTTGCAACAGATTTGATATAAGGTTTCCAAGAAAGATCAGAAATAAGTTAGAAGATGAAGAGTAGTAGACTCATCGAGTACATTACCGTTCATAAATATAGGAAGGTCTAAATTATTGTGATAACAATTGGCTGAAAAAAATTGAGTTTTATCTGAATTAAAGTTCAACAGCCACTGTGAGCCCCATGCTGTAGCAGAAGTGAGATCCATTTCAAGCTCAGATGCCCCCTGCAAGCAATCAGAGGGAGTTGGCTTCTTATCGTGACAAAAATAAATGGTAGTATCATCAGCGAACAATGCCATCTTCGATGTGAGAATATCTGGAAGATCATTAATGTAAATTAAAAAGAGTATAGGGGCAAGGATTGAACCTTGAGGAACCCCTGAGGTTACAGAATAAGAAAAAGAATGCTGTCTATCAAGGACAACTTTTATACTAGGATTGGAAAGAAAGGATTCAATAATCTTAAAGATGTTTCCAGATACACCATAAGAAGAAAGCTTATGGAAAAGACCAGCATGCTAAACTTTATCAAACACTTTAGAAATGTCAAGAGCGATAGCCTTAACCTCTTCACCTTTATCTAATGCGCGATAAAATCTATTGGTTATTACTGTTAGCAAATCAGCCGTAGAACAAGTTATTAGAACTTTTCAAGATAAGAGATTAAGTGTTTGTTAATTAAAGATTCAAAAACCTTGCTTATGATAGGAAGAAGACTAATGGGACGGTAGTTCGACAAATCAAATCGCTCTCCAGAATTTATGAAAATAGGAATTACAGATGCTGCTTTCCAGCAGGCTAGAAAACAAGACTCTGATAAGCACTTGGTAAATAGTTTTAAAAAGATAGACGACAGCTCTGGAGAACACTTCTGCAAGACTATAACAGGTATGTTGTCTAGGCCGCAAGTTGTAGAAGAGTCTAAGCAAGAAATCACTTTAGATAAAGAAGCTGGAATGATAGGGATGTCGAGCAATGGATCAACCTGTTTGATGCTATATCAGGTAGAACGCAACTAGTGGAATCAAGAGATGATATTGATAAAAAGTTCTTAGCAAACAATTCAGCTTTGCCTTTAGGTGAGGTGACAAAGTCTGAACCATACAAAAGAGGTGGAATTACAGACTTGCCTTATTATTGATACTATTAAAGATTTTCCAGAAGTCACAAGAGCCTAATTTTTGTGATGAAAAACGAGATTTCATGATCTGAGAATAGCCGGCTTTGGCGTTAACCTTTTTACAATGGTTCCTAGCAGTAATAAACAGACGTTTGTTTTCTGGAGAATTGTTTTGCTGATAGATATAGAAGTAATGGTTTCGATTGGCAATTGCAGCAGCACAATATAAGTAAAACCATGAAGAAGAGCGAGACTTGACCTGGAATCACCGAGAGGGAATAAAGGATTCCATGCCAGCCTGAATCTACGAAGTTATGTAAGAAGCACATTTATCAACAGGAAGACGAAAGATTTCTACCAAAGGGCCATCAAGAAGAAAATCACAGAAAGAGTCCTAGTCAGCTTTAAGGGTAGTTGTAAGATGTACGATGATAGGGGGATTGAGTTAGAATTTGAGAAAGGCAAAAGTTGTGAGCTTTAATGTCTGCAGAGTCACTGACACTAGAGCCAAGCCATTCAGTGTGATGAACATTTAAGTCACCGACAACAACAATAATGGCTGATGGATAAAGAGAGAGGGCTTGGTCAATATGATCAGAAATAACATCAAGAAGAGTGCAGTCTTGAGATGAAGGAGAGCAATATAGAACACAGGGAAAGGTGATAGAATGAAGTGGCGCTAAACGAAAGCACATAAAAGAGTAGTCTGTGGATTCAAACTTTGTTTCCCAACAAATTGGTGAATTCTTACAAATATAAATGGCCAGGCTAAGCATGTGACTATTAGGATCTTTACGAATTAAAGGAAGATACCATCAACACCAAGATCACAAGATGAGACAGCTGAACTCAAACTAGTCTTACAAAGAGCGTGTAGGTCTGGTGAACTTTGCAAGCGATAAGACTCAACAGAAGAAAAGTTACTTCGAAGACCACGCATATCAGTGAATGATAGGTTTAACGAATTTGGTGATGACTGTAGTTTTTTGTGTTTTATAGTTTTTGTTACTTTATTCATTTTGAAATTTGTTAAATAACTTGACTCGAAACATAGATATTACTCAGTACACTGTTTTATAGCCCAAGCAATTGCTTTATTACTATTAATAAACCCTAAGCCATAACAAAGGGCTTCAATGTGGCCTTGGCAATGCACACTAAAAGTACAAACAGGGACACCATCCATGCGCGACATGGCACTATTAGTATTTTGATATTTTTTAGCTATTGATGGAATCAGCCTCTCTGAGAACTACCACAAAGTTCGGAAAACCTGAATACCAGCCGGCCTCAGAACCATAAAACTAAGTTTTAGAGCTGTACCCTTATTATGAGATAATAGAATGAGTTGCCTTGTCATAAAAACACAAGAGACACAAGCAAAACCCATGCATCGTGTCAAGAAGATCCATCATTCAACATTCTAAATTGGAAACAATCTATTAAAAATACATCTGCACCAGCCTAATAGATAAAGGAGGGGTGTGAGGCTGGTCAACAGATAGAATCTGTTTACCCCTTCTTGTAGAAGGCCTCCTAGTCTTTGCCTAACAGGCCTTCTACAAGGCAGCAGCCGGATGCATTTAACATCTGCCCAAGATAAGTATTTTTATCGAGACACCATCTCTAGCTTTTACTCAACCAAGAGCCCCAAGGCAGGGGGTGTTTTATGACGGAGTTGGCATCTCTTATCCTACAAGGCAGCAGAACATGAAGCAGATTGTACTGGGTTACATGTTACCAGTAGCAGGATAAACCTGACCTGACATCAGTGGACAAATGATGCACGGTTACCGTAAACACCACATTAGAACACGCGCAGATTTTTTCTGATACATGTCTTAGCTTTGAACACTATATATATATATATATATATATATATATATATATATATATATATATATATATATATATATATATATATATATATATATATATATATATATATATATATATATATATATATATATATATATATATATACATATATATATATATATATATATATATATATATATATATATATATATATATATATATATATATATATATATATATATATATATATATATATATATATATATATATATATATATATATATATATAAGCACTTCACATAATTTAAATCACACACAAAATTAAATATAATTTTAATAGTCATATGTAAAGACTGTTTTAAAATATATAAAACTCTTGTATAATTTAAACTGTTACACACATAAAATAACACATAAAAAGACATTAAAATAACACATAAAAAGACATTGTATTACTGCAGTTCTCAGACACATAAAACATTACTTAATTTCAATTATCACAAAGGATTACTGTAAAAAGCAACATTTTGTTTATTTTTTAAGCACCAAATGCTTTGTTACTTTTTTTTTAGTAATGCATAATGTAAAGTATCCTCTAAAATTATTAAAAACAAAATATGAATGAAATGTTATTTTTCCGCTTCAACAAACTTGTTTCCTACAAAGGTGAGAGTGATGAAGTAAAAAAGTGTTAAAAAAAAAAAAAAGGTTTAAAGTTTGTAAAAAATTTGAAAGGAGCAGTTAGAGTAAAAAGATGGTACTTGGCTAAATGACAAGTCATGCAATATCTGGCTTTAACTGATGAAACAAATAATATTGAGCACCTATAATGATAGTAATGATAATAAAAGGAAAACAGATGTAACCTGTGAATCCATATATGGATTCCATGAGCAGTCAGTAGTGCAAGATAATCCGAATATTAGTAAAGAACTCAGTGTTTCCATTCATTAATATAAAAATAAAAAACACAACCTTGCAAGCAAGTGGAAATCCAGAAATTAAAAAAACATTTGTTCTTAAGAAAGTTGGTTTGATGAAAAAGATGAAAGTAATATGGTTAGAAATAGCAGCTTAAAAAAAAGTAGGAAATTATAGTAACCATAGAGTCACTACTTTTTACATACTTTTTTTACAGCTGCTAGTAGGGTAAAAAAAGAAAAAAAAAGCCAAGAAATAATGTAGAAGGTTTATTTTTAGTAGAGAAACAAAACATTGGTACCATTTAGTTTTGCCATACAAATAATTTAGCTCAAATATAGGGTACTAAAACTTTCCCAAAGTTTGTTGAATTTACTGGATTAGAAGGGAAGGGGGGGAGAGAGAGATTTTAAAAATGAGTTTAAACAACTTGTGACACCCTTTAAACACCATTTTAATTTTGGAAAAAGCAGATTAAAGCATTAAATTCTAAGCATTATTATTTTAAACTTTACTGTAATTCACTTCATTTATAAAAAAAAGCATGGGAGAAAAAATGTTTATTTATCAGAAATACTCAGTTGATCATATGATTTCAAAAAAAAAAATCTAAAACTTAAGAACTCAGTGTATTGAAATTATGTATTGTTTTAAAGTATCTGCATTGCCTTGAAATCAGAAAAGAGTTTTCTATTTAATCTTTATCTTACTGTTTGCTGCATCAGTTTTGAGTTTGACCTAACAAAATCCCTAAAGCTCGTCATCAATTGTATTGTATACATGTCAGGAAAAGCTGAGTTGAAATAGTGAGAAGAAATCAGCTCAAGCAATTCAGTTTTTTTTCTAAAAAAACTTGTAATACAGGTTTCTTCAGTTTGTAAAATTTAGGTTTATTTTGATTATTATAATCAGCTCAAGCAATTTCAATTTTTTTTTCTAAAAAAACTTGTAATACAGGTTTCTTCAGTTTGTAAAATTTAGGTTTATTTTGTTTGTGAGACAAAAAAAGGCTAGCCATTATAGACATAGCATCATTGTTAAGCTTTACTTGGCTATTTTTATATATAATTACAAAAGGCAAAACACAATCATTTCTGGTGTTAAATACTGTGTCTTCTTAGAGCAGTCAATGCAGCTTTAGCAAAAAGAAAGTACACTAGCTAAAAGCTTCTTAAACAAGTTCTAGATTAGTTTTAAAATATCTATAGTCTGATAATCCAACAGCAACTGTCTGCAAAATGCAAAATCATTTAGAATATTAAATTGAAAAACACAAAACCTAGCCTTGAATACTTAAACACTATGAAAACTTACAAGGAGTAACAGTGTGGTGTGAGATACCTACATTGGGCTTCACATAATCATTTTTTTTAAATGGAAATGCCACTGCTGAGAGCTACCTCAACTTAATTTAGAAGATTTTCAGTTTGCTACAAACTTCAGAGATGTTTGGTGCTGACAAAGAGAATTACTTTTAACAAAGTGGAGCACCTCATCACTACCATCCTAATACAGTAGCAATACAGCTTTTCCAAACATATAGGCTGGAAAATGCCTAATTACCAGCATTCCCTGCATTCCCCAGACCAAATGCCTCTAGACATTTCTTATGGATATATCTGGAAAAAAAAGTTTATCGCTAAAAACAATTGATGCATTGAAATTGGAAATTAAAAAGAAATGTTGTTATTTTCCTAATAATCTGTTTCATGATGTTTACAAAACATTTGGTACATGTTTCAATGTTGCCTGGACAATTTTCAAATATGATTCGTAAATTTCATTTATCTTCTGTGTTCAATGCTATTCCTTTTCATTAGTAATTCCATTAGTAATTCCATTCACAAGTAATTTTTTTTACTCGTTCAAAGTATGAATACATTTCTTTTAAAACACACACACACACATATACACAATAACATTTAGCATTTTTGAATCACAATATAATATTTAAATGATAGTTTCCTAATATTTTAATAAATATTACTATATGATAAACTAAATGAATAAACATGTATGTAAAAACAAATCAATATTGATACATCCTTAAAAATATTCCATTAATTGTTTAATGATCAACAAAATGAATTATAAAGAATGCAATTTGAATTAAAAACAAAACAAATTTTTGTAGACAGTTACTTTAATAGAATTTTTTTTATAAATTCATTATAAATTCAAAGAAAGTATTTCCAGGATTTAAATTGATTTATTTTTCAAATATTCTTGCTGTATGGTCATCACCTCCTGTTATTATTAAAGTTTCTTGTTTGTTTATAGCAAAGTCTAATATACTACAATAACTTCCATTTAGCTCCTTAATAAGTCCACCACTTTTTCCTTCATATTGTTTTATTTCGCCACCTAAAGTGGATGCAATTATAACGTCAGAGCTATCCCAAAAAATTTTACTTAACCCACTTGGATGAGCGCATTCATACCTCAATCTTTGGGTGGATATATCCCAAACTTCTAAACTGCCTCCTAATATAGCACATGCTATATATTCATCAGAAGGAGAAAATGCAATGCTTTCAACTGCTTTAGTTTCATCATTTGGCCAAAATGTTTTTAAAGTACAAACTAGTTTACGAGACTCAGCACTAAATAACTTTGTTTTCCCATTAGATAAACCACACGCTAACAATTTGCCACTCTTTTGAGAAGCCACACTGAGAACAGAACATTCATCGTCATGATAAGAGAATATTGCAGTAGCAGATTTTAAATCCCATAGCTTTAAAGTTCCATCTCCATAACCAACCAGTAATTCTTTACCATTATCTAATAACTTGCTTGTTGTTGCTTTTAAACTATTACCTTGATAGATTTTGCAATCACCACCAGGAATTTTCCACATATATATCTCACCAGATTCTGCACCTGCTAACAGAACATGAATTGAAGTGTGCCACTTGCACCACTCAAGATCAGAGCAACTAAACTCCCATACCTGTTTACCATCTTGGGTATTCCAAACAATAATTCCTCCACTCATATCAGCAGTCATAAAGTATTTGTCGTCTGAGCTAAAGCCACAGCTAATAACTGAATCCTTATGTCCAATGCAATTATAAACTATTTCTCCGTCATGAACACTCCAAACAAAAGCTTTATCATCTTCACCTCCACTAATAGCAAAATTACCATTATTAGAAAAGCCTACACAGAAAACTGAACCTTCGTGCTTTGAAAAAACTATTTTTGCATCATCCTTCACATAATCACTCTCAATATAAGAATCATCTTCAACATCTAGGTCATCCATGGCTTCTTCAAAACCTGAAATGTAAATAAATATGGTGAAAAATTATATAATAAATAAAAATTATAAATTTTTATGTATCACAATATTTCATCAGTATAAACATTTGTATTTTATATTAAAATTAGTACTTTATTTGCTACAGAAAGTGGCCATAAATAAGAGTTTCAGTGACTGTATAAATGTGTGTGTGTCTGTTTGTGTGTGTAAGTGTATACACACACACACACACACACACACACACACACACACACACACACACACATATATACATATAAATATATATATATACATATATACATATAAATATATATACATATTTACATATAAATATATATATATATATATATATATATATATATATATATATATATATATATATATATATATATATATACATATATATACACATATACATATATATATATATACATATATATATATATATATATATATATATATATATATATATATATATATATATATATATATATATATATATATATACATATATATATATATATATATATATATATATATATATATATATATATATATATATATATATATATATATATATATATATATTTATTTATTTTTTCTAATTTAGAATTTAAACTAAAGAACTTAAGTCTTCTAAAATTTTCTAATTTAAATAATTTTGCAATTGAAATTCAAAATTTTAAAAAGAAAATTAAAACAGAAAATTTAAAAAAAAAAACATTTTGAAGATTTTTAAGGCTCAATAATTATAAATTTAATTGCAGCATTGTCTGTAATACCCAGTGGCATAGCCAGGAGCATTCCTGAAAGTTATACGTAGATCTAGCGACAGTAACAATATCAGATTTAAAATATAGTGCAAGCGAGGAAAAAAAGTTTTATTTAAATTGCAAACATTTTGAATAGCTAATTATTTTTTGTTTTTTGAAAATAGTTTCAAAAGTCAAAACTTTCTATTGCAAATATTAAACCAAAAATTAATTTAAAAAAAAAATTTTTTTACTTCTGTTTGAAGAAAGTTTTTCCAAAAAAATAATTTAAGCATATACTTAAAGAAATATAATTCGATTTATTAAAGTTTTTTTCTCTCACTTTTTATTATAAAACAATTTGAATGAAAAAATTGAATGAAAAAAACAACTTAAAAGCTATTTGAATCAAGATATTTATACCTAAATTTTTAATAACTAGATCAAGAGGCAATAAATTAGAAAAAACGTGTTATTTAATATTTTTTTGCTTTGATCTTACTCGTTTGGTCTATAGATAGCATGTTTTTGTGCAAATATGATATTTAAAGTTTTATAAGGATAATATTTTAATTTATTAATTAAAACAATTCAATTAAAACAGTGTCATGAAGTTGTTTTAGATTAACACAACTTGTGTATATCTAAAACAAAATAAAGAGCTTGCGTCACAAGCTTTTATATCGATGGTTAAGACCACAAAGGGAATACGTCCACTAACCATTGTTTTGAGAAATCTGAATTTGAAAGTTTGACAACATACAATAATTCATGATATTTATTAATTGTCATGATTTTTAACCAAATGCATTCCTCAATTAATTCTGTCTTTTTTTTTACTATTTTATTTTCATTTCTTTTACATACTTTAATACCTAATTTGTTTAATGTTTACCTAACGTTTAATAATGGACATATTCCCTTTGTGCTCTTAACCATCAATATATAACATTGCCAAAACAACTTTTCAGTATTGTATTACTGCTGTTTTACAATGACAATTCAATACCCTTTAAAAATAACATATGTTTTATCCCCAGCATGAATGTATTAAATAGTTTTCTATAACTAATTAAAATAATTTAAATATTGTAATATTTGCATTTTTACTTTTACCTTTTTACTTTAACTTTTTTAAGTATCACGTTAAGTAAAAACAATTTCTAAAAGAAATATCGTAATAGTATTAAATATGTTACTTATCAAATTATAACTTGCTCATTACACTATAACTGCAACGTAATTTTTAGATTATAACTAAGCTGTAAACTGTAACAATAACTTATGCTATTTTAAACTCTGCCAAATAAGAATATTATAAGATGACATTTAAATATAAGAGATATTAATTATAAACTAAAGTACAAAATACTATTTTATACTGACACAACCCCATATATATATATATATATATATATATATATATATATATATATATATATATATATATATATATATATATATATATATATATATATATATATATATATATGGGCAATTCCACAGCGCAAAATGAAAAAGTAGTCAAATTTTATTATATTTTTCGTCAACTTTTAGCGAACGAATATTGATGTAGACAATAAAAGTTTATTTAAAATGTACCTTTAGCACTAAAATTAATTTATTTAAGTCATTTTTATGCTTCTGAAAGTTACTGTTTTTTTCATTGTCGTATGATAAAAAAGATATCATTGTAAAATGTTATTCTAACCATGAATTTATTTGCAAAATTAAATTAGCGTGAAAACTAACATGTTCAAATTGTTGTTGGTCAGATTTTATACTTAATAAAATATACATATTCTAAGAAAATAACGAATGAACTTTTGCAATTTTCATGTAACGCAAGTTAACAAAAACATGATAAAATTTTGTTTGTTATAAAATTTAGTTAAGTTTTTTAATAATATATGCGAAAGAATATTAAATGTAACATTTTTGCATTTAAAGTTTTGAATAACAATGCTTAGTTAGAGCACAATTTTATTTTAAATTTGTGTAACATAAGTTAAAACTACAAACATTTTTTTAAGTTCTGGCACTTTTTGGTTAACAAAATGAATTATGTCATTTAGTAATTACTATTTTGTTGACAAGGTTTTAACTGGAACTTTTTATAATAGGAGGATTTAGAAAAAAATCTTTTTTTTTAATGTTAAAATTATTTATATTATTGCTTTTTTATTTGTTTATGTATTCTTACTTTATTTGACATAAATACACATAAATAAATAAAAATAAGAATTATGTAAATATTTGTATTTAGACATTTAAAAAACAGATTTATTTTCTATTTTCCTAAATTAAAATAAAAAACCAGTTAGAGTTTTTTTTGTTTTTGATTTAGTAAAACAAATCTTTTGTAAATGCTATTATAAGTAATCTTTAAAGCATGTCACCCTACATTTATCAATTTATAACCCCTTCCCTCCTGTCATAAACGATCACATATACCTGAATCCCTCTCCCTTCTAAACTATGATAAGCAGTTTTTCTTCAAAAATATTTCAAAAGATTTAAATGCAAATATTTTGCAGCATTTAAAAAACTCCATGTAGTGATGAAAACAAGGCAATACGCATAAATGTAAGGAGTGTAAATAAAAACTTCGACAAACCAAAGATTTTTTTTTTAAACGACTCAAATTAGTATTAAAAAGTTGCAATACTAAATAATTTTTCAAAGTTGCTCTTGGTCTTGCGAAAAAACTGTTTTCGATTTGATAACTTTTATAAATGTTATGAAAAATCACTTAGGAAGAGTGCCACCAGTTTTTTAAAATTTCCTTTGTTGATTATTTTTAATGAATAAGTTCAATATCTTTGCAATTGTTTAGTTGCTTAACTCTAACTCAAAATAATAGAAGTAAAAAATAGTATCAAAAAAACTAGTTTATTTTCCTTACCTGGTCACCTATGATATAATTTTATATATTTTTTAAATTGGCATAAAATTCTTAACATCTTGTGAAAGTTTCTAATATAAACCGCTTTACTGATTCACAGAAATCTGACCTAAAAGTTGAAGCAATTTTTTTACCTAGTTTTCCGTGTAACGTAAGTTAAGTGGCATTTTTAGTAACAAGTTCACCCTTATTCAGCCAGACTCAATTTTTTTTAGCTTATTTTATTCTTCAGACTAACAGCTTTTATACAAAATAGCTAAAAGTTTAATTTACTGTTTAAATAGGCAAATATTTGATAAAGTTGTTGCGCGTTTAATGTAAGTTAAAAATGGAATTGCCCATTGAAATATATGAACTTTTAATTAAAATGGTATTCCCCCTCCCCCTCCCCCGCTCCTCAAAAAAAAAAAAAAAAGTATAATTTACATTTTAAATTGGCTGAAATTTAGTTATTACGCAGTGCTGCATTTTTATTTAAATTCATAGTAAGGTTTACAAATATATAAATTCAGTATTAGATTAAAATACTTAATTTATGTATATTCAACACTAAAAATATTTTAGATAGAATTTAATACTAATAATATTTTAGAATATGCTCATATGTTATAACTACAATTTTACTTATCAAAAACAATTTATTTTAAATATTTAACAAGGTTTTTTAGCTCTTTTGTACTGAAATGGGTTGTTAACCATGTAGTAATAAATCAATAAAGAGTTTATTAAGCAAAACCATTAATTAAAACTACTTGATTTTATGTTTTTAAGGATAACTTTATGTTCGGCTTCAAAACTGACAGTAATAAATTAACTTTAAAAACTCTATACTAAAAATAGTTTTTTGGGGGTGTTGATTTTTGTTTGTGTTTTTTTCTGCATAATTCACATAATATTTATGTCCGCCATCATTGATATTTTAATTTTTTTTTAAAGATATATGTCTATCCATTCATCTCTCAAAAAATATATAGTGTTGAGGTGCAAATATACTACAAAACTCTTTTTGTAGTATAGTGCTTCCTATACTACAAAACTCTTTTTTTTGGTATTATATTTAGTTAGATTTTTAGTAAATTTCTAAAAAATGTGGTCCTGGCTAATTTGTTGATAATTTTTAATATCTTAAAGAATTTTAAGTGTTTGAGCACTCTATTTGTATCTATTTTTACGCTTACAAAAAACAATTTGCGTCAAAATAAAAAATCTAAAAATTTAGCAATAATGAAAATTTAAGTTATGGAATCTTTACAACTATTAATGTTTTTGAACGAACATGAATGATTTTTATTTTTTTATTTTTTACCCAATTAATGTTCCCAAGGTTGAGTGGGTCACATTTGTCGAGGAAACTACTTCTTATATTGGTTACAACTCTCTCATAACTCTGAAAGAGTGTTGTAACCAATAGAAACAAGTTGATATACATAAAACATATAATACATTTTATAATTCTTCTTTATAAATTGAAAAAAACTTTATAGCTTTTGAAGTTAACTGAAAGTTAAATGAAGTTTTAAAATTGTTACAGAATTTAACTGAAAGCCGAATTTCTATTTCAACTTGGGCACTGAATTCAAAGCCTAAGTCAACTTCCCCTTCAGTAAACTTCGTAAACTGAATTTTAACGAATATTTGTCGGTCCTTAATATATTATATAATTTTGAGTGTTTTGTTGCTTTGTTAAGGAGAAAAGACTATCTGACAGTTTTTTTTTTTTTTTGCTTTGACTGGTGAAATACTTGCCGAGCTTCTGAAAGAAGAACAAACTTTGTCCACAGAAAGCAACTTTAAACAAAGATTTAGTATACTAGTACTCAGGGACGTCGAGAGCCTTCACGCCTCAAAAGCCAGTCTTTTACATAAGGGAAAAAAACTCAACTATAAAAAAGGCTAAACTTAGTAGATGTTTTTCAGTTTAGGCATTTTATTTTCTACCTATTTATAAATGTCTAACTTAACTATGTTTCTATTTTTAAAATGTACAGCCAAATTTACTGCAATCTATATCTTTAAGATCAACAGCAGCTTCATTCAGAATGGCACTTGTCACTTCTGCTTAACATATGTTGTATTTGGTAATCTTATTGTAGCTATAATAGCAACATTGCCAGCATCACATCTATTGGAATTTCAGCTGCTACTTTATTTTTAAATTGTAGTGGTTATTTTTGGTAATAGCCACTAGGCTCAAAAATTGAATAAAAAATGAATCAAAACAAGTACCAGAGCTGAGTTCATTTTTATAATTAGAATCCATTGATTGCACTTTCTTTGTTCCTTTTTTTCTTTATGCTAATTTCAGCTGCCTGCAAGCATGAAATAATTTTAACTAATTAAACTATTAAAAAGATCTTCTAAAATTTTTAAAAGTAAAGTTTAATCTTTCTACTAAACTTAATATTCTACTTTATAAGTCTTAAATCAATAAATTTTTAGTTATAACAAAACTCAGTATATATTAAGTATAATTTTAATAAAGTATCTATATACCTTGTTATTTATTGTTTAGCTACTTAACATAATTTTTTTTCAACACAAAATTGTTGTTTTAATAATTTAACTATTAAAACAGTATATGGTTAATTAAATGAACTGTAGTGTGATACCGTTTATCCATTGCAGGCCTTGTTAAAAAGCGTTATGGCTTTCATCTTACATATGAAATAGTAATTTGTGTACGCATTCAGCAGTTTTACATTCAGTAAAAAATTTTTAAATTATTTGAATATAATTTATGTGACGTTTATTAAGAAAATGTTAAGTAAAAAAAAAAACATTTAACCGCAACTGCGAATTTTTTAAAGAAACAGAATATTTGGGGCCTTCTATTTTTTTAAAAAAAGGCCGCGATTTGGTATTGAATAACAAAAATGAATTTCTTAAAGAAAAAAAAACTGAAAATTTTAATTGCAAGCAAAAAATTGATTGCTATAGGAGTGGCAAATGCTTATCAAAAAATATTATTTAGAGCATTGTTTTTTCACAAAACAACAATGATAAACAATATATTGGCTTAACCAAGGCGAATGGAAAAAGCATTATGCCAACCACAAACAATCTTTTAAACATAAAAAATACTCAAAAGAAACTATGCTCTCAAAACATATTTGGAAACTAAAAGAAAAAAATATTAATTTTAAATCAAACTGGTCTATTCTAATAACTGTGCCTGCTTATAATAATAATTTCAAAAAATGGTTATTCATGATAAGAATTCTTTAAATTGGACATATATATATATATATATATATATATATATATATATATATATATATATATATATATATATATATATATATATATATAATTATATATTATATTTATATATATATATATATATATATATATATATATATATATATATATATATATATATATATATAATTATATATTATATTTATATATATATATATATATATATATTTATATATATATATATATATATATATAATATATATATATATATATATATATATATATATATATATATATATATATATATATATATATATATATATATATATATATATATATATAGGCTTGGTCGGGAAGCGGGTGCAATTGACCACTGAAATATTATTTAGTTGCAAAAAACTGCCCAGATTTTTTAGTCGTTTTAAGAACATTTCAAAAACAATCAAAAAAGCGCATTAAGATTAACTGGACCAATGAGAGACAGTTAAAAAAAGAAAAAAAGCTTTTAACACGAAAAGACTTAAAGCAAAATAAATTTATTAGAGCAATTATTTTTGAAACGTAACTCTTTTGTAACTTTTTTTATAAAATTAAACGACATTTTTTATATAAAGTAACAACTATAAAGAAACAAATGTTCTTCGATTTATCAAAGAGTATATATAATTTTTATTTATATACATAAGTATATAAAAAAAAATTATATATATTTTTTGATAAATCGAAGAACATTTGTTTCTTTATAGTCTTATTTCCAGTAGGGCTATAGCCCTGGTACTCACAATGTTAGGGAAATTAGTTAAGAGGACCATTCATTATTTTTTTTAGTCATTTTTACACTGTGGCACATATAAAAGGCCGCCAAAATAATGCAGCCCCCGGCCCTGAAAAGTCCAACAAGATTCAACCAATAAAACTAACGCTAGATGATTTATTTATAAATAAAAAAGTTTTTTCAATAACTGTTTTATGCTTCACTTAGTTTAAAAAGTTTAACACATTTGAAACAATTCTTCTTAGTATGATGCAAATGAAAATAGTTAAATCAATGAGTTACTGTAGAAATTCAATTAGCTAGATGGAAATTAACAAAAAACGTTAAATTAATTTGTGAGGAGGAAGCGGAACTGCTTCAAATACTGCTGGTGATGTTTATTGAGTGGGCTTACTCTAAAAGAGAGTGCCATTGACTTAAGACATCTGACGCATTAAATGCCACCATGTTTTAAAGGTGTTTCAAAACGATGTACTAAATAAGTAATGGCGCCATCTGCGAACTCATTGTTATTAATAGTTAAGTTTTCTACTACTTCTTTCTGATCCCATCCTTCACAATTTAAAACTTTCGGAATAAATTTGAATATTTGCTTGCTTTCAGCTTCTTCTTCTAAGCAAACTTTAATGCAACTTTTTACGCGTTTATAAATTATTTTTTTTTGGATTTAACAAAATTATATTACCAGTCATAATTTTTCAGCTCCATATCTTGAAAATAATATTTTCCCTCCTTACAAGTAACTTTCGAAATCAAGTATTTTACATGTGGGAGTTTTTCAAATTCTTTTTTTTTAAATAAACCCAAGCAATCTTTTGTTTTTGACAGGAAATACATTGTATTAACCATGTCAATTTTATCACTTTGCATAGAAACAGATAACTCTAATGCAATTTCAAGTAAGTCAATACACATACTTAAAAGAAATAGCATTTTACTGTCATTCCACTTCGCTAGATAACCCTTAAGTTTAGCTCGCTCTATAGTTTTGGCCAATGGATCTTGACAAATATTTTCTAAGTGCTGAATGTAAATTTCCCACTTGTCCAGACACATTTTCATAGCAGCAATTTTGTGGGAAATCCATTGAGTACTGTTGCATTTTTTGGGTCGATATCCACCATCGTTAAATTCCACTCCTTCTTTGTAAGCATTGTAGATTTCTTTTAGTTGACTGAGTTTTTTTGGTGCCCTTTTGTAAAGATAATATTAACGTAAAAGCATTTCATCATAGTCATCAAAAGCCGTTTTTGAAAAGCATCTTTTAATGCAAGCTCTAAGCGATGAGCAACACACCATATAAATACTATCCAGAGTGACTTTTTCTGAAGAATAACATTAACACTTTGATTACTTCCTCGGTTTACTGAAGCACCGTCAGAAGTAAAACCTATAACCTTACTTTCGAACTCTTCAATTCCAAATTCGTTAGATAATTCTTTGCAGCAATCTGCATCGTATACACCAGTAGCTGAAGAATTTTTAAAATTTCTTAAGCCTATGAAGATTGTTTTCACTTGAACTTCATCACTTCCCACAGGTTCAGGGTCGAAATAAGTTAGATAAACAATTTCATCTTCTAATGTTGCATTATCCGTTGATCCATCACATAATATCCCAAAAAATTTAGATTTTGACAAATCAAATAATGATTTCTCTTTTAAATCTTTACCAATAAAATCTATAAATTCCGCACATTTGACGTTGCTAAAATATCTCTCCCAGCTCAACACCATGCATTTTTCAAACCGTAATATTTCTGTGTACTTTGTAAATGGTAATTCGTTCTTTGCAATAAAGTATACAACTTCAAACTTTTTCTTAGTTTTCTCAATTTCTTTTCTATCCATAACTGCTATACCAAAAATAATATCTTGATTACTTAACACATTAGCCATTTGTCTTGCCCTTTGATCTAGTGGTAATTTTTTATATTCATAGTATAGTTTGCAAGCATATGCATGGGATTTACAAGACTTGGCATGATCACTAACAGCAGATTTTTTAAATTAGTTAAACCCTGAATAAATGCATTAGAAAATTTATCCATGCACTTAATCATGTTTTCAAATTTCCCGCAGAACTTGCAAGTCAATGATTTAACTTGTTTCTGTTTCCTGTTTAAATCTAAGAAATATTCCAGCCATTCAGATGTAAAAACATCAGCTAATTCTGATTTCCACTTTTCCACGGTTGCTGCCGAAACGGTTCAGGAAGAGTGTGAAGATGATGGGATTTTTTGCTTGGTTCGGGTTAATTTTCTGGCTTACCAATACCCCTCCGAATATACATATATATATATATATATATATATATATATATATATATATATATATATATATATATATATATATATATATATATATATATATATATATTCGGAGGGGTATCGGTATATATGTGTGTGTATATATATATATACACACACATATATATATAACAAACTTTATAGAAATAAAAAGAAAAAAAAATGTAAATAAAGATATAGTTTAAAAAAACAAATAATGAATAAAGAATTGGGAAACTTG
Source organism: Hydra vulgaris (assembly GCF_022113875.1). NCBI lineage: Eukaryota > Metazoa > Cnidaria > Hydrozoa > Anthoathecata > Hydridae > Hydra > Hydra vulgaris. The sequence continues at coordinate 11,917,675 of NC_061169.1, read as the reverse complement.
AGGAGGACCAGGATGCCACCGAGAAACCACTCAAGCCAAAATAGAATGATTTGGATGATCATAGCGTTAATGTTTAAATGTGTATCTTCTTAATGTTTTTTTTAAATATTGCATCGATGAGATCTCAGCCTCTAAAAAAACACCTTTGAAAAATCTTTTATTATCAAATTTTTAAAACTGACAGCTTTTCTTTGCTTTTTGGTGTCCACGGCGTTTGCTGTAATCAATCAAACATAATTGACTTACTTTGTAAAACAAAATATTTTTTCAATGAGATTTTAGTCACTCTATAAAAAAAAAATTAACACCAACTTTTCCCATTTTGATATAACTAAACTTTTTTTTAAGCTTCTTTTAATTATTGTAATCTCCATCTTTTGACTTCTTGAAAAAACTTATAAAAACTTTTACATAATTGAAATATCAGTAGAACTCACTAATGCGACATTTCTTAGATTAGGCGCCTTTTCAAAGATAATTTGCTCATTCGCATTGTATAATATCCCATTTTGCAATCGTTTTAAATAAGCAATAATTTTAAATTTAATAATATAACAAAAAAACTGTTAAAGAACAGTCATTAAAACTACAATTAATAACAGCGCTTTAATTGGGAATGAATGCCTCCATTATCATATTTTATAAATTAGTCTGATAGTTTACAGTTTAATTTTGTCAATTTCAAATCAACGAATAAAATTTTATTTTAAAGAATTCAAAATTCCGTCGGACAAAATGTCCGATGACTTTGTAAATTGATCAGACAATCTGAGGTTTTAGCCAGACAATGTCCAATATCCGACTGTTAAATTAAGCCCTGATTCAATAGGAGTTGGAACAACGACACAAGAAGACTTGTGTCTTAAACACACAGTTTATATATAACTAGTTGTAACAATTAAATATATAGATTTATAAATATTTTTTAACAAAAACCATCGTTAATTCTCTTCATTACAAATAAGAATATAAAACATTACAGGGCCTAAGGGGTTGATCCTAATTAAATCTTGTCATCCCTATGGCTCAAACTAAGAGTTAGTCCTACAAACCTGTTGACCTAATAATAATTGTTTAATAACAAACTCATAAAACATGAATTTACTCAAATTTCTTTAAATATATAAATTTCCAATTGGCTGGCATCCCCCCCCCCCTTCCTTAAATATTATTATTTTGACCTAAAATTTTGCACAATATAATTTTATGACAAGTTAAAACAAATAAGGGGGTATATATATATATATATATATATATATATATATATATATATATATATATATATATATATATATATATATATATATATATATGTATATATTAGGTGCGTTGTAGTCACACGCTTTGTACATCCACATTAAAAATAATTCTTTTAGACAAACTGACCACGGCAGTTCGTATATTTTAACTTTTATAACATTTCAATAATTCAAGGCAAAAAGCTAAACTATCTACTAAGAAAAAAAAAACAATCCTAAAAAAAGTTAACAAAATTGTAACAAAATATTAAGTTTAAATAAATAAACTAGAAAAATTAATAATTAAAAAATGTAAATTAAGTTGTTTTTTGTTTTTTTTTTAATTTTTTTACAATTTTTTTTTTTTTTTTTTTTTTGAGTCATGTTAAAAAAACATCTTTTATTACAATTTAACTAATTTGCTATAACTATGAGAACTATGTATGCTTGAACATAGAGAAATTTTGTTAATTTTTTTTTCTCATGTTTATTCATTTTGTATGTCTTTTGCTTTTAAAAATGTTTTTGCTATATTTGACGTTTTTTTCTCGATACTTATAATAGGAAAATAAGTAAATAAATTGTTATTTATATGTAAAATATATTATTTTTGTAAAATAAATATATAATTTTTATAATGATGGAATAAGTTAAATAAAAGAATATCATGGTTTCTTTAATAAATGTATTTACCGAATTTGATCCATGTCTGAAATTGTTTCTTTTATATTGCCCAATTTCCAATGTTAAAACGAATTACTAGAGATATTGAACATAACGATTGCTCTGTTTAAAAAAATGTATTTAAAAACTTTAAAAAAAGTTTTAAATAGGCTTCTAAACATTTCGTTAAAAAAGTTCAGTGAATTAACAATGCACTAGTCTACAAGGTTTTGGAGCATTGTCTATATAAATATATTTTATCAGGAAATAAACTATTGGGTTTAAATGCACAATTTAGATAATCCTACTAAAGTGCAGACTATTTCAATGGGAGTATTGAAAACAACAAAATATTTTATATTTAAATATTAGTAATGACTTTTTATTTTTTACATAAAAAACTTGTTAAAAAAAAAATTTTGACAAGTTTTTCAAGTAAATAGCAATTAGTTTTCTTGCTTTCCTGTGGATTGATAAATACAGAAAAGTTTAGTATATGCATATATTTATGTTTTATTGTCATTAATTTCTCATAGCTTTTTCTGCCGCAAATTTTTAAAATGTTTACTATATAAAAATGTGGTCAAGGTGTCTAAAAAAAAATGCTTTAAGCGTAGACAAACAAGGCGTGCGACCACACACGCTTCCCAGGAATGCTTGATATATATATCATTATATATAAAATATTATTATTTATATAAAATACATTATATATAATATATATATATATATATATATATATATATATATATATATATATATATATATATATATATATATATATATATATATATATATATATATATATATATATGTATATATATATATATACATATATATATATATACGCAAAAAAACAATATTAGGTGTAAAAACGTAAAAAAAAGGTCCTTACATTATAATTTGGGCAGCGCCTACATCGGCGCCTTAATAAGGTCAACGCAATCGAAAATGGCTTAAAAATAGCCCCTGATATATATATATATATATATATATATATATATATATATATATATATATATATATATATATATATATATATATATATATATATATATATATATATATATATATATATATATATATATATATATATATATATATATATATATGTATATATATATATATATATACAAAATACAACAAAAAAATATATATATATACAAAAGTAATATAAACAAATCTTTTATTCTCAAAATATTTATTATTAAAAAAATATTTTTAATAATAAATATTTTGAGAATTAAAGATTTACTTTTGTTTACTGGTTTGACTCTCTTTTGCTTTATATTGGTTAAATATATATATATATATCAGGCTTGGTCGGGAAGCGGGAGCGATCGCTCTTGAATACTGACCACGGAAATTATATTTAGTTGCGTAAAACTGGCCAGGTTTTTTAGTCGTTTTGAGAACATTTAAGTTTATGTACGAAACTAAAAATTTTTGTTTTACGAACATACATGGAAACATAAAAAACTTGAATGTTCTCAAAACATCTTTGAGCGCAAGAATAAAGAAAATATTTGCGAACATTAAAAACCCGCCAAATTAACGAACAAACTAATTCTATTGGTTCAAAAAATACGCTGATTAAGTGAAATAAAGTTCTAGAGTATTCTGTTGAAATGTTTTAGAATTTGTATTATTCATGATTTGTTACGTTTTGAGATTTTTAGCATAAATTGTTTTAAAAATATTTATTATTTGTTTACCAAAATAAATGTTTTAAATATATATTAATTAAGTTGTCAAAATTTTAAAAGTTTATTATAAATCATAGATTTTATTAGTATATTCTTATTTTTTATTTTAAAAGAGATTGTATTCTTTATGTAAATGTAATTTTGTGTATTTGTTTTTTATCATAATGTATCTTTTAAAGCAATTTTCATGATTTAAACAAAGACTTACAAAAATAATTGCGTTTTCAATGAAGTTATAATCGTTAAAGTTAATAAAACTAATTATGTAACAAACATATAAGAAGTTTCTGGTTACTAAACACAAACAACGCATACAAAGTAACTCGCGGATGAACAAGCATCTCGCCTGAGGTCACGACAGAACACAAATATATATAGCAAATAATTAGATTTAAAGAAAAGTTTCTAGATATAGGTTTGCTAACTCTAATTATTTTCGCTTAAATTGCCATTCTTAAAACTCGTTATACTTTTTGCTGCTTTAAATACTAATTAAAATTAAAAAGCCCACTCACTAAACATCATCAGCGATATTGTAAAGCAGTTTCGCTTCCTGGTCATTAAGTATTTTTAACCTTTTTAGTTGAATTCTATCTTGATAATTTAATTCCTATAGTAATTCAATGATTTAATTATTTCATTTGTTTATCTTACTAAGAAGAATCACTTTAAATATGTTGAACTTTTCAAACTACGCAAAACATAAAATAGGTATTAAAAAAATTAACTTTTTTATTTATAAAATAAATTAAGCTTAAGTAAAACTAAAACTTGCAAACTTAGTTAAATAAAGAATATTTGTTTCCCTTTTAAACAATCGTAAGTTGTGACTTTATATAAAAAACATTGCTTAATTTTATAAAAAAAATTGTAAAAGAGCGATGTTTCGAAAATATTTGTTCTAAATGTAATTTATTTAGCTTTAAGTTTTTTTGCGTTTAAAGATATTTTATTTGCCTGTTTTTTTTTTGTTTTTTTTGTAACTGTCTCTCATCGGTCCAATTAATCTTAGTCGCTTTTTTTTTTTTTGCTTTTTAAAATGTTCTCAAAACGGCTAAAAAATCTGGCCAGCTTTTCGCAACTAAATATTATTTACATGGTCAGCAACCGAGAGCGATCGCTCCCGCTTCCCGACCAAGCCTGATATATATATATATATATATATATATATATATATATATATATATATATATATATATATATATATATATATATATATATATATATATATATATATATATATATATATATATATATATATATATATATATATATATATAGTGGTGTACACTGGACTTTTAGATGTTTGAGTTTTGACACTTACAGGTATTGTGCAAACTCCAAGCTTTTGTATGTTTAAGTTGTTAAAATAATTTTTTTAGTATTTTTATCTAAGTTTATATTCATCAACAAATTTCAAATTTCATCCAATAATTTCTTATTTTTTGAAAATTATGAGCATATAAAGTTTTAACGCCCCTCAATTTGAGGGGGCTATAAACTTTGTAGGGTCATAAAAACTAAAAACTAAGAGGTTATTGCATGAAATTTGAAATTCGCTGATGAATATAAACTTAGATAAAAATACTAAAGAAATTATTTTGTCAATTTGTTGCTCCCACATTAAGAGCTGGGTGGGCCCGAAAATTGGTTTTTTTTTGTCCCCAAGCTCCAATCACCACAACTTTTTGCAAAACATTCTTATTTGACATAAGTATGAACATACAAAAGTTTGGAGTTTGCAAAATGCGTGTAAGTGTCAAAACTCAAACATCTAAAAATCCAGTGTTCACCACTGATATATATATATATATATATACATATATATATATATATATATATATATATATATATATATATATATATATATATATATATATATATATATATATATATATATATATATATATATATATATATATATATATATATATATATATATATATATATATATATATATATATATATATATATATATATATATATAGGAAGACGGGGAATATAGAGGAAGATGACATTCGATCATGTGTAACATTTGACTTTTTTAAATATTTACCAGCATGATTAAAATTACCACCTAAAATTCTTATGCATGTTTTGTCAACTAATAAGCTATAGCAGGAACTAAGTATTGATCCAACTTTATTAGTATGGGTACTTATATAGAAGAAAATCTGATTATTGGTATAAAAGTTAATTTTTTTATATTTGAAATAATCCGCAGAGAATCTCTTTTTCAATTTTAATCTTCTAAACTTTTGTCTTGTTTATTATTTAATAATATCTAGAGTTAAACACCTTTGTGTTTAGTTTACTTTAAAAAATTGATTTCAGCTTTTAACAGCCTTTGTTTATATATAGGTACATTCAACCTACCTAGCTGTGGAACATTCAACCCATGCTTTCTCTTATCTTTTAGATGCCTCAAAAATATGTAACGATAACAGATAGAAATAAAAGTAATAAAAATGTGGTAAAGGAAGCAATTATTAGTATTTTCAATAATTCACTGCCTGAACGACAAGCTGCAAAAAGATTCCATGCCCAGATATGTCACAAATAGAACCCTAATGGGAGAACCAACTGAAAGTCTAGGGGTAATAGGTACACCATTACAAAATAATTTACCACCCTTATCTACCAATAAACAACTACTAAAATAACTCTAACAAAAATTGGTTCCAGAACATGTGCAGCCCTTGTCTAAAGCACAACAGATAAAGAGGAAACCAGGGAAGTCAACGATATATACTGACACTCCTGAAAAACAAAAAATTGAGAAACTTTATTTGGAAAAAATTTAAAAAAAGAGTTGTCAACCTGAAAAAAAATAAATAAAAATAAAAAAAGCTTGTAGATTATTAAATGGTCAAAATTACCCTTATACAATAAACCACTTTGAGGCTGACTTTTAAAACAGTGGTAGACTTAACAAAAAAAAATATTTTATATACATTATCTTTTTAACTTGTTTGTTTAAGACCATTACTTGTAATAATAAAAAAATTTAATTGTTTCTGGCAAAAAATCATTTGTAAATTAATAAAAACCAGCTAATTAGTCTAATGTTCCCCGTCTTACCCTATACACATATTTAAGTATTGATAAAAAGATGCATATTTTTATCTAGTTTTGTTGTTCACTTTTTGCTATTTACATAGATAGCTTTATTGATATTTTTCTATAATCAACAATTTTTTCATATTTAAAAGTATATTTTTACTTTTTAAAATAGTAAAAATATTTATAGACTTATTTATGAAAATGTATTGGTAAATAAACAAAACTATAAACTTACTTGGAGCATCATTGTCATCAAGTGTAATAACTTCTGCATCTTCATCTAAGACATATATATCATCATCGCTATCATCTGGTGAAGGAGCCATAACTTGTTGAATTTAAATGTGTTCTTAATATAACGTATAAAAAGAAGAGAGTCTTAAATATTAAAACAACCCTTATAAGTCTAATAAGTTAATTAAAGTAAATTAACTACTGAGTTTGTATATAAATATAGAAATATATATAAATATAGGATAAATTGTTCATTAATTCAAACTAAATGAGAGTACACTTGGTTTTTTTTTTTTTTTTTTTTTTTTTTTTTATGGTACTGAGATACTATAAAGTTCCTGTTTATTTCATAAAACAAGTTAATATTGCTCATCTGAGACAAAAGCTATTTTTTAGCTCTAATTTCTATCAAAATTAATCAATTTTTAGCTCTAATTTTTATCAAAATTCAAATGTTTTTAGTAAGCAAACGAATTATTTTCCATACTTTACAGTATACAAATTCTATAGAAAAAACCTGGTTTATTAAGTTGAAATCTGATAAGTTTTGAAGTATTTTTTAAAAAGTTTTTTAAACAATTCAGCAACTTAAGAGTTTAAAAATGTGTAAAAGTTTTGTGTATTAATTTCATTATTTACCAGAATGCATATTTAATGAGCAATCAAAACTTCAAAAATAAAAGAAACAAAACTTAACACTAAAAGTTATAGTATTAGTTGTAACACTACAAGTTGTTGTGAGCCATAGTATAACTCAAAAAACCTAACAAAGTGGGGCTTGAGAATGTTTGTTAGGGCTATAAGGGTGGAATAATAAACAAATTTATTTGTTTATTATTCACCCTTTCAGCCCAACTTTAAATTTCAACATTCCAAAAAAAGAATGTTGAAAATGACAGTTGTTATGCAGAAAAAAATTACATTAAAAATAAAACTATGAAATATACATATTCATAACAAATTTGTATTATGCTAACATTTGAATTATGCTAACATTATTGAATTGTGCTTACATTATTAATTATACTTACAAGAAAACGAAGTATTAAACAGCAACTGTTTTAGTTAATGAAATAAAGCTAAATAATGAAATTTACAATTTCATTATTTAAACTTTTAACCTTACTCTTAACTTTTAAGCCTTGAAGTCTATACTTATAAGTATAATCAAATCAAATCAAAAATATTTCTGAATAAAAGTTCTTACATTAAGGATATTTACAAATAGTAATGAATACTAATATTAAGTTAACACTAAGTCAAATTCAATAATAATAAAATAGTGATAAGAAAAACAATAAATATAATATAGATATCAATAATAGTATGATATAGATATCAATAATAGTTGTAATTACAAAAATTTATACTGTAAAAATATAACATTATAATATAACAACAATAAAAATGACAGTAATAAAAAATTATTATTATTATTATAGCAACAATACACTAATAATAACAATAATAATTACCATAATAATAATAACAATAATACTATATAGTTAATAATAATGTAAAAATTTATAAAAAATAACAATAAGCAATAGTAATGACAACAAAAATTATTATAGAAATTAGAAATAACACACATGTTTAATTAATAACAATAATAATAAAAAATACTATATTATAATAGTAATATACTTAATATACAGCCTTAATTTAAGGCTATATACTTTATTATACTATACATTATTTATTATACTTTAAAGATACTATACTACTATACTTTAAGGCCTTAGGTATAAAAAACTTATTTTTTGAGACTTAAACTAAGGTTTTAAGTTTAAATAAATACACTTCATATATAGGTGAAAATGGCCAAAACTGCAGTGTTGCTGTTTAAATTCCATTGTTAATTTTTCCTTAACATTAAATTCTATAAGCTGACCTTAGAGGGATAAATTCGAAATAATGCTCGGAAATTATAATTTTTGGAGGTATACTATTCTTAGAAATTATTAAGAATATTAGGATCAAGATATTTTATATACTTGAAGGGTTTGAGAGTTTTAGCTTGTCTATTTGCAGGTATCCGTGTCTATTTTATTATTCTTTGTCAACCTTATCAACTTAACCCATAAATCTGGGAAACAGAAAAAAAAATATGTTTTTTCAACCACGCTTTATTAGTAATTTTCTTCCGTAGTAGGGTTCCTTGGGTTTAAAGATGTTTTAATATAAAATAGGCTGATTTAGAAACTGAGACCCGGACGTCTTATAGAAGGTGGTTGTAAAACCACGGCCTCGTTGTCTCATAGTCATCATAGTCATAAGATTTTTTTGCCGCCCCTCCCCCAAACGTGAGAGCAACAAGTTAAGAAAATATTTTTAGTACTCATTTCAACTAGACTTATTCATCAATAAATTTTAAATTTCATAGTAAAATATTTTAGTGTTCAAAAATTATGGCCCTATATAAATGCTACGAAATTTAAAATTTATCGATGAATATAAGTCTGGTTGAAAATAGTAGAAAAAATATTTCATCAACTTGTTGCTCTCACGTTTGGGGCAGGGGCGGCAAAAATTTTGGGGCTTTTTTGTTCCCAGGCTCTAATCATCGCATCCTTATGTGTCACGTGGGGGGGGGGTGCCATTACAACTTTTGCCGGCTAAAAAAAAAAAAGGTCCTCGTTTTCCAAAATTTGCCGACTGCCATTAAGACATTTGCCGACTGTCTAACCTATATCGAAAGGGTCGACATTTGCCGACTAACTAGTCTAAAAGGGTCTGATTTGCCGACTAAGGGTCCAGTATGCCGACTAAAAATCATTGATGGGGGGGGATGTCCTCCATCAATGATTTTTACACACACACACACACACACACACACACACACACACACACACACCCCTATCGCGCCGGCCTTATATATATATATATATATATATATATATATATATATATATATATATATATATATATATATATATATATATATATATATATATATATATATATATATATATATATATATATATATATATATATATATATATATATATATATATATATATATATATATAACAAAATAAAATAATAATATTCAAATAAATCATATTAAAAACCCGTTGAGAAGACATTAAAAAGGAGAATTGACATTAAGTGGAAAACTATTTATATTTTAAACAATTTTAATTTGACGTTTTTTAGAAGACGCAGAAAAGGTAGAACAGGACTTCAAAATATCAAGACATGAAAAGTTACTCAGCAACAGTCTTTTTTGGATTTCCCAAGCAGTTTTAACGTTCCCGTCTTGATTTCTAAATCAGCCTAATATGTACTTTAACCACTATTATAATCTGGTAAAAGTAACGCGACTATATCAAATCGTCAAGCGTAGTTTTATTTGGAATAGATATAATTTTTAACATAAAGTTCCTTGAGGTTTGGCTATAGATGAGTCTGTGGATTTGATTTTTTTCATAAAAGCACGTATTAGTGTTTGTTTTCAATGTAACTTGACATTTCTAATCAGACATTATTTGGGAAAATTATCCGCGAAAACCGTTTTTTTATGAAAACTGAAGCTATTATTTTCAATACCACACATAAATGAGTAAGTTTTACAATAATGTCACGTTATATTCAGATAAACTATGGTAGTGTTAATTTTCCTACAAAAGTCGTTTTTGCATAAATAATCATAACTTTTAGCTCTATTCAAAAAACTATTTTCGGTATTTGGTATCATTTTTTGGAATACTTAGCATCATTTTTTGAAACTCGGGACTTATTCGGCCATCTTGAAAAAATAAATTATTCCGTAAACAATAAAAAAAAACAGAAGTGGTAAACTTCTTTTCGTTTTTATATCAGTAGTAAATTTTAATTGACATTTGGTTTCTTTTGTTTTTATAACAATAATTTAAAAGTAATATAGGTTATTTTTAACTTATTGTTATAAAAAAAATCATATCTTTGAACAATAAGTTGATACAAATAACTATTATGGCTTCAGTAATGTGTTAAGATAAGTACTTTTTGTTGTTAGCACAGTGCAAAATTAAATATATATAACATAATTCATTCCAACTACTTTTAAAGATAGCATATTTTTTAAAATATACCAACACAAATGTATTAAATTGTAATTAGGTTGATAAATTATGCCAAACAAACACTTCAAGATATCTTTATAATTATATTAATATATCTCCTGCAAAACTGTTATGACGCTTTGGTTGTTTAAAACCCTTTGCCATTATTTACGAATTTATTGTTTGCATTAATTAAATACCAATAAATAAAAAGTTGTTTGGTTTGCCACTAAAACCAGATTTGTTTAAAACTATCGGCTTTTTTTACGAGTTTGTTTATTCTATGCCTTAGTTGCATTGAGTATAGGGATAGGCACTTCGCAGTGTAAATACATCGACAGATTTACGTAGCCTTAGGCACACTGAGTGTGCATACGTCGACTGAGAGTTTGGGTTTGAGCAGGTTGTCTTGAACTAAATGAATCATCTTTTTCATGTTTGCGGACTTAAAAGAGACCGTCAGAATAGAGGTTTGATAAGAGAGCTTACCTTTAAAAACACCTAATACACGGATTTATAATCTAAAATCGCTAGGAAAGATATTTAGCGTTAAAAAAATTTTATATCAAAGATTTTGTATCAAAGTAATATCAATATGTCATATTCTGCTTCTTAAATTTTTATTCAAATCTTCTCAAATTCTAAAAATATTTACTTTTCTAAACAATTTTGAGATAATTTGCGGAACGAAACTGAAACTATAAATCCGTGCATTACAGACGTTTTGAAAAAAAATTTAACAACTCACTTAATATAACAAGTTTCGAAAAAATAAACACACTGAAATATGTATTGCGACAAGACGAATCAAACAATGCAAAAAAAATATTTATTTTTTTAATTTTAAGATACAAAAAATTTTAAAAACATTTTTTTATCCGTAATTAGGGTAATTTGAGCCTAATTCCGGATGGATAAAATTAAAACAAAAGACACGCATAAACTAATTAAATTAATAAACAAAACTGTTATAAATATTTTACTTAAAATAGAATTGTTTTAAATTATGTAATAGCAAAGAATATTCTATTGGCATTCCATGCATGTAAATTTCATAGTAGGATGATAATCACACAAGCGACGCAAGACCAATTTTTTTTTTAATTCTGATTCACTTCCAATATGGCTCACTTTTAAAAAAAAAAATCCTGGTTGATGTCATGCCCCAGAAAAATCCTTTGGGGGTACTATCATAGGTGGTTACTGGGATATAAGCCCCTAAATATGGTTACACCGTCCGTGTAAGAAAATCCATTTTCAAATTTTGCATAAAATTGCATTAAATACATAGTTGATAAGCAGCTAACAAAGTTGGTTTCAAGAATATTTATTCAAAAACATAACAAAAATATTTATGCAGTAAATTCAATGGTAAATAATAATTTTTTTCAATTCTGACAAAAGTAAAGTTTCAATTCTAAATTGTTGTTTCTTGAGAAATACGTCTAAACTGATTTGTAATATTCCTAATCAATTGTTTTGCTGTCGAAGTCTGTGATACATCTTTGCAGCCTGTTATCACACTAACGGTGTTGTTTAGTTTCTTGTACCTTTGCCAATGGCTACTGAAAAGATGATGTAGTGCTTCAGTTGCTCGCTCTGAATAAATTTCCAAAAAACTATTGTTGCGTTGGATAAATTGTGGAACACGGTGGATGGCAGCATGAACCTTGGGAGTGATGGTGGTGTCCTGACGTTATAAATAAGAGACTCTGATTTTTTTCAGCATTGCTGTCATTAATGGCATTGCCAAAGCAAGCATGGGCAACACGATTGAATTTCCTTAGTGTGCCAATAAAGGGAACAGCTGGAAAAGAGTGCTGCTGGGCCAATCTTTCCAAAAAATTCATATTTTTCAAAAGCTTCCTGCGCTCATTTCTGGCTAGTTACCCACCATGAAATGGCTGCTGCTGAATATAAATTAACGCCAGCAATTCAGGATCATGTGTCCTAATCTTTGAAAGAGACTGTAGAACATGATTTAAGACACCAAGCAACAGATAAAGCTCCATGGGCTGAAGCACATGAAAGTACAAGGACAAAGCATTCATTTGAGGCATCGATGATTGGTAAAATATTTTAATGAAATGTTACACCAAGAGCATGGGTGTGCTTAGAATGTATTTGTAGACCACAAAGTTCTTCAAGGTTCAATAGAGATTCTTCTAGTTTTAATAACTTTCTGACTAAGAGTTTTCAAATCTTTGCAGTAAATGACAAGTTTATTTAGCTGATTTGTGCCCTCGTCAGTTGCAACTTTTATCGAAGTTTCGGTACAATAACTTTTAAGTTTTTTGCTCAACTGATCTAAATTGGAGAAAAAATTCTTCTCAAAAATCCGACTTGGAACAATTTGGTTTAGTGTTGATTCCAGCATTTTCACACCTGTACTAGACAGTCCTGTGTTGTGTTGCCCATAAACAAGATCTTTCGCAATCAGTTCTGGTCCTTCATTGAAGTCTTCTTTCTACATTATTATGCATTACACAGACTAAAAATATGAAGCTAAAACTTTAAGTATCAAATTCAATAGTACCTGGTAACATCCTATTTCTTTAGGTCTACTAAGACGAACTGATCTATGGAGTGATCTATGGAGCTTCCTTGTTGGCAATGATTGATAATGCAACTCTTTCAGCTGCATTAGAGTCCTTTGACATAACTTCTGCTAGATTCTTTTGCAAGGTAGACTTTGAAAAATTGTATAAGACCCTTTCCAATAATTGAAAAGCATTAAAAATATATTTTTTTAACTGAGTTCTGGTTTGTTTCAGGTTTCTTGGTTTTCAAGATTGGGTGTAGAGAATTGTGCTTTGCTTTGTTTTGCCAAATTAGCAAATCAAATAATCACAAACTGGATTTCTTGTTACAGGACAGACTTTAATAGTGAAGAAGTCAAACAGTTGTGGTTTTGTTTAAAGTTTTCCCTCTTCAAGCTTCCTAAGGTTGGAGCAGCAGCGCTCACAAATGTCTCTTGGGACATTTTGATCAATAAAGTTATTTGGCTATTTTAGAATTTGTTGCACTTTTTCTGTCACAAAGCTGTTCTCCTCGTGGTTTTTTGCTTGATTTGGCATAATTTTTTGTTAATTCAGATACCTAATCTATAAAAAAAAAAAAATTTAACAACTAATACTAGGTTTTTCCCCAAAATTTCTTCATAATACTTTATAAAAAATGCAATTTCAATTTTTTCAAATTTTTTTGGTACAGATAACTAGCATGTTCTTTTTTAAATTAAAAAATGCAACCAATTTTTTTAATTTTTTTCCTAAGACAACTTATTTAATACCACCTATTAATATTTATGAAGTGAATGAAAATGAAAATTACAAAAAATTAAGTTTTATTGCTCTAAAGTTAAATATACTGCAGTTTTTTAATGCAATTTCATGCAAATTTGAAAATGGGTTTTCTTCCACAGACGGTGTAACCGATTTAGGGACTTACATTTAAGTAACCAACAATGATGGTACAACACCCCCAAAGTAGGCTGCAACCAACCACTATTAGGTTTTGAGTTACAAGAAAAAAGAATATAGTTATAGGGCAAAGAAATGGTTGACAGAAGAATTAAAAAGTTGATGGTTGTAAGAGTCAGTAAAACATGAAGATGGGAGAGAGTTCCAAAGGGTTTAGATAAATGCAGGGATAGATGAATTAAAAGAATGGGACATGCTGTATGACGAGTCAAGCAAGGTTGAGTTTTATTTGATGGAACTAGAGATAATAGCTTGTTTGAGCAGCAACAATGATAGTATTTGTAGAAAAAAGTAAGATATGCAACTTTACGACAGTGGGAAAGAGGCTCAAGCTTTGCAGATAGAGTAGGTTTAACTACGTTTACAATGCGTTTTTAAACCTTGTCGAGAAGAAAAAGAGCACCATTAGAAGAACCAGCCCAAGTATGGCAACATTTTATCATACGGAGATGAATAAAAGGTTTGTAGAGGTAGAGAATGGATTCAGGAGAGAGAAAATGGCAAGCACGACAAAGAGAAGCAACCTTAGCAGATGCTAATTTAACAATCGATTGCAATATATGGGTTCCAAAAAAGGTTAGTAGTAAATGATAATCCAAGAAGACATAAAGAAGAGGAAAGATTGATTGCCATTCATTAATATAGGAATATCGACAGCAATATAAAATTTGCAGTCCCCTCAAATTGAGGGGGGGGGGTTAAACTTTATATGGTCATAATTTTCGAACGCTAAAATATTTTACTATGAAACTTTATATTTAAACTTAAATTTATTGATGAATATAAGTCTAGTTGAAAATAGTATAAAAAATATTTCACCAACTTGCTACTCTCACGTTTGGGGCGGGGGGCAAAAATGTTAAGGCTTTTTTGTTCCCAGGCTCCAATCATCGCAATATTTTACAAAGCACCTTTAGTCGACATAAGTATAAACATATAAATGTTTGGAGTTTGCTCCATATCTGGAAGTTAGCTATCTCAAAGACCAAAAAATTGAATTGACGTCACTGGTCGACAGTACTGCAACAGTTGTTTGCAGTAAACAATTTAGTTTTGTTGGAGCTAAAATTTACAAGATACTGTGAGCCCCAATCTGTTACAAAAGTGAGATCAGATTCAAAATCAGCTGCCTGTTCTAAGCGATCAACAAGAGAAGACTTCTTGTCAAGACAGGAGTATAAAGTTGAATCATCTGCAAAAGGAGCTACTTTATATGTAAGGTTGTCGGGAAAATTATTAATGTAGATAAGAAATAAAACAGAACCAAGGATAGAACTTTGAGGTACCCCAGAAGTTACTGGAAATAAAAAAGAGTGTTGGCTTTCAAGAATGAATTTAATAAAGCGGTTAGAAAAATACGTTTGATAATATCAAAAACTTTTCCAGATACACCATATGAAACAAGCTTATGGAGAAGACTAGCATGTCAAATCTTGTTGAAAACTTTAGATATGTTAAGAGTAATAGCCCTTGCTTCTCCGTCTAATGCACAATAAAATCTTTCAGTCACCGCAGTTGCAAGTCAGCCGTAGAGCGAGAGGATCAAAAACCGTATTGATTTTCTGACAGTAAGTTATTTGACTCGAGATGAAATGTTAGGAATTTCTCGATCAAAACTTAAAAATTTTGCTAATAATAGAAAAAAAGCTTGTTTGGTAATAGTTGAAGGGTCCAGAATGTTAACCAGAGTTTTTAAAAAATTGGAAAACAGATGACATTTTTCTGCAAGCAGGAAAACCCGGGAAAGCACTTATTAAATAGTTTAGAGAGAGTTGAATAGAGTTCTGAAGAACAGTTTTGTAAGGCTATGACAGGAATGTTGTTTAAATCACAACCCATAGAAGAGCTAATCAAGATATAACTTTAGCAACGGAAACTAGACCGATTTGAATATCTAACAACAGTTTAACATATTTAATTGTAATGGAAGAAAGAAAGCAAAGCGGTTCAGTTTAATAAGCATTAAGTCACCAATAACGACAATTTTGGAAAAGTAGTAAAGAGAGAAAAAGCATGGTCAATTTGATTAGATTTAAAAGAGTGCAGTCTTGGGAGGAAGAAAAATAAAGAACAAAGAGAAAGGTAATAGAGTGAAAAGGTGCTAAGCGGAAGCATATAAAAGAATGATCAAATTTCAAAAAAATAGGTGAGTTAATGCGTATGTATACTCCAAGCCAAGCATGTGGCTATTGGAGTCCTTGCAAATCAAAGGATAGTACCTATCAACATTGAGATTAGAAATAGGAATAGCAAAATTTAAACTAGTCTCACTAAGAGCAGGCAAGTCTGGTAAATTTTGCAATAGAAAAGACTCAACTGACGCAAGGTTGCTTCGCAGACCACGAATATTAGTACAAAGATATATTTAAAAAGTTAGGTGGTTCGGATGGCTTTTTATTTTTAATATTTTGGGTTTCTTTTCACATGATTTAAGTTTCAAGGAAACTTGACTCATTCATAGTAATAACAAGGCCTTATAAGCAATGAGCTGTACAATTTTCTTAGTCCTGTTAATTAACCTTAAGTCGTAACAAAAGGGCACTTTATCTGGTCTTGACAAGGCGCACCAAAAGCATTAACAGGGAACACCATCCAGCTACTGTCTTATAGGAAGCCTAGGCAGCCTCCTATAAGACAGTAGCTGGATACAGTTAATATCTGCCCAAGACAAGTATTTTTATTGGGACACCATCTCTAGTCTTTACTTAACCAAAAGCCCCAAGGCAGGGGAATTTTAGGTGGATGCATGTAAAATTTGTCCAAGATGAGTAAAACCCCAAGGCTGAAGAGTCGGAGTTTGTTTCTTCTAGTTTTTGCCTAAAAAATCACACTCTTCAAGCAGCAGGGCATGGGCCAAATGGCACATTGTTCGCATGTAAACGGGCTCTTTTGTCGCAATAATATTTTCTTGAAATTTTTTTTTTATTAACATTACTTGTTTTAGATAGCTGACTTGTTTTCAAAAGTTTTTTTTTTCGTTTTTTTTTTTTTTTTTTTTTTTTTGTATTTTCCTCTTCTTGAGAAGCAGCAATTTTTAATTTATATTTTTTTGAGAGGTTTGTTTGTCTAGTTTTTTTTTTTTTTTTTTTTTTTTTGTCCGGCTTCGTTAAAAGCATCGGCTAAGGTCATAATATAATTGGCTGGCTGTTTAATTCTTTCATCTTTCTCCTTTCTATTATGTAAAGTTGTGAGTCGATCTGTGAGCAACATTAAAACTGATTAGTTTATATTTTTCCTGCATTTTTTCCTGATTTATTTATCGTATTTATACTTCTAAATAGTTAACTTTTTAGTACTTCTTCATTTGACATTCTACTTAATGGTGTTCTACAAGTTTTAGTTGTATTGGTTACAGTCTGAAATAAACTATTAATGCTCTTTTCTTCAACAACTTCAAAAACTTTGTCAACTGTAGTTTTTCAGAAGAAATATTTGGTTGATCAAGTAGAAATTAACCACAGTTGTGAAAGCCACTACAAGCGCTTTTAGGTTTAAAATAATTTTTTTAATAAGTTCTTTAAATATGGCAGGATTTTGTCTATTTATTAACAATTAGAATTTATTTCTAGTAAAAAAATTGTTTAATTTTCGCTTCCATTCGCCTTTAACTGTTTTAAAAACACCAACGTCTGAAGGTTGTAAAAACAACTCGTATGAGCAGGCATACGCCAAAGTATAATATTTTTTTCAAACTTTTTTTAATTCTAAATTAACATGCGAGACATGATCATCAAGAAAGAGCAGTTTAAACGCTTCAAATTTATTTGCATTGAGGGAAAAAAACCGATTTGAACCACTCAAGCAATTGCTTTAACTCCATCCAACCCAATTCGTTATTATTATATTAAACATTTTTACCACCACCTATGTACCACCAATGCGCCACCTATGAACAAGCTTTTCATAATGTGTTTTACTTTGTAAGTTACTTGATGCGTCAAATAATTTACATAAGCATCACAACATGTCAAAATAGTAGTAGTTTTCTTGTCATTGTTTGGAGATTTTTTTGGGTTTCAAGTACCTTTTTTGCATACAATTTTAACTTTGCTCTGTTCAAATTGTAATCAAGGATCATCAAAGTTATGAAATGGCTTATTATTGAGATTGCGCTAAAGATAGGTGGCACCTACTTGGTCAAACCAGTAGTTAATTATTTTCGGTTGTATAGCCACTGATCTAATAGCTTGCATGCCACAAGTTTTTCTTTCTCTTATTTCATTTTCATATTTTTGCATGAATCGACTGTATCATTTTTTAGTTTGTTTCCCATCATTGAATAAGTGAGTTTGTTCTGATTCATTCAGATTTATATATAATTAATAAAAAATATATATATTATAATTAATATTATATATATATATATATATATATATATATATATATATATATATATATATATATATATATATATATCAGGGTCGTAGAAACAAAAAATTATATTAAGGGGGGAAGTACTACCCCGAAATAGTTTTAAGGACCTTTTTTTTTATTATTTTGAGTCATGCCCGGTTGCTACGGGCCTGTATATATAACCTTTTTATAAAACCGTTCGTTAATAGGTGTTTTTACGGTATTGGCTTACAAATAAGTTTGCCGAGTTTGCAGGGGCAATTCGTATATAAGCGACCCAGGTGGCCCGCTGTTCATATACGAATATGAACAAAAAGCTAGCCCGACTGGCTGGCTCTTTTAAGCAACTTCTTGCCGGGTTAATGGTTTACTTGTGAAAGTAAGGCTGTGATCTCTTTAAAAATTAACAAAGCACCAGGAAATGATGAAATTCGTAGCAATGTAGTAATGAGTTTCTTTCCAATAATAAAGAAAACCCTCTTCGAAGTATTTAAATCTTCTATTATAACAGGAACCGTTCCAGAGAAATTAAAAATTGCAAAACTGTACCAATATATAAAACCGGAGAACCATATTTACTAAACAGTTATAGATCAATCTCAATACTTCCTGTATTCTCAAAACTTCTCCAACAATTAATTTATAATAAAGTATAAAAATATTTAACAAACAACAACATCTTAAATAAAAAACAATTTGGCTTTCAAAAGCAACATGCAACCAAACATGCAATAATAGATCTTGTAAATAGCATCAACTATTCATTTAATAATAATGAATTTGTTCTAGTAATCTTTATAGATCTATCGAAAGCATTCGATACTGTTGATCATGAAATCCTGCTCAGAAAAATGGAAAAATATAGCGAAAAAAATGTTGCTCTGGTTTAAAAACTTTTTGCTAAACAGACAGCCATGCGTTAATGCTGACGAAAATATCTGTTAAAAAATGCTAAAGATCAAATGTGGCGTTTCCCAAAGTTCCATTCTAGCTCCCTTAATGTTTTTAATATACATTAATGATCTTCCGAAAGCCTCAAACAAATTTGATGTCATAATGTTTGCAGATGATACTAATTTATTCTATTCATCCCCGTCAATTACAGAACTTTTTGAAACAACAAATATTGAACTTGAAAAACTTAATATTTGGCTAAAATCTAATAAATTATCTTTAAACACAGAAAAAACTAATTTCTTAAACTCTTATTCAATCCCAATCAAAAAAGAAAAAAACTACCAAATATATTGTCATTGCTGAAAATAGAAAACAAAAATATCGAAAGAACCACAACAACTAAATTTCTAAGTTCACTTATTGATGAAAACATTTCGTGGAAAGCACATATTGACTATTTAAGTACTAAAATAACCAAAAACATTGGTGTCTATACAAAGCTAGACCAATGTTATCCCAAGAAAATCTGAAACATCTTTATTTCTCATTTATACATGCCTATTGTACATATAGTAATATAGCATGGGCAAGTACCAATAAATCCAATTTGAAATCACATTATCGACATCAAAAACATGCCGTTAGAATTGCCTATAAAAAAGATAAACTCGCTCATGCTGAACCTTTGTTAAAACTCCTTTATGCACTAAACGTCTATAGAATTAACATTTACCAAAAATTATTAATTTACTTGTACAAGTAAATTAATAGTTTTTGCATTCATTTTTTGTTATTTACCATTTTTAATTATTTACAATTGTAAATAATTATAGTTGAATAAATTATATTAGTTTAATAACCCCTAGTTTAAATAAATTCAGATTGAATAATAAAGTCTAAAATAGTCTTCTATATTCAGAATTTCCTAAAATGTAAAAAAAAAGGGGGGAGGGGTAATACCCCTTTCTCCCCTCGGTATTGTCGGCTTTGCTTTTTAATGTCGAAAGAAGAATTTAGGAATTATTTTTTAAACAAATTAATCATAAGATATTTTTTAAACAATTTAATCATTTTTTAAACAACTTAATCATATCTCGACATGAGGTTGTACTTAATTTAGTGTATTTAGACAGAGCGGACTTTTTAATTAGAAATTTTTCACATCCAATATCCAAAATACAGCATGAACATAAAAAAATCAATTGGATAAGCACACTCATTAACTTAGCAAAAATAAATAAAACTTGATATTTCAGTTCTTTTTTGCTTCCTCATACAGGCTTTATATATATTTACCGTATTACTAAAAAAATTAGTGTTAACTTTTATATACTAAGAAGAAGCATAGTTATTTTATTGAGTTTTATGCTTGTTCAATTCCATCCATTTCCATACTATGTCACTCCCTCATGGTTACTCGTGGTTTCTTTTTCCATACTATGCCACTCTGTGAATGGCATAGTATGGAAAAAGAAACCACGGTAACCATGAGAACCCTAAGTTCAATAATAGTTGCTACAACACCTATCATTATCATTACAACACCTATTATTATTGTTCATATTAGTAATATGAACAACTTAAACGAAAGTTGGAATAATCTCAAAAATAACCATGCTGGATCCAAAATATTTGCGAATAAACAATTTTTAGGGATCACTACTCATAATCTTTTTTTCTTAAAAACAAAGAGGTTTTAAAAAAGTAGCAAAATTGCTCATATGACTCAGACCACTTGGTAATATGAGCAATAATTAACATTAATTAAGTAAAAAAATACTAACCTGACAATTACTACTCATTTTTGGAATATAATGATTAGTTATTAACAAAACTTATAATTAAAAAATCAAATTTTAAGCCACATTTTTATTTTACTTTATGAAAAAACAAATTAATACCTAATTTTCGCGCATCAGATTTATTCATGCGTGATAATATTATTTTAACAACGCAAAAAATTTAATAGTTTTTTAACTAGATGACAGCCGCTGATTGCAGCATATAAATTTACGCTAATTGTACTGATTCTTGTTATCACCACATAAAGTTGATTCAAAAAATAGAAAGCAACTTTAAATTCACGGCTTCCCGATGGGCATGCGTCGTCCAGGGGAAGTCCTCCGGACGACGCGTGCCCTCTGTTTACATCTAAGAAATCTTTATGTATGCTCATATTATCAAGGTGCTCCTATTACCCTAATCTACCCTAAAATAGTTGTTTTTTGAACAAAAAAAATTATGTTTTGGAAGCTCCTTTTTTTATTACAAATTAACTTCTTTTATTCTTTTTTTTTTTAATTATTTTCATAAAAGTCTCTTATGAAACAGAAATGAAATCAAAAAACTGTTCTTTTTAAAATAAATTTTCAAAATAAAATTGATCAAAATAAAATTGAAAACTCTATTAGGCAGTTTTTTTCATCAGTTATACGTAGGTTTATATTATTTATAAAGGTAACATATGAAAAATAACCTCTTTGCAATTTTTTATAGAGGAGACTGGGGCTAGTTAGAACATTTTTGTACATCTGTACATTTTTGATATTTTTTTTTGTCTACCAGCTACTATTGGTAGACACTTTTTTGGCATTTAATGCTCTGAACCCGTATGATGCTGTTCTTGGTAAGTCTGTTCTAAATCGACCATTTCTATACTTGTTTTTATTACGGTCTTTTTACTTCAATAGTTTTAAGTAAAAAGTAGAAAAGCAATTCATTTAAAAATATCGGTTTTGGGTTAAAGATTAATGTTCTGTATTTAAAAACTTCTCATTATAAACTATTAATAATAAACAGAGGGTAGTCCCCCCCCCCCCTCTGTTTATTATTTATAAAATTCTTCATAAAGAACGCATATTATTTTTTTTTTGCTCTTTTCGCATACTTAAAGCTTATAACTCTTACCATGTTTTTAATGCAATATCTACCTATTTTAAGAAAGAAAATTGACTCTTTATTGTGTTAGATGCACATGTTTATCGAATTAATTTCATTAAAGCGTTTATAAAATTAGTATTTCTATTATAGGGGTCGTCCGCAAATTACGTCATGCAATTTTTTGACAGTTTTGACCCCTCCACCCACTACTTGTCACAAAATCTCTTTAGTAATAAGTTCCGTATGAGTCGTTACAAAACGACTAACCACTTTCCGTTCTCCCAAAGCGTGATATAATTCATGGACGACCTCATATGACAAAATGTTGACCTTCCCTCCTCCACGTTTAATCGATAGGTGAGAAGACCTATTTGAATTAAAAATAATCAAGATCAATTTAAATTTAAACTGAGAGGAGAAAAGAGAAGCTTTTGCCAAAACAAAATCCCCAAAAAAGTACTTTTGTCATATATGCGTATATATTTAATTATATAGGTACCGTAAAATCGCCCAAGTGTGGTCACCGTGTAACTTGGGTTATTTAAGAATAAATCATAAAAACGCATGGGTATTTCAATTTTCACAACTTTTTTTTTCTTCTATATATTGGATAATTATTTCAACAGACTTATTTCTAAATATTTTAGCATTTATTTATAATTCTTATGCATAAAGTGATAAATATATATAATATATTTAAGTATACATAACAAATATTATATAATATTTGTTATCACTTCGTGCATAAGAATCATAAAAAATGATGTTTATTTGAAATCTGCTGAAATAATTTGTTTAAAAAGCAAGAGTTTTGAAATTATGCTTATTGTTGAAATCTAAAATAAACAAAGTATTGAATCAAATGATTAAGTTTAGCTCAGTAATATTTAAAACAAGTTAACAATGTTTAAAATTTTTTTTTTTAATTTTTAATCGTTAAGTACTCTTTTTCTTAAAATACAGTGAAATTTAAAATATACTTAAACTTCTGTTACTTGTGGATTATGCAACAACACGTCACTAAACGATAAGAAACAACAGTTGTCTTGAAACTGAAAGTCACTGAAAGTTGTCTTCAGTTTGTTTTCCCGGTCAATTAAAGAAAGAGTTTGACGCCAGAAATTCAACAAAATCAGTTTGAATGATAAGATCTTTTGCACTATAAACTGAGACAGCATTTGTCATAGATTGTGGATAATGGATTCAAAAACTTGAAGAACTTCTTTGATTTGTTTGTGTAAGGGTGTGATTGGCTCTTTTTTAGTACACCACTTTGTGTCACTGTTTTAATCAGAATGTGAATACTTTCATCAGACTATTTCTATCTTGATGTAGAACTTAAAAAAAGTTAAAAAAAATAAATCTTGTTCAATCACAGAGAGAATGGATGTGAGCTTTAGGCGCCTTTGTATTTTCAAGACATACTAGCTCAATTATCGCAAACCTTTAGACGTCCTTATCTAATTTTTTAGAGGCCTCTGTTGCAAGACCTTTACCGATTTTTTGATGAGATTCAATGAAGTTCACAAAACGGGAAAAAATTTATTCAACTGAGAACATATTCAAATATATTTAAAATATCTAATTTAGATTATTATTATTATTATTAATTAAATATTATTATTTAATTATTTTTAATGTTAGATAATTTTAGCTGTACTTATAATGTAAAAACTTAAATAATAAAAATAAACTTCAAAAAAACAAAACATTTAATTTTAAACTTAATTAGTATACTATTGAAGTTTAAAATTAAATGTTTTTATAATTTTTTTTGACTATAAGTATAACTTTCAGTGTACAAATTAGTGATAACGATTAATTTGCACAATAAATTAAGTTAGATAACCAAATCTGTGCTTTTTTAAATTAGAACCTAGACTGCTATTTATTAGCATATGAGTATGCTATAAGTTGCTATTAGTCAATTTATTGTAAATATATTTCAATTATCAATTAATAAATTGTTGTATGATCACAAGAATTTTTACGGTTTTATGCAACATTCTCTGTCAAAGATATACTATAAAATTGTTGTCAATGTAACAAAAATCAATAAAAGCTGATTGTCAAGCTAAAATAAAAAGCAAAACTAATACTAAAGCTCATGGTTGAATGGTTTCAATCATAAGCCTTCTATTATAATCATCCATACTCTTTTAATCCCTCTTAGTTCAAAAAATAATTTCAAAGTAGTAGAGTTTTTTTTGCATGAGTAATAGTTTTAATATTTTTAAGAGTACATTTGATTTATTTTCAGTCTAATGAAGTAAGCTTTTGGCAAGGCGTTTGACTCTTTGGTTAGTTATTTAACAAAAACTTAAATTAATTTGACTTTTTGTATTTTCTTTAAGAAACTTATAATTTTATAGAATTACATTTAAGAAAATTATTAATAGTATTAAATGGATAATGTATATATATATATATATATATATATATATATATATATATATATATATATATATATATATATATATATATATATATATATATATATATATATATATATATATATATATATATATATATATATATATATATATATATATATATATATATATATATATTTATATATATAGACACACACATACAAGAATAATAATAACTAAAAATTCATTTTAGCTTATCATGGGACTTTCTTCAGGCAGTTTGATTTTTGTTTTTTGTATTATATTAAAAGTATGCAATGCAGGTATGATTTCATAAATTTTGTTTAATAATATAAATTCTCAAAATGGTAAATGTAAAAGTCTAGTTTAGAGGCAATACAAGCATATAAGTTTATTATAAACAAACGTCAGCCATAAATTCTTAATTATTTCCACACTTGTTTAATAAACTAAAACCAGTATATTAGTAATTATTTTTATATGGTTTTTAGTGCAATTTTTATATGGTTTTTAGTTGATAGGGGTTATTTAACTTTTTTTCGCACCTCTAATTTTGTAATTTTGACTTTTATTATAATAAAAACTCAATTTTTTAATTTATTTTTATTCAAGTTTATTCAAACCTGTCTTTTACATAATCATTATAATATTTACCTGTGTAGTACAGTAAAGAATTTTAATTGTTCTCGAGCTATTGCAATCGCTACAATTTTTGCATAGCGTGACGTCATAGATTTATAATATCGTACATAAGTTTATACTCGTAAATAAGTTTGGTGTTTCCTTCGTTCCTTAAAGTTAAGTCTATATAATCTAGTCAAATTTATGAAACCACAAAAAGCTCACCTCAGTCTGCGGAGCCAAACCGGAGCTAAAGTCGCTAGTTTGGTTGCCGATGGGGGAAAATGTGTTGTCTTTCTTTCTCAAAGTGGAAAAAACTGTTAATAACTAACAACAAATTAAATATCCAAATTTTTAATTTTTAATCACTTTTTAAACTGTTTGTAGAAGTAATAACATTTGTCATTATTTTAATTAAATTTTTTCATAGATTTTTTTCTGTATTTAAATGTGTTAAACTAAATTAAAAATAAACTGCATAATACGGCGGAAGCCAAGCCAGAGTTTGAATCATGAATGCTTAGGCGCTGTTGATGTTCTCAGCGTAGTTAAGGTGCCTCTTTAAGAAATTGCCATCAGTCAGTAATATATCTAATCAGCAAGATAACGATTATATTATTTAAAGAGTAAACAAAGATCTTATTTAGGAATACAAGCAAGCTTCTGAAATTTATTTAAAATCTATCAAGATTTTATATAAGTTAAGCTATACAACTTAAATAATTATACTATTTAAGTTATATAACTTAAATAATATAATTACGATATATTTTGGAATCCTAACTTTATCTTTAATTTCCAGAACTATGAAAGCTCATGTTCTTGAATGCTATTTTTAAGTGAGGACTTTGCTCAGTGCTGGAGTTTAACTTATGCAAAGACATTTAAGCAATAGAAAACTCCTCGAGGAAATAGAAAAAAAAAGAGCTACCTGCATAAAATATTTTTGTTTACCTTTAACAAGTAGAAAACATTAAAAATTTGAACGAAAAAAACAAGTTTTTATTTTGTTTTTTGGTTTAAACACTTTGTAAAAGATCTTGTTTTTTGATCCAGATTAAGGACGTTTTTTAATTTTATTTAAAACAATTTGAAGCAAACCGACTGAGCAAAATCTCTAAGAAGTTTATAATAAGACTTTATAAAGTGTTTTTACATTCCACAAGCTCGAGCTTCACTTTGTTGAAAATGAAAAAGAAAAGAAATAATTTGCTTTTATATGTATAATAATATGTATATTAAAAAATCAGAAAATACAAACAAAACAAAAAACAAAAAAAAACGAAAAAAAAATTCATTTCTTAAGTTCACAACATACTAGAAATATGTATACATATTTCTATCATGTTATTTTATCAAAATTTATTAATTTTTTTATTTAAATTGTTATAACCTTGTCAATTCTTATCTACTTTTTAACAATTTGGTATCAAAAAATAAATGTAGGATAAGGCTACACATGTAATATGTCCACAAGGCAATCTTTTTTGGTGTTCCTTTGTTTTGTTTTTGTTTACATATGTCGTAAATGACACACTATATTAAAAATAATAATAATAACAACTAGGCTTTATAAAAAAGATAGGATAATAGAAGGACGAAATTAAAACTTTAAAAAGTAAAAAGCATTAAAATCAGTTTTATAAATCTGTATAAATCAAAGAAATAAAAATAATTCTTATAAGTCAAAGTTTATTTTAGATTAATAGTAACATAAAACGTCATCAATAGCAAAAATGAAATATTTTATGTGTGATAAGAATCACGTCTTGTTAGGTGCTTGGAAATAGCGGTTGTGAAATGTACTTATATAGTTTATATTTATGAGT
The DNA here is from genome assembly GCF_022113875.1 of Hydra vulgaris. Taxonomy (NCBI): domain Eukaryota; kingdom Metazoa; phylum Cnidaria; class Hydrozoa; order Anthoathecata; family Hydridae; genus Hydra; species Hydra vulgaris. Next base: position 11,890,270 of record NC_061169.1, on the reverse strand, counting down.
TTGTATAATTTCATGTACATATATTGTCAGATTGTCAGATTGTAAAATAATAGTAAAGAAATAATTGCAGTGATTTCATGGAGAGTGATGTTTCAAGGAATCCTATAATAAATTCCCAACACTTTTAAAATTTGCAACACTTTATCTATCTGGTTGCGTTACAAACAAAAGATCATATTGTGTCATAGCCATCCCGATCATCCCCACTAGAAGCACTGTCTCAAAACTATCATCCTCACTAAAATGTCTCAAAATAGCTTCTATCTGAAAAAGACGTTGAGGAGAGAGAATTTATTGTGAAAAATAAATTACAATTGGGAGTGTTTGTCATTGGACGAATGTTGTATCTTTGTAAAATTTGCGAGGGAAACAAACAAATTCACAAAACCTCTGCATTTCAAAATTTATAAAAAAAAATAATTTTTGAACTTTAATTAGACTAACATTTGATTTGATGTGGTTTATAGTCAGGAAAATTAGTTCAAAATTGCAAGCTTAAATAAAGAGTTTTAGGGACAGCTCAATTAACTTTTCTTTTTAAAAGTTTTCCTAACATTTAATAAAAAAAGTTTTTCAAAAGTATGTCATGTTGGGTCTTAAAAAAAGTAAAATCATATGAAAATTAAAAAAAATATTATTTTATACTACAACTATTATTTTACGTTTAATTACGTAAAAACTATGGTTTTTTAACTAATTATAAACAAATTTCGTTTTTTTTTATAAATTTTTTTTTCATTAAAAAAACAAAATTTTAATTTATTTTGTTATAAAACATATATTATTTTTGAAATTTATATACTATTTTGATTCTTTTGAGTACCAGGTTGACCTACTATTAAAGATCTTTGTTTTCTTCAAATATTAGAACTCCGTTGAAAAGTAAAGTTAATTGAGCTATTACAAAATATTCGAATAATGCTTTGAAATTTTAAGGATTTTTTTTTTCCACCAATTAACATCATTTAAACATCTAGCCACTTACCTATGAATTTTTTTTTTTGAACTGGCCTACTCTTGTAGGTCAGTTTATAAAAAGCAGACTTGTAGTAGATTTGCAGTGGGTCTATATAGACATTTTAAACGGTTTATTGGACCTTTACTTATTTTTTACTTAGTGGACCGTAAGAGGCATATTCTATAAGTGGCCATCTGATGACATTCAAAATTGTGATATATGTGGCAGCCACTAATTGTCTACTAAGTAACCGATGAGCAAAACTACAATAGACCACTAAATATTTTTGCATAGGTCTACTGAAATTCCACTATAGAATGTTTGCTGGGTTATTGGCAAAGGAGCTTTGCAATGATTAAATAGAGCTGTCGCAAGAATAATTCATCATCTGGCGCTGGTGGAATATTTCATCATTAAAAATGGTGAAATATTCCGCCGGATGTGTAAAAAAGGCAGCAATCTCTATTATAAAAAAACTGACTATATAGTTACCCAGCAAACATTTGTGTGGAGAATTTGCAGTGGATCTATATAGGTATTTTAGGCGGTTTATTGACGTTTTACTCATGGATTACTTAGTGGACCATTAGTGGCAGTAGCTATGTGTGCCGCCAATAAACTTCCAACATATGATATAGTACCTAATCGTTTGCTAGGTTTAATAATGGTGCACTAAGTGACCGATAAGCAAAACTACAGTGGAAAGCTCAAAATGCTTATAATGATCCACTGAAATTCAGCCATAGAATGTTTGCAGATAATAATAAAAAAAAGATTTGCTTTTATTCAGTGTTTTTGAATTGTTCTGACCAAATACTTAGTCAAAGCAATTACTTTTTCTTATTCACTTGGTCTAGTCTTAACAATCTGAGGAATGCAAGATAAAATACACCATTGCTATTGATCAAATCACGATTGCTACTGGTCAAAAATGCATGTTTCTTTACCGTAGGGGTCAATTCATAAAATTTGTACGCAGGCATTTGGGGCAGGGGAGTTACCTAAAAACGTACAAATGTGCTCAAGCGAGATATGGTCCTAAAGACAGCAAAGTGGAATGGGGACAAAGGAATGTTACAAATGCGTACAAGAGGAAAGGGTGCTAAAAGCAGCGAGGGGAGGAGGTAAATCAGTAATTTTACTGCGTACGCACTTTATGGATGCCCCCTAATATAAAAAATGTTCAGTTTGTTAAAATATTTGTTTTGTTATTTAAATTTTAAATAAGTTACATAATATTATATTAATAAATTTGTCTTATTTTAAATTAAAATAAGAAAAACTAGTAACTGTATATAGTATATGTAATATGTAATTAATATTGTCATTTTAAAAAATGTTTAAGCTAGAAGAAAGAATCAAGTTTATAATCTGCTTATCAATGAAGCTTAAGTTTTTTATTCATTGTAAAATATTTAAAATATGAGAATTTCAACAATCATTTTTAAATAGCTCACAACTTTCATATTCTAGAAGCTTAATGCTTAGTGACATGAGGCGGCAATTTATTGTGATATTATTTGATATTATTATGATATTATTAACAATTACAGCCAACACAAAACGTTCAAGTACGTCTGATGAACGTTGCCAAACGTTCAAACTAAGCTAACACAAAACATTTGTTGAACGTTTTGTGTTAGCTTAGTCATTTTCCAACATTTGTTCGTGGTCGCGTGTCATTACTAAAGCGTTACTTTTTACTAATACATTAGGAGGTTATTATTTGCTGTTCCTTTACAAATGTATTATCCCGCATGAATCAAACAAATAAGTACTTTTTGAAATTTATTCCAACTTATATCGAAAAAAATAAATAAGTATTTTAGAAATTTATTCCCAACCAAAATAGAGTTTGAAAATAATGAAATAAAAAATAAAAAAATGTTAATAAAAGTTCAAATTGTTATTTATGCAAATAACTTTTTATACAAAGAACGTTCCTCTCGAGCTTTTCGTCCGCCATTTCGATCCCCGTAAAGCAAAAAATATCTCTTCAGTTAATATTTAAACTCTTCTCCTAATGCTCCTGAGGTTAAAGCTTTTATTTTCACAGCATCTAAATAACACAAAGTTAACCTATGTGTGAAAAATAGTAAACAATAAAACTAAAATGTATGATTAAAATGTGCGTTACACTCACGTTAGGATAATTAAAAAAACATTAAACATTTAATTGTCCTAACGATAAACGTTAGGACAATTAAAAAAACATTTTTTTAAAAAAAATTCTGCACCTCAACCCTATTCAATAGGGTTGAGTTTATATCTAGTGTTATTTTATTAAACACAATAGGCTATTGTATTCAATAAAATAACACTAGATATAACATTTAAAACAATATTTAAACATAAAACAAATTCATATTATTATCGAAAAAAAAAATAATATAAAAATAACTCCAAGAGTAAATTACGAGATTACTATTAACCAATTCAATAAAGTGTTATTTTGCTCACATTCGCAAGAAACCATCTTACAGATAAACATCCATTTGATGTCACTTTAGACCCCAAAAACTAAAATAACAAAAAATGAACAATAATGAAACAGTTAAATTCAGTTTACTAATGCTTACTATGTACTTCAATTTTATCGTTAAATGCAACTGATGATGCAATACTGATTTAGGTAGCTATGAGAGCTTTAATTCATCCAGCAACTGAGCAGCACGCAACTAAGATGATATCATCTCAATAGGCAACAACAAAGTATTTTTATTTTTCTTCAATCAAAGCACATTTTTTAGAATTAAAGCGCTAAAAATAAATTAAGAAATTGTCACCTTATAAAGCACTCTTTTAAATAAATTCTTTATTAAAAAAACAACAACTTTCTAGTCGATAAAATACAATACCATAGAAGTGGATGGGTCTCTGTCTTATCAGTTGCCTAACTCATTGCTTTCGAAAAAAGTCATTTAACTTGATAAATTTTCGAAAAATTTATCAAGTTAAATGTCCATCAATTTAACTTGATAAATTTTGATGCATATTTGTGTCCTATTTACATAAACTAACTAAAAGATTGTTTCAGAACATTTTGGAATTAGGTTACAAAAAGAAAAAAGAATATTCAAATGAAATAAGTATAAAAATACATCCTTTTCTAAAACTTTAGAAGCAGAGCCTTGTTTTAAAAAGTTTTTTAATAATTTTTAATAATTTTTTTGAATAATTTTTGTTTATTTATTGTTATTTTTTAAAGAAGTAACTATTTTCCATTTATCGTTATTATTATAATTATTGATATTAAGATTATTATTTTTATTAAATTATTGTTACCTTTTTTTGCAGTAATAGTTTTAATTACATGGTAGGTTGTTACGTTTTGTCAGTACACAACTGTTTGTAAATTTCC
>NC_061169.1:11878451-11880951 GCF_022113875.1 Hydra vulgaris | reverse complement strand
ATACTCTATACACCTTTAACATGACAAGTTCATTTCAGGTAGATTTATAAATAAGTTTTTTAAACTGTTTTTTTGTAAATTGTTATTATAAATGGTAAAAAAAATCCTACATTTTTATATAAGTTTAACATTTGTTTCAACAGTTATATATACTGTAAGTTTAAGTATTTGTGATTAGTGAAAATTAATTACATAAACTAATATTGTTGAATATAATAATAATAATAATAATAATAATAATAATAATAATAATAATAATAATAATAATAATAATAATAATAATAATAATAAGCTGCAGCGAGAAAATTTTAAAATAAGTATTAAACTTGTAACACAAAGTAAATGAGTTTTTTTTTTTTTTTTTAATCTCGCTTGATAGGGGTAGCAACCCTTTAGCTCCTTGTTGGTAGATAATGAGCTGTAGCAGCATTTTGGTAATAAATTTTAAAACTAGTGCTGGATAGAGTGTTTTTTGATACAATTTTTTAATTCATTTAGGTTACGAGAGTCAATTTAAGTTAATGGAAGTGAATTCAATTGGTCAACTACTCTGTTAGGAAAGAAATTAAGCCTAATAGAGATATTAGGCTTAATTTCTTGAGGTCTGAAGCACTAAAAAACTCTTTGATAAGACATTGAGAGTGTCCTTGAGTTATTTGGACAGATGGATTGCCAATTTGTGGGTCAGGCCAATAAATATTTTCTAAGTTATTATTAAATTTATAGTTGTAGATTAAATCACCTTTAATGTGTCTTTCATTAGTGAGGTGAGGTGAAGAAATGATAATCTGGCTTCGCTGGATAGCGCTCTTAAAGATGGAGTTGCTTTGATGGCCCATTTTTGGACTTTTTCAAGTTTTTTGACGTTGCAGAAAGAGAATTCCATACATAAGCAGTATACTCAAGGTGAGGTCTGACAAGTGATGTGAATAGTCTCTTCCAAAAATGAACATTTTTATAGATAAAAGATTTCCTTAGTTGACCGAGAACAGAGTTGGCTTTAGATGATATTATTTTAGTATGAGTGTCCCATTTGAGGTTGCGTGAGATGCAAATGCCAAGATTTCTTTTGTTGTAAAAGGAATCAAGAAGCTGAGTCAAGATATAGTATTGGTGATTAGGATTTTTACTTTTGTTAAAATGAACTATAAGGCACTTTTTGTAGTTGAGACATAAGCGCCTGGTTAGAGTCCAAGAAATAATGTGATTTATATCCTTCTGGAGCAAATCTGGGTTCTCAGGTGTCAAATTGGTGAAAATAACTTTGCTGTCGTTGACATATAACTTCATTGGATCGCTAATAAGGTCTGTAATGTCATTGATGTATAAGATAAGTAAAGTAGATCCTAGAACAGATCCTTGTGGGATACCATTGGTGACTGGTAACCAATCTGAAGTAGCGCAACCCATGACAACTTGTTGTGTTTTGTTAGAAAGAAAATAATTTATTCAATAAAGAAGCATATAAGAGATACCATATCCAGAATGTTTGTGAAGCATAAGGTTATGAGGAGGTGTGTTAAATGCTTTTTCATAATCTAGATATAAAGCATCTATGCTATAGCCTCTTGCCATTGAGTTCAAGATCTGATTGACAGTTTTCAATAAATTTGTAATGCATGATTGAGACCGAAGTCTCATCAATCCCAGAAAATGTGTGTTTCTTGAACAGTGGCAGTGATTGGCTTAAACTTAAAGAAGTAAAAATAGATGAAAAGAATTTGTTAAGGATTGTAGCTTTATGGCTTTGATCGGTTGTAATGCTTCCAATTGACTCTTTCATAGATCTTAATTGATTTTTAACTTTAAGTTTATATATAATTACATATATAATATAATTACATGTATAATTTGTTCCTTTTATATTGCATAACTTTGACATTAGAAAATTGAATTTGTTGCTACATCAAATGGTGTTCAAGGAAATTATGCAATTGATGATATTTCATTGACTGCTGTCAGTAAGTACCTTGTATATTTATATAAATAGATAATATTTTTGTGTTTGAATTAAGGCAGTGATGAATGTATGTATGTATTTATGTATGTATGTGTGTAAATATGTATGTATGTATGTATGTATGTATGTATGTATGTATGTATGTATGTATGTATGTATGTATGTATGTAAATATGTATGTATATATGTAAATATGTATTTAAATGTGTATGTAAATATGTATATATGTATATATGAATATATGTATATATGTATATATAAATATATATAATATATATATATATATATATATATATATATATATATATATATATATTATATATATATATATATATATATATATATATATATATATATATATATATATATATATATATATATATATATATATATATATATATATATATATATATATATATATATATATATATATATATATATATATATATATATATATTATATATATATATATATATATATATATATATATATATATATATATATATATATTATATATATATATATATATATATATATATA
>NC_061169.1:11846793-11877453 GCF_022113875.1 Hydra vulgaris | reverse complement strand
TAAATATTTTTTAACAATACTTTTTTAGGGGTAGAAAAACTATACTTATTGTCTACCTTTTGAAGTTATGAATAAAAAAATAATTTATGACATAATTAACTTTAAAAAAGTTTTAACACTTTAGTAATAGTTATGTGAATTGCTGTTTATCAGCAGTTTGGATATTAGTACCCAAAACTTTATAACTTATTATTGTAAAATTGAAAACTTTTTTAAAAAAGAGGAGACTTCTAATAAGCTTCTATTAAGTTTTTTTTATTTTATTTTTTCAGATCATTCACAGTTGGTTAGAACCTTTGTCCCATTGATTAGTTTTAAAGAAAATAAAAGTTTAAAATTAAAATCTTATGTGTGTTAAGCGCACAGACTTAATTAATTACCTAAGCACACTAATAACTTAAGTATCTTTATCTTAACATATGCGCAAATATAAACAAGATGTTTATTGAAATTTTAGGCTTTTTTAAAACTCTGTCCCTTTTATTTTTTATAGAATAAAATTTCTTTATATTTGTTATGTATTTGTTATCTTTATATTTGTTATGTATTTAACACCAATAGAACATTAAAAACGTTTTATTTTATACTTTAGATTTTTGGAAAAGATTTAGAAAAACAAGAAAAAATTTTTGTACCCTTACGTTGCACTTCAGAAGCGTAGCAAACTAAACACTTTGGCTAACTAAAATACACTAATCTGCAATTTTTAAATACTATTTAATAAATAAAAGGTGGAAAAACTTTATAAAATAGAAAATAAATTCTATAAATCAAAGTTAAAGAGATAATAATGTTATGAGAATTAGAATGTTGTCGCAATACAGTTTTCAAGTAAAAGTAAAACTATAAAACTTGAGAAATGTTTTTAACATAATTTGAAGTTAATATTAAAACTTGAGAAATGTTTTTAACATTGCCTAATTTGAAGTTAATATTAAAACTTTAAAATTTGACCATTTTAAAATCTGATTTTTTTCTAACTATTACAAAACACAAAAAGTTAAATTTAAAAACTCATTGAAAAGAAACTTATAAAAAGGAAACTAGAATAAAGTTTATTAATGACAATAAAAAATAGAAAGAAAAAAAAAAAAGATAAGAGCATATAAAGAAAAATGGAATTAAGAAAAATTACATCAAGTCTGAAAAAAATCAACAAAAGGAACTTTTAGAAGTTTTAAAAGGAAATGATGGAAATGTTTCGTTTCAACTTTCATATTGTTTAGTTGTTTTGCGCCTTATTTTACAGTTTTATTGATAATTTGAGAAGAGAAAGTTTAAAAGTTATATTATATTTGTGTTTAAATAGGTAGCTGGTTGGTCTAAAATATTTTCTATTTTAAAGATAATGAAAAACAAATTAAAGAAAAATTAACTAAAAGCTAGCATCATTTTTTTAATATTGTTCAAGCAATTGAAACCTTAACAATTAATACAAAATTCTGTTTTTGTTAAATCATTTTCAATGATGGAAGCAATCTTTCGAAATTTTTTTAATAGCAAGGTTGGCCTTTTTCTACTTATTTAACTGTAACTCTAAATATAAAAACATAACAAGAATGAAGGGAGAAAATTCTAATAAATATTAACATTAATAAATACTATAAAGGAACAGAGTAAGTTATATTGTAATTGGGTAAATAATAATATAACCTTTTTGATTCTAAATTAGAATAACAATGGCCTTAACTTTAAACAATATTATTTTGTAATAATTAAATTATATTTTTAGAATCTCTGTTTTTTTTTTTGTCTTAGTTTTGAGACTATACAAAACAATATTTTCCAGATTCCTTTTATCTTAGTATTATTTAATAAAATAGAATAACTGTTTATTGAGTACTTAAAATTACTGATAAAATTCATTATTAAGCAAAATTTTTTAGGTCAATTAACTAACTGAAATAAGATCATCAAACTTTGTATTTAGCACATATATTTCTACTATATAAAAATTTATATGTATACTTATAAAGTTTTATGCCTCCTAATCCTAACTGAACTTAAGAAAAAAACTTTCAAAAGGTAAAGTGCTCTTTTTACAAAAAAGAAGATCTGTTTAAAATCTAAATTGATCTGAAATCTGGATTTTGATCTTTTTGTTGTACCGCTGATTTGTTAACGGTAATAACTGATAAGTGTTATCACACATTAGATACATGTGAAGAGGTTAAGGTTTAATTTACATTAATGATCTTCCAGATATTCTCATATCTAAGGTGGCATGGTTTGCTGATAATACTACCATTTATTATTGTCATGTTAAGAAGCCAACTCTCTCTGATTGCTTGGAAAGAGCATTTGAGCTTGAAAATGATCTCACCTTTGCTACAACATGGGCTCTCAGTGGCTAGTGAACTTTTACTCAGATGAAACTTTTTTACAGCTAATTTTTATTGTATTAATCTAGATTTTCCTATATTTATGATCTGTAATATATTTGATTACAGTTCGATTCATCTACACTACACATTATCTTCTAGGTTTAACTCTTACTTTCGTTCTTTCTTGGAATTCATATATTAGACCCATTGCAAAATTAGCATCTACCAAGGTTGCATCTCTTTATTGCTCTTGCTACGCTTTTACTTGGAATTTATTCTTTATCTCTATTAATCTCAAATCCGTTCTTGTTTGGAATACTGAATAATGAAGCGAATCTTCAAATAACGCCCTTTTTCTTATAGACATGGTGCAAAAACATAGTTGGACTTGCGCGGTGCAAAAATGCAGTTGGACAGCCAACCCAACCAAACTTGCAGCCAACCTTCAACAATTATCACATTGTTGTAATGTTGCTTGTCTTTCTCTTTTCTATAAATAATATAATGGTTGCTGTAAATTCATTCTCATTTGTTATTTGTAATTCAATTAAGTCTCTTTCTTTTACTGTGTGTTCTTAAGTACTGCAAAAGCTCTTATTTGTTTAGTTTTTGTCTTTGAAAGTCTTTGTTTAGTTTTTGTCGTTGAGTTCTTCGAAATTTTCTCTCTTCTAGTTTTCCTGATTCATATTTTCTTTTCTTTCAAGTTGTCTCTTAATTGTTATTTTGATTTAATAACTTTTTTCCTTTGGTAACTTACAACTCTAATTGTGGTGACCTTTAGCCTTGTTGAAAATAAAGATGTTAAAAAAAATGTTGTGCATATCCTTGAATTTTTGGGGAAAAAAGTTAGTTTCAAAAGGTTTTAGTACAGCCAAAAAGTAATCATAAAGAGCAAAATAAAAAATGTTAAATAATAAAAATACAATCAACATAATAAGCTATTTTTATACTTATGTTTTTATTATTTATTTTATTATATTATACTTTCGTGCTGTCAAACTAAATCATTTGATTTTAGAGTAAACTAAACTTGATGTTATATCTTTACAAAGTATTTTTTATTAGAATCTGTCTAACCATCTTTAGTAAACCAATGTTTTTAAAGAATCATTTAAAACATCTTTACAAAATTATTATTGTTTATAAATTTGGCGACTCTAGATATCAAATTAATTTAGTTCGAATAGTTTCACAAAAATAAGTGAGTTGGATACCATTAGGTAATATGATTAGACCCATATATTTTACTGAGGTATTTTGACTTTTCTATGATATGAATATTTAACTTTTCTACAGCTTGTGTTCCAGAAAATATTATTTTAACAGTCTTGCATCTAGTTGTTCTGCTTTCTGGCAAATACTGTCATTTCTTTTTTTTAAAAAATTTGAGATTGCTCTGACCCTTCCAATTATCATTCAATTAGCCTAGTTAATATTGTTACAAAGATCTTTTATTAAAAAATTCTAGAGTCAAATAGCTTACATTCTAAAATCAGACTGTGAAATCTGATTTTAGAATTGGAAGGTATAGAGCTTTAATTGCAATAATTAAAAAAAATTAATTTTTCCTCTACTCCTGTTTTGTTAATAAATAGTATGTTTTTAGGAGAAATTAATAATTGATTAATAAACGTTGAAACAAATCAAGTAAGAAGAAAAAACATATCATATAAAAAATATCATTTTTTATCAAATCTGATAATTTATTAACTGCAATAATATAAAAGTTTGCATTAGATGTCATAAGTTTAGTACTATTGTTTATGGTATACAAAAGGTTTTTTTTATAAAGTTTGTCATAAGGTCTGTCATGCTCTTCTAGTCTTCTAGTTTGTCAAGTCTTCTAGATCTCTTTATATAGTTTATCTCGGAATATTTTTAAACAAAAGTTATAGAATCTTTGTTATTTAAAATAAATACTTAAGTTGACTAAATTTTTAATATCTTATTTTACAGCTACTTGCCCAGTTGCATGCAATTCTAATGCTACTTGTGTAGAAACAACTTGCGTTTGTAAAAATGGTTTTATTGGTGATGGAGTTACCAATTGTACAGGTGTGTTGTATATATATATTTTTTAGTTTTTATCTTTGTTTTAAAATTTAAATTAGGAAGAAAATGAACTCATATTTGATATTTTTTAGTTGCCTTTTTTAATCATGCTAGCATTTGTTTTATTTTGCAGCTACTTGCACAAGTGCATGCAATCCTAATGCTACTTGTGTAGGAACAACTTGTGTTTGTAAAAATGGTTTTGTTGGTGATGGAGTTAGCAATTGTACAGGTGTGTAGTTTATTTTTTTGTTTTTCATTTGTTTGTTTTAATTCAAAATTCAAATAAAATAAAATATGAACTAAAATTTAAAATTTTCTAATTACTTTTTTAAATGATACTAACATTTTTTTTATTTTTTATTTTGCAGCTACTTGTGCAAGTGCATGCAATCCAAATGCTACTTGTGTAGGAACAACTTGCGTTTGTAATAATGGTTTTATTGGTGATGGAGTTAACACTTGTACAGGTGATTAGTATATTTTATTCTTTTTTTTTTTTTTTTGTGAAATTTAAAAAAATAAATATGAATTCATATTTAAAATTTTTATATTACTTTTTTTAATCAAGCATTTTCATTTTATTTTGCAGCTACTTGCACAAGTGCATGCAATCCTAATGCTACTTGTGTAGGAACAACTTGTGTTTGTAAAAATGGTTTTATTGGTGATGGAGTTAGCAATTGTACAGGTGTGTAGTTTATTTTTTTGTTTTTCATTTATTTGTTTTAATTCGAAGTTCAAATAAAATAAAATATGAACAAAAATTAAAAATTTTCAAATTACTTTTTTAATGATATTAGCATTTTTTTTTGTTTTATTTTGCAGCTACTTGTGCAAGTGCTTGCAATCCTAATGCTACTTGTGTAGGAACAACTTGCGTTTGTAAAAATGGTTTTATTGGTGATGGAGTTAGCAATTGTACAGGTGTGTAGTTTATTTTTTTTGTTTTTTATTTGTTGGTTTTATTTCAAAATTCAAATAAAATAAAATATGAACTAAAATTTAAAATTTTCTAATTACTTTTTTTAATGATACTAACATTTTTTTTTGTTTTATTTTGCAGCTACTTGTGCAAGTGCATGCAATGCTAATGCTACTTGTGTAGGAACAACTTGCATTTGTAATAATGGTTTTATTGGTGATGGAGTTAACACTTGTACAGGTGATTAGTATATTTTATTCTTTTTTTTTTTTTTTTGTGAAATTTAAATAAAATAAGTATGAATTCTTATATTAAATTTTTAAATTACTTTATTTAATCAAGCATTTTTTTTTTATTTTGCAGCTACTTGCGCAAGTGCATGCAATCCTAATGCTACTTGTGTAGGAACAGCTTGCATTTGTAATAATGGTTTTATTGGTGATGGAGTTAACACTTGTACAGGTGATTAGTATATTTTATTCTTTTTTTTTTATTTTTTGTGAAATTTAAATAAAATAAATATGAACTCATATTTAAAATTTTGAAATTACTTCTTTTAATCAAGCATTTTCATTTTATTTTGCAGCTACTTGCACAAGTGCATGCAATCCTAATGCTACTTGTGTAGGAACAACTTGTGTTTGTAAAAATGGTTTTATTGGTGATGGAGTTAGCAATTGTACAGGTGTGTAGTTTATTTTTTTGTTTTTCATTTATTTGTTTTAATTCGAAGTTCAAATAAAATAAAATATGAACAAAAATTAAAAATTTTCAAATTACTTTTTTAATGATATTAGCATTTTTTTTTTGTTTTATTTTGCAGCTACTTGTGCAAGTGCATGCAATCCTAATGCTACTTGCGTAGGAACATCTTGCGTTTGTAAAAATGGTTTTATTGGTGATGGAGTTAGCAATTGTACAGGTGTGTAGTTTATTTTTTTGTTTTTTATTTGTTGGTTTTATTTCAAAATTCAAATAAAATAAAATATGAACTAAAGTTTAATATTTTCTAATTACTTTTTTTAATGATACTAACATTTTTTTTGTTTTATTTTGCAGCTACTTGTGCAAGTGCATGCAATCCTAATGCTACTTGTGTAGGAACAACTTGCATTTGTAATAATGGTTTTATTGGTGATGGAGTTAACACTTGTACAGGTGATTAGTATATTTTATTCTTTTCTTGTTTTTTTTTTTGTGAAATTCAAATTAAAGAAAATATGAATTCATATATAAAATTTTTAAATTACTTTTTTTAATCAAGCATTTTTTTTTTATTTTGCAGCTACTTGCACAAGTGCATGCAATCCTAATGCTACTTGTGTAGGAACAGCTTGCATTTGTAATAAAGGTTTTATTGGTGATGGAGTTAACACTTGTACAGGTGATTAGTATATTTTATTCTTTTTTTTTATTTTTTGTGAAATTTAAATAAAATAAATATGAACTCATATTTAAAATTTTGAAATTACTTCTTTTAATCAAGCATTTTTATTTTATTTTGCAGCTACTTGCTCAAGTGCATGCAATCCTAATGCTACTTGTGTAGGAACAACTTGCATTTGTAAAAATGGTTTTATTGGTGATGGAGTTAGCAATTGTACAGGTGTGTAGATTATTTTTTTGTTTTTCATTTATTTGTTTTAATTCGAAATAAAATATGAACTAAAATTTAAAATTTTCAAATTACTTTTTTAATAATATTAGCATTTTTTTTTGTTTTATTTTGCAGCTACTTGTGCAAGTGCATGCAATCCTAATGCTACTTGTGTAGGAACAACTTGTGTTTGTAAAAATGGTTTTATTGGTGATGGAGTTAGCAATTGTACAGGTGTGTAGTTTATTTTTTTGTTTTTTATTTGTTGGTTTTATTTCAAAATTTAAATAAAACAAAAGATGAACTAAAATTTAAAATTTTCTAATTACTTTTTTTAATGATACTAACATTTTTTTATGTTTTATTTTGCAGCTACTTGTGCAAGTGCATGCAATCCTAATGCTACTTGTGTAGGAACAACTTGCGTTTGTAAAAATGGTTTCATTGGTGACGGAGTTGACAATTGTATAGGTTTGTTTATTGTTTTTTTGTTTTGATACTTTTTTAAAATGTGAAATCAAACTTGAGATCAGTTCCAAGTTCGATCCCCACCACTTCTTTAGTATTACCGCGCTGAACTCGTTTCTCCGCACAGCGGCCTTGTTCGTCAAGGTTTGTGTTTCGAAGTTATAGAGTTGGGAGATGCTTATAACCACAAATAAGTAGCCTCCTCGTCTGTAGTGGCATTCTCGGCCTTGAGGAGGTGAATTAACAAAACAAAAAAAACAAAAAAAAGTACTTATTTAAAAAAAATATGTTTATATTTATTTTTAACTTTAAATATAAATTTAACTATATATATATATATATGTATATATATACATATATATATATATATGTATATATATATGTATATATATATATATATATATATATATATATATATATATATATATATATATATATATATATATATATATATATATATATATATATATATATATATATACAGTACTGTGAATATGTTTTAGACCACTTACATTTTCTCAAAAAATCCAAGAGAATTCTTCCTTAATATTTAAGTTTCGAATTCTATATTATAAAATTATTAAAACACATATTTTTCACACAAAATATGGAACAATAACAAACTTTTTAATGTCACACTTCATAAAAAAAACCCTTAATATTTACTATGTCCTCCTTTTGCCTTAATCACAGCCGAAATTTGCCGTGAAATAGATTCATACAAATTTGTTATAAAATTCTGCGGTATGTTGTGCCATTCTCTTTGAAGTACTTGAAAACATTCTTCAGCATTTCGGGGAGCATGTTTGACCTTTTTCCTGTCCAAGTAATCCCAAATATGCTCGGTTATATTCAAATCTGGACTCTGGGGAGGCCAGGTCATCATTTCCAGTATTCCTTCTTCTGCCATTTCATTTAAATAATTTTTTGCCACTCGGGAACAATGTTTTGGGTACTTGTCCTGCTGCAGAATAAAATTATGGCCCATTAGTCTCATTCCGGATGGTATAGCATGCTGTCATAGAATATCCACATAACATTCCCCGGTGAGTAGTCCCTCTATTTTGATCAGATCACCTATCCCAGATGAAGATAAACAGCCCCAAACTTGTAAAGAGCCTCCTCCATGTTTAATAGTAGGGTTTAAACACTCGGGCTGATAGGCTTCTCCTATTCTTCTTCGAACATATTGACATCTTTTCGTTCCAAAAATTTCAAATTTGGACTCATCAGTGTACAGATCCCGAATAAACATTTCCTGGGTCTAATCTTTGTGTTGTTTTGCATATTTAAGTCGTTTTTCTCTAATGCCACGCTGTAATAAAAGTTTTCGAATAGCAATGCAGCCTCGTAATCCTGATTTGAGTAGATGTCGTCAAATACAAGAAGAGCTAACATTTTTCCCAGTTGCTGTATTAATGTCCTTTGCCAATTCCGTGGATGTTTTTTTCCTGTTTCTCAAAGAAAGGGTTTTTAAATATTAATTGTCATCTTTTGTTAGCTTAGGAGGTCAGCCACTTTTCTTTCTATTTCCAAAGGAGCCAGTTTCTCTAAACTTTTTAATCATTTCTCTAATAGCAGTCTTCGAATATCCTGTTTTGGAAGAAATTTGGCGCTGCGAATAACCTTCTTCGTGAAGCACAATAACTTTTTGTCTCTCTATTAAAGATATTCTACCCATAGCAACACTTAATTAATCTAAAAATGTAAACTAATAACTTTATTTAATTATTTTTAACTATTTGTTTAACTGTATTCATAAAAAAAAAAAACTTTTTAAAAAATGTACCAAAACATTATTGTATTAAATTCACTCTATGACTACATTTTATACTGTTAAAAACTTAAATGAACGAATATAAATCTGAACCAGTAAGAAAAAAATAGAAAATATTATTTTTATGTATTATTTAGATGAATGCTTGGTCTGCAGTTATTATGACAATTATCCTTTTAATAAATAAACAAACATATCTCTCATGTTCCTCATAAATTTTTGTTTATTTATTCAAGATAATATATTCTTTCAACCTTTCTCAAATATTACTCAACTTAAGTATGCTTAAAAAAAAAAAATACACAGGAAAAAAATTGAAAATACAACTAATTATATAAGTGGTCTAAAACATATTCACAGTACTGTATATATATATATATAATTGAAAAATAAGTAAATATATAAATATTTATAATATTAATTAAAAACCATGCTTATTAAAGCCTGGCAACATAAAAAATCCAAAAAGTGTGTTCCACCACTCTAAATGAGAGAGTTAAAATATATTGTTTGAATGAGGGAGTTGTTTGGCATACTACACTATGTTTAAAATACAGACAGGTTTTTCATTACATTTAATAATCTTTTAATTGTATGTAGGTATGTATGTATGTATGTATGTATGTATGTATGTATGTATGTATGTATGTATGTATGTATGTATGTATGTATGTATGTATGTATGTATGTATGTATGTATGTATGTATGTATATGCATATGTATATACAATTAAATTTCAGTAAAACATATACTCTAATACAATTTTATTAAAAAAAGTTTTTTTATACTTTAATGAACCAACTTTAATAAACATAGTAAAACATGATATTTATCAAAAAAAGTAGGACCACAATAAAAAGCCATTACAATAGACTGAAATTATAACATTTAATCATCTTTTGATACAAAATTGTTTGTATCAAAAGATACAGTGATTGTTGTGCTGTTACGTTTTTTTTTTTTTTTTACAGTTTTTGTTATATTTTTAAATAAAATAACTGTTAAATGTTGAAAAAAAAACATGTATATATATATATATATATATATATATATATATATATATATATATATATATATATATATATATATATATATATATATATATATATATATATATATATATATATATATATATATATATATATATATATATATATATATATATATATATATGTATGTATGTATGTATGTACAGTTGTGTGTAGTAAAATAGTAGTGCGTATTTTATTTCTATCAGCAAACTTTGAACATCAAAACATATTTTTTTATTGTTTGTTTTTTATTTTTATTGTTCATAAACTAAATGTTGTGTTCATAATAGTATAAAAAAAATTAAGAAAGATAATTGAAACAGTGTATGGTTTTAAATTTTAATATTATCAATTGAAGGTCATTCGTATTTTACTTTTAGACTGTGCAATAAAATAGTAGTAAAAATCTTTTTTTATGAATAGGTCAAAAATTAATAAAATTTTATTACAAAAAATTTTTTTTGTTGAAGCTCTACGTTAGTATTTTGTAGCATGACCTTTATTTGTAATAACCGCCAAGCATCTTCGTTGCATGGAATTAATAAGATTCTTACACCGTTCGACAGATATATTTTGCCATGCTGACTGTTCTATGTCCCACAATTGATTACAACCTCTTGGATTATTTTCAGAAACTGCTTGTTTAACATCAATTCACAAGTTTTCAATCAGATTGAAGTCGGGGGATTGTGCTGGCCACTCCATCACATTGATTTTGCTCTCATTAAATCACGGTTTGGCTAACTTGCTTGTATATTTGGGATCATTATCCTTCTGTAACAAAAATTTTAATGGTATTTCTTCTTCAGCATAAGCAGCATGATCTCCTCAAGTATTTTTACATATACAAACCGATCCATGATACCTTCTATGCAATGTATCGGCCTAAGGCCATAGTAAAAAAACAACGCCATATCATTTTTTCGAACCTCTATATTTGACGGTCTTTAATGTAAATTGTGGCTTGTATGCTGCACCCGTTGGTCTTCTAACATACTGTTTACGAACATAGAAACCAAAAATTTTAATTTTGCTTTCATCAGTCCACAAAACATTTAGCCATTTTTTCTTTAGGCCAAGAAGCATGCATACGTGCAAATTTTAAACAATTTTTGATATGTTTTTTACTCAAAAGTGGCACTTTTCTAAATTTTCTTGCATTTAAATTTGCATGTGTTAATCGTCTTCGAATAATTTAGGTATTAACATTTAGTTCTAGCCTTTTTTTAATTTTTCTAGAAGTAATAAATGACTCCTTTTTCGCTAACGATACAATTCGACTATCTTCTATAGCAGTAGTTGATCTTTTATTCCCACGTTTTTCTGGTTTGGGTATCCATTTTAAAGCATTAAAAATCATTTTTGGTAAGCATCTAACCAGTTCTTATATTTGTTTGTAGGCTTTACCATGATTTTTAAGATTTATAATTAAATTACGAACTTCTTCAGTATAATGCTAAGAGCGCCCCATGTTTCTCTAAATTTTCAAAATTTTAGTAAGTGTATAAATTTATCTAATATTAAAATTAATTACTTACTTATTGCTTATTATTAAGAACTAACAATAATTGGAATTTAATAAGTACAGCAAATATTACACAAAAATTAATTTTTCACTAAACTTTTATTGCACAGTCTAAAAAAAAATATAAATGTCCTTCAATCGATAATATTAAAACCATGCAGTGCTGCAATTATCTTTCTTTAACTTTTTTTATACTATTATAATCACAACATTTATTTTATGAACAATAATGATAAAAAACAAACAATAGAAAAATATATTTTGATGTTCAAAGTTTGTTGATAGAAAAATAAAATGCGCATAAATAAAATATATATATATATATATATATATATATATATATATATATATATATATATATATATATATATATATATATATATATATATATATAGAGGGTTGATATATATATATATATAGAGGGTTGATATATATATATATATCAACCCTCAGAATTAGGAAAGTTGTCACTAATAATTTGCTGATCTCAAGAAAAGAGGTCGGCATCAGGTCGGCAAATACAAAGGTCTTACCATAAAACATCAAAACGAGGTCGGCAAAACCAATTTTTTTTGATGACCGCAAACATGTTTAGGTCGGCAGTTAGGTTGGCATTGACGAATGCCAACCCTAATTCCGAGAGTTGATATATATATAAATATATATATATATAAAAGTAATAAAAAAATAATGAATATATATATATATATATATATATATATATATATATATATATATATATATATATATATATATATATATATATATATATATATATATATATATATATATATGTATATATAGTCACAGCCTAAAGTTTGGAACCACTCATGAATTTTAAAGATTTTGATATTACTCACCCACCTTAATTAAAATTGCATCAGGATATTAACTTATTGAACACTAGGGATCGATAACAATTACTTATTAACTATTTTTAACACCTCAGCTGTCTGTATCTCAATATTCAAAAAACTTAAGAGGTCAATATCCATTGCATACGCTGTTTCTAGGTGTTAATGCATGAATTATTCACGCCAATCACAAGCCATAACTGACAGTGAATAACTTCATCATTAGTAGGCTGATTTGAATATTTAGCTGTTGACTGTTTTCATTTTCTATGTCAGTTAGAAGTTATTTCATTTGGATCGAGTTCAGGTTAGCTGCAAGATTACAGAGGTATGTCTGATAAAAATGAAAATATAAGATTGTAATTGTTGTAATTAATAGCTAATAGTATAACAAGTTTGGTATATGATTTTGTGTCATTATTAGTGAACTTTTTTTTAATTGGAATATAAAACGGAATTCTTTTATAAATAATAAGGTGATCCCAAACTTTTGGCCATATATATATATACTATAAATATGTATATATATATATATATATATATATATATATATATATATATATATATATATATATATATATATATATATACATATATATATATATACAAGTATATATGTATATATATATATATATATATTGAATTATAAATTGCAGCAACATGTTCAAGTGCATGCAACCCTAATGCTACTTGTATTGGAACTACTTGTGTTTGTAACAGCGGATATTTTGGTGATGGAATTTATAGCTGCACAGGTATGTCTGAACCTTTGGTATTTAAATTAAATTTTTAAGTTACAGTTACTTTTACATGAATTTATTATTTTAAAGTTTGTCAATTGATAAAAGGAACAACAGTATCTGAGTTTCTTATAAAATGTACTTATTTTAAAATAGTTTAGTTTTCAAAATCTTTATCTATTCTATTTCCCGATATTCTTAATAATCCCGAAAAAACATTGATCATAAAGATTACTATTTAAATTATGATATTTATTGTTAAAAATTTTGTGATTAGATTAGACAAATCCAACTATAAACAAAACTATTTATTTTTTTAAAATAAGTTTTTCTTTTTTAAAAATTCTGTAATTTTTGTGAATTGATTTGATTGGTCATTATTAAAATTTTTTTTAAGGTAAGACATATCTACTAAGTATTTTAGCTCAAAAGCTGTCTTTTTACATTGTCATAGTTTAACAAGAAGAAAAACAAAACTTTTTTTAGGAAACTATTTCTTTATTAATTAAATTATAAAATTTTTTAAAGTAAAAATATAGTATTTGTAGATACTTTATAGTACATATACTATAAAATATCTATAAAAATATTGAACTTCTATCTAAAATAAATAATAATTTATTTGGATTTTGAAAATTTTATATTTAATTGATTTAAATTTTAACAATTAAAAGAATCAATGCTCAAAGTGGTGGTATGTTTATTTTTTGAAAAACATTAATAGTGATGATTTCAATTTTTTCTGAGACAGTTTCTGTTTTTCGCTTCAATAAAACAACCAACCAGTGTGAATATATATATATATATATATATATATATATATATATATATATATATATATATATATATATATATATATATATATATATATATATATATATATATATATATATATATATATATATATATATATATATATATAATATATATATATATATATATATATATATATATATATATATATATATATATGTATATATATAATATATATATATATATATATATATATATATATATATATATATATATATATATATATATATAATATATATATATATTTATATATATAAATAAATATATATATATATATATATATATATGTATATATATATATATATATATATATATATATATATATATATATATATATATATATATATATATATATATATATATATATATATATATATATATATACATATATATGCTTTTAATTTAATTCAGCTCTCCAAGACTCTAGAAAGGAGCATGGAATTTTATTTGGAAAAACAAATTTCTAGCTGATCTTGGAAAACATTCAGAAAGTTGTGCCAAATAAAATATTTGAATAATAATTTCAGAATAAAACAATTAAAAACAAAGTGGTAATAATAAACTAAAAATTACATACATCATCAATTAAGATCATCATCATTAAATTTAATAGAAAAAAATTGGAATGAGGTTATAATTTTGAAAAATCATTTTTTTTTTTAATTTTCAAATTAATTGACAAACTTAAACCAGACTGTATTACAAATGTTAGTCAACATACTGAGCATTTGAATAATATAGGAATGATCATTTATTTATATGTGAGATTTTGAATTTTTAATTATAAATCTTTACTACAAAGTAAATAAATAAAAGAAATGAATGAGGAGTCAGATCAGAGAGAGGAAAAAACATCTTTACTAATCACAAGTGTAAAATTGAGAAAGACAAATCTTTTTATGTCTTAGAAATGAATCCACTTTTTTATTTAAGAGGTTTTCATTTTCACATTTTAGAAATTCTTTTTCATATTTTTCAGTTTAACTGATTATTTTTTGTTCTGTTTCATGTTTTTGATCTATACATTTTTTACGTTATTTAATTGTAGTTATTTTATTTAATATGCTTGTTGTAATTATTATGTTATTTAATTGTAGTTTTTTATTTACTATTTTATTGTAATTGTAGTTATTTTATTTAATATGCTAAATGTAGTTATAACGTTATTTAATATGCTTTAGATTGTTTGAGAGTTTTTTCCTCATAACTATGGTTTAATAATTTTAATCAAATATCAGCTTCTTTCAACTTTTATAGTTTCTTTCAAACCTCTGTGAGTGTTGGCTTAAGTCAGTGATGTTAAAAATTAAAAGCTTATGGAGGGGTTTTTTAAAATAAGAAAACAATTCAAAACTGCATTATTTTAGTTTTATTACAAATCTCATGGTTCTTAATATTTTATATGTTTTTCTATTTTTTATTACTGTGTTAAAAAATTTGTAATATGAAATGGTAGCTGTTCTTAATAAGTATTAAATTTTTAGATAAATAGTAAAAATTAAATATTGTATAAGCAATATTATAATTGAAATTAAATTTTTAAATATTGGTTTTAATTTGACGACTACTGTTTACTTTTGGAAGTTTAATGTTTTATCAGTTTATTGAAGTCATTTTTAAAGGTTAACCTCTGGATTTGTTTTGGGCAATGCCAAGATTTTAATCTATATTTATAACTTTTGATCTCTTGTCAGACTTTACTCAATGCATCCTATCTAGATGATTGCTACAAATATCCACACAAGCATTGAGACTATACATGACACATACATGCATACATACATACATACATACATATATATATATATATATATATATATATATATATATATATATATATATATATATATATATATATATATATATATATATATATATATATATATATATATATATATATATATATATATTTATATATATATATATATATATATATATATATATATATATATATATATATATATATATATATATATATATATATATACATATATATATATATATATATATATATATATATATATATATATATATATATATATATATATATATATATATATATATATATGTATATATATATATATAAGTGCGGACTTTACTACATACATACTGAGGATTTGGATTTTGGCAAGTACAATCTAGATATATTTATTATGTAAAAAAAAACATGGTATTTTCTTCATTATTTTTTTATTGTTTTTATTTAAAGATTGTCAGAATTGAACCAGGTGCTTTAAATTTTAAATGTAAAAACATTAGTACTAATTAAATCAGCAAAAGCATGCGAATTTTTTTAAAGTTTTTTAACATCCATAGTTCTAGCCAGGTAGAACATGTTGCTACATTTTTTCATTGTTCTTTGTTTTTTTTTTGTTTCTTTTTTTGTTTTTCTGAAAAAAGTACATATTTTAAGAATTAAAGAGCGCAAAATATATAAGGAAATTTCGTTCTTAGATAAATATTATCCATTGTATATATATTGTATCTTTGTATATATATATTCCTATAGTAAAGGCTCTAAAATTACCATTTATGGTAAAAAAATGGCAGTTAACATACACATTATTAAAACTATTAAGTTTAATTGAAGAAACTAATTAAATTTTATCATTTTTTTCAAAAAAAAACATGTGAGCTGTTATATTGACTGAGGATTTTGGTTTATCGACTGATGGTTTTTTCATGAAGAAATTAAATTTTGATAAATGATAAGGTTTTAATAATAGATTTTAACAGTTGCACTCCACTGTTTTGTTGTCTCTTATTTTGTTGTGCTCATTCAAAGTTACTTTTGTTTCACACTTCATTGGCTTTGTTGTACTTTTGTTCCTATTTTTTTATTTTATTGTTTTATGATTTGTTTATAGTTGTTTTATGTTTACGATTTTTTATTCTGGGGATATTCCAGGATAAAAATATGTAAGATAAGGGTAAGGTTGCCATTAAAAAATACCAAACTCAATGTACATACTAAAGCATGATTTTAAGCCCTTTTTTTATGAGTATTTATTTCAGTATGATGCTATCAATGACAATATTGTGTAAACAGTAGGTAATATTACATTCTCTGTGTATTTTGTTATTTTTGGTTTATAGTTCCTGCTATATGCTCATCTTGTCATCCAAATGCAACCTGCAATGGAACAGCATGTGTTTGTAAAAATGGTTATAATGGTGATGGAATAAATAGCTGTATTGGTAATCTTTTTACTTTTTTATTTTGTTACAACAAATATTGAGATAAATTTATATCTTATAACTTTTTATAACTTCTTTTCTTCTATGATTCTCTTTCTTTTCTATAATTTTTTTATAACTTTTTTTTTTAAAAATAAGCTACTTTAAAATGTGTTATTTACAGCTTGAAAAAATTAAACGTAAAACGTTATAGTAAAAATTTAAAATGTTATAATATTATATATATTATTATAAAACTCGTACTATATAAACTTTTACTTTTACCATATACATTTTATGTAAACATTTTATTTGTGCATTTTTTATTTTATTTGGTGATGTTTAAGTAAATTATTTATGCAAAATTTACAATGTTAATATTGGAGTAGAGTTTTTTTAAATGACTTTTTTTTAAAATGACAAATGCAGAATAAATGAAGTATTATCATTTGGAATAATTATACAGAAAAACTACAACAATATTTGGTGTGGAATACATAGAATTTTCTAAAAGAGTATATAAAAATGGAAAATCAGTTTTAAGAACATAAAATGCAAGAAAAAATTTTGTTATTAAAGTAAAATAAACAAGTTCAAAGTTTGATTTAAGTAAAAAAACCAGGATATTTCTTAGATGTCAGAAAGTTTCATCAATTAAAAAAATATATAGCTTTCTTTGTTGTAATGAACATAATGAATGCATTTTCAATTGACAGTATAACTGTAGAAAGAACATAAAGGGGAGGCAATTAAGTAATTGAAAAAAGTTTTAAAAGGTTCATAAGTGCCTTTTTAGCACAGAAAAAGCAGAAAATGGCCAAAGTTTTTTATTTGGTGTCATGATAGTGAAAGGTGTTATTTTGTGTGATGCATAAGTGGCTAAAAAAACAGAAGAATGGATAAACTTTTTTATTTGGTGTTATGATAGTGAAAAGTGTCATTCTGTGTGATGCTAAGCATCATATAAAAATTAATGCCTTGTTAATTGCAACATGAAGAATTTACAGGATTATTAATAGTTTTATGGCAAAAAATCTAAATATGAAAACAGCCTTAAGAATATTTTAAAATATATATAAATACACTACAATGTGAAAATTATACAGAGTTAAAAGTTAAAGCAAATGAAGTTGGTCACTTTTGATTGTTAATGTATATATATATATATATATATATATATATATATATATATATATATATATATATATATATATATATATATATATATATATATATATATATATATATATATATATATATATATATAAATGTATATATATGTATAAAAACAAATGTAATTTATAAATGCATTGCATTATTCTCAAATACACCCAACAAAACATACATTGGTTCAACAGAGGGCATGTGGAAAACTAGATGGGCAAATCACTAGCAATCTTTCAAAAACAAAAAAATCGCAAGCGCAACCACTCTTTTGAAATATCTATAGGATACACAAAATAAATCAAAAACAACACCCAATTTAAAATGGTCCATCATAAAAGGCGCCCCCACCAACATAATCAAAAAATGCCTATTATGCTTATACGAAAAACTATTAATTTTATCCTAAAGAGTTGTTAAACAAAAAAAAATAAAATAATATCCAAATGTTGCCATGAGAACAAGTTTTTCCTAGACAACCACAAACCAAAAGATTAGATTTTTTAAACTCATTTTCTTTTGTACAGAATTATTATTTTTTTATGACAAAAAAACATATTTATACCTGATGATTGCCTTAGAAACTTATAGTAGTGAAAAATAAGTAATTTTATTTAATAAAAATCTATATAAATACATGTTCTAATTTAAATCATTTTAATTTACTTTAATTCTTCAAGCACTCTCATGAAGATATATGCAAGCACTAATACGTATATATATAAATATATAATATCTATATCTATATACATATATATATATATATATATATATATATATATATATATATATATATATATATATATATATATATATATATATATATATATATATATATTATATATATATATATATTTGTCAATTCTGATTGATTGCTTGATTGTTTTTTACCAGTTAACAGCCTCTCAATAACAGTTGGTCCTAGAAACTTGAAATTTGGCATGGATGATTCCCATGATCCAGGGTGTGACATAGGCTATGTCAAGTTGACCTCGGAGGTCACTGGAGGCCGCCCAGAGTCGCGGGGGCTTTCAAATGGTCATTTCTGGATCGGGGGGGGGGTTGGATAGAGTGCTCCTTGTGAAGTGCAGAGTTGTTCCTTGCCCCCAGGGGTGGGTAGCAGATGACCTCAGGTGTGACCTCGGGGGTTGCTGGAGGTTGGAACGGTCTAGGGGACGGGTTGAGTGTTTCCTATGATTTTCGTCAATTTCTGTTGTGTTCCATAATTGCTGTTGCCTGTTTTGTTGTTTTCCAGAGTTTACTGGAATGTTTCACATTTTTCAGAGTAGGCCAGAATTTTCTGGAGTGGTCCGGAGTTTTCCGGAATATTCCATAGTGCACAGTGTGTCTGTTTTATCACCTTCCAGAGCATTCAGGGGCTTTCCGGAGTGTTCTGTGGTGCTCTTTGGCTCCGTCTGGAGCCTTTCATGGGGATGTAGGTGGATCACAGGAGATCGCACATAGCTCAATTTTTACTGGGTTGTTGAGGTAAACACATCATTTTGCGGGCTTGCAGTTCTGGGAGTCAGTTCAAGGGGTCGGTTTGCTCTTTGCATGTTGCTGCAGGGAACGGGTGGGAAAATATATATATATATATATATATATATATATATATATATATATATATATATATATATATATATATATATATATATATTAAATTAGTAGAAAATCACTTAACAAAAATTTTTTTCATTTTATACTGTGTTTTATCAACAGGGACAAATTAATAAAACTTCAATTTGTATCAAAATATTAAATTACAGGAACTTGCAAATGTTTTAATTACTGTTAAGTTTCACACATTTGTGGAATTTGCTGACACTATTATAAAAAGAATTCTTTAGAAATGATTACTTATGCTTTTTTTTATAAAAATATTTTAAAAAAAGGGGGGATTTAATGTAACTATTATTTGAGCTCACTAATTTTTATAGTTTTTGAGTAGAAACTTATTTTCGTGTCTGCATTTATAAATCAATTCCAATTTTTTGTTTAACAAACATTCTTGGTTTGCATGTGTAATTATTTTGAAATTTTTCTTGTAGACATAGTAAGCATTTTTTGGAAATATTGTTGTATGCAGGCGCTGTTTTAAGGATGGACCAATTCAGTATAAAATCATTAATATTTTTATCTTTTAGTTCCCATATATATTTTGACAGCATGGTGTCTTTTGAATACTTTTTATTTTTAAAAGATTGATTATGATTGGCAAAACGTTTTTTCCATTCACCCTCTGTTATGCCAATATATTGTTTATCAAATCAAAGTTGCTGGTGTACAAGAAAACCCACCCTCCAAAAATCAATTACTTGACTGAAAAACTCTCAATCCTGGGTACTATAAAAAAACTGCTGCAGAGCCTCTTGGTACGCAGCACTAAAAGTTCTTCCATCCAGGGATTTTATACACCATACACAATTAATTTTATATATATTCATACACAATACTCATTTGAAAAGAACAATGCCCCTGTACCAAGTTGACCATCACAAAATAAAAGAACCAAAAATGAATTAGTTACCACCAAAAAACAATGTCTCCCACCCATTCCCCGCATCAACATGTAAAGAGCAAATGGACCCCCCCCAAACTGACTCCCAGAACTGTAACCTTGCAGACGGAGCCAAAGAGCATTACAGAACACTCTGTATAGCCCCTCAAATTCTCTGGAAGGTGATAGAATAGCCACACTAAGGCTGTTCTATCACCTTCTAGAAAAACATTCTGGAAAACTCCAGACCACTCTAGAAAATTCTGTCCCACTCTAAAAAAAACATGGAACATTCCAGAAAACTTTGGAAAAGGACAAAACAGGCAACAACAATCTATGGAACACAACAGAAATCGACAAAAATCATAGGAAACGCTCAACCCGTCCCCCAGACCATTTTGACCTCCAAGTTCAGACCCGAGATCAACCCCACTCCTGGAGGTGAGGAACAACTCTGCACTTCACAAGGAACACTCTATCCAGCCCCCCAACCCAGAAATGACCATTTGAAAGCCCCTGTGACTCCATGCAGCCTCCAGTGACCTCCAAGGTCAACTTGACATAGCCTATGTCACTCCCTGGATCATGGGAATCATCCATGCCAAGTTTCAAGTTTCTAGGACCATCGCTCTGGCTGTCCTAACAGGGAACAAACAATCAAGCAATCAATCCAAATTGACAAATATATATATATATATATATATTTATATATATATATATATATATATATATATATATATATATATATATATATATATATATATATATATATATATACATATATATATATATATATATATATATATATATATATATATATATATATATATATATATATATATATATATATATATATATATATATATATATATATATATATATATATATATATATATATATATATATGATAGATAATGTTTTATATATATAATATCATTTCATTTTTTTAAAAACCATTTATCTTTCTGAAATCTCTGTATTTAATGATAATTTTTTTAGGAACATGCTCTACTGGTGGTTTTGCATCATGTTCAAGTATTTTTTTTATTAAAATTTTAAAATAGATACTTAAGGTAAATATTTACTTTACTTTAAATTAAGTGCAAATGGTTTTTTATTACATAGATATCCCCATTTATAAGTGTGACTTTGAACAACAAGTACTCTGTCCTCAATTAAGTACAACAAACAATGATGCTGTGGTAGTAATTGAATATGCAGTGCCAGTAGATGAGACTGGTCCATATGGAGCTGCAAATGGTCAATTTTACGCTTACTTTAACTCAGACAAATATCCAGCTGGAGGCACACTTATTTACACTCAAATAGCACCACTACTAAGCAATACTTTTATTCTTTCATTTAATTTACATGCTTATGGTGCAAACTGCATTAAATTTGGTGAGACTTAAATTTTTTAGAAAAAAATGTAGATTTTTTTGTTTTGTTTTAAAATGTATAAATTTTATTTATACTAGAAATTAAATTTAAAAATGCAAATGGTGTTGTTATAAGTGCTCCTGATGAATTTGTTATTTACAATCAAACTCAACTTGAATATTTTAGTCCTTATAAGTATTATGAGAAGATGTTTAATTTGTCTAGTCCATTCAAGGTATTTTTGTTTTAAAAAGTTTACAATTTTTTGTATATAATTTAAAAGTGATCATTTTGTAACCAAGTTACCATTTTATTAATTTAAAAAATATATGTTCAAATTTTTTTAATATTAGATAATTGAATTTATTGCAACTTCAAATGGTTTTCGAGCTAGCTATGCAATTGATGATATTGTCTTAAAATTTGTTCGTAAGTACTTTAGTAGTTGTAGTACTTACAACACACACACTCACATACACACATGTACATGCACACACACAATTTTCAGAAAAGATTTACTGACATTTATTAACCTAAAATAAAGTTTTAATTCTTTTTCAACCATTTTCATATTTATTAACAAAAAATAAAGTTTTAATTTTTATTCAATATATATATATATATATATATATATATATATATATATATATATATATATATATATATATATATATATATATATATATATACCCAAGTAGCAAACAATATTGGCGCAATATTATAAACTATATTGCGCCAATATTGCAATGTGAACATTTGATAATATTGCCAGTACAATATTGCGCCAATGTTGTAAAGACAATATAGGCCAATATTGGCAAAATGTTTACATTTTTTTTTTATTGAAAAATAATAAAAAATATTGTCTTCTACAAATTTTTAATAATTAAAGTTTATTATAGTTTTCTTGTTTAAATGATACTATAGGTCCAGGCTGCATTATTCTTTTGAGTTAAACAGGTTATAGTATTGGTGTACAGCCATTAAGCCATTATAGTATTGAC
The DNA here is from genome assembly GCF_022113875.1 of Hydra vulgaris. Taxonomy (NCBI): domain Eukaryota; kingdom Metazoa; phylum Cnidaria; class Hydrozoa; order Anthoathecata; family Hydridae; genus Hydra; species Hydra vulgaris. The sequence goes on along the minus strand of NC_061169.1, from coordinate 11,854,124 downwards.
AGTATTGGCACAATATCGGAAATCTCATCTAATCTTCAGCTTGTTCAAAAGATAATCCAAGATATCCGATATTGCGCCAATATCGCGCCAATATTGTTAGCTACTTGGGTATATATATATATATATATATATATATATATATATATATATATATATATATATATATATATATATATATATATATATATATATATATATATATACCTAAGTAGCAAACATTATTGGCGCAATATTGTTTGCCAATATTGGTACTTGACAGTATTGGCGCATAATCAGAATTCTCATCTCATCTTTAGCTTGTTCAAAAGATAATCCAAGATATCAGATATTGCACCAATATTGCGCTAATATTGTTTGCTACTTGGGTATATATATATATATATATATATATATGTATATATATATATATATATATATATATATATATATATATATATATATATATATATATATATATATATATATATATATATATATATATATATATATATATATATATATATATATATACTGTCACAGACGATATTAAGTTACATAGTTAATAAAATTTAAATTTAAACAACAAAAGCTAAATTATTTATATCAGGATCAATGAAATAATTTTTTGTGTATTTTAAATTTGATATCAAATTTGAAATACACAAAAAATAAACTTGATATCAAATAGAAACAAATATGTTGGTAACTTTTTTTTAACACAATTGCAAAACTAACTCAATCAAATAAATTTAACTGTTAAAAGTAAATGAAATTAAGTCTAAGAATCTAACTGTTAAAAATAAATGAAAAAAAAGTAAGAAACATTTTACAAAAACAAAAGTTATAAATAAAGAGTTTTTATAATGAATGCTTTGTCAGTAACTTTTTTTTCACCACTAAAATTTAATTTTATCATGATCTGATTTTCATTTCAGTACTTTGTATCACCACCCCTTGCTGTAACAACTTCTTCTAATTGTTAGCCAATCTTATCTTAGCCAATCAGATGTTACAAGCTTTGACATCAATACCAGTTGAATTTTAAATTTTTACTCAGAACATAAAATTCTTGTTTGTTTTTTTGCTTTAAAGGAGGTGATTTGGATGTAGAAATTACCCATAAATTTTCAGTGGGGTTAAGCTTTAGAGGAAGCCATTTAAAGATATTAACTTTTTTAGAGGAATTTTGTTTGTGTGTTTTTGTTTGCCATTTTATTTGTGCGTTTGGAGTTGTTGACTTGTTAAAATAAAAATTTGCAATAGAATTGCAAGTTTTTTTTCTTTCACTAAAGAATTGCATTTTGAGTTTGCAATCTAAGTTTAAATTTAGTTGTTTAAATTTAAGTTTTAGTGAATGGACATAATTTAAAAAATAGATATCTTCAACAATCACCAGTTTTTCTGTTTTACATTTTTAAAATGGGCTTGTATTGGATTTCTATCTAAAAGTGGTCTGCGCCAAAATTTGTTGTTTTTTAAAGCTTATTGTTACAAATTTACTCAAATTCGACCATTAAACTGATTTCTGACCCGTATCAATATGCATTTTTACAAATGTTGAACATTTTTTTTGTTTGTACCATATTTGAAGGGTTTACTTTTCTAAAGATGGTTTATTAAACCATTTTAATCTTTTATGCACAGACAAACTGGAAACATTTAATTTTTTGTTTTGACATTACTTTTTTTGTTTTGAGGTTATTGTTGAATTTTCTTTTTCTCCTATGCAATCAACATATCAGTTCTCAGTGAAGTCTTGAGGTCGTGAAAATCAAAAAAAAATTTGAAAATCAATTTTTTTTTGATTTTCAAAAGAACAAGTTATTTCATTTTTTATATACATTTAACACTATTTATTGATAATTGATATTTTTCAGAAAATTACTGCACGCGAGGCCACCACTCCAGTCGTAAAGGACCTAAGTCCTGAAGTACAGTGAATAATTCTGCTGATAAACCATTGTTATTATTGATTTTATTTTTTCTAAAATAAATTCCAGAAAAGTTTAAAATGCTTATTTATAATAACTTGAAAAAAAATCCTTGTTAATGGACAATTATTATCTTTAATCAACAAGTTTCAATGACTTTTGTTGATTTTTACATAGTTGCATGTAAAAATCAACAAAATGTATAATTTTTACATAAAATGGTGTGCTATAAACCCTATTCATTTGTGCTATAACTAACTGAAATAAAAAATTGTTAAAAATTTTGTTTATAAATAAGTTTTGAATTATTAACTTCAAAACTGTGATCTTTACACAAGTCTATCAAGCAAAAAACTTTTAAATTTAAAAATATAAATTTGGTTTATAGCTTCTTTTTTACTTTTGTTTTATTTTCTCTTAGGTTAAGATTTTTTTTTTTTTAATTTTTGGTATTTTTTTCAATTTTATTTTGTTTCCTTTCACTTTTTAAGCACCATTTTTAAAATGCACGAAAATCATACTATTATAAAAATTGTATGAGAAAAAACTGAAATAAATAGGATTGGGTGAATCAAACAATAGGATTGGCCATATCAAGCAATAGAATTAATAAGAAAAACAAAGATAAAAGATTCAAGTGATCCAAAATTTTCTAAAACATTAACTGTTGTTGCACAAATTTGCCATTCATTGAGTCTAGTCTATCAACTAAAGCAAGATATTCAAAAGATATTTGTTACAAAAATAAGTTAATGGGGTTTAGAGGAAAGTTAATAGGGTTTAAGAAAAAATTAATAGGGTTTAGAGAAGTATATAATTGGAATAATCTTTTAATTAAATTAACAAATTCTATATGATGAATTTTGAATTGAATTATCAATATTTCACATGATTTGTTAAATTTAAAAATTTATTGGATATTTGTTGTTCCATAGTCATAATATACATAGTCCGGCCAGTTTAAGAGCGCTATTGTTTATCTTATTGTCAGCTTTTTTTTAGAACCCAGTCTACCAATGAGTGCACACTTTTTGTAAACAAATGCGAATACTTACAAGAAGATTATTGATTTATCCTTGATTTTTGCAAATGCCTTGTCTTAATTGTTACATATTTGGTTCTGGAACTTTTCGAAGAAGTATAAATGTTTTTCTGTTGGAAATATTTTCTTCCGATGATGATGTTTATAACAAGGAATCAAGAAGAAAAATTTTACAAATTATAAATAAAAATAAATCTTTAGTTATAATATATTTAGTTATAATATATTAAAACTAAACATTTTCTTCTGAAGCAGATGAAAGTCAATATTTAAATATTTACATTAAAAAAGATCAATGTTTATTACAGTTGTGCCTAACCTTATTTCATTTTTAAAAAGTATCAAAGCTATTTTGTGGCTATTTTTATAGCTAAAATCTTATAAAAACATTATTTGGTATAAATTAAAAGATAAAAATTTTTTATCTTCAATACAAGAATATCACAAGATTTAATGGTTTATGCAAAGCTTATATATATATATATATATATATATATATATATATATATATATATATATATATATATATATATATATATATAAATATAGATAGATATATAATATATATATATATATATAAATATAGATAGATAGATATATAGATATATAGATATATATATATATATACATATATATATATATATATATATATATATATATATATATATATATATATATATATATATATATATATATATATATATATATATATATATATATATATATATATATATATATATATATATATGTATATATATTTTTAAAAAGAGTTTAAAAACCCTTTTTAGATTTTTTTTTTTCCAAACAAATTTGTTCTATTTAATATAGAATTGATTTTATGCAAGTTTACAGCTCCTTTTTTATGCAAGTTTATAGCTCTTTTGAATAGGATGAGCGAACACAAAAACAAAGTGGTAAAAGATGGTCTAGAAAATTAATAGTCACTTCTTTAAACATCTCGGTCAAATCAAAATAAAAACTATAAATTTTGGATAAAAAATCTTCAACTGCACTATAAGTAATTTTTATAACTTCTTTTTATTAACTTGAATGATAGCTTTGTATTATCTTTTAAAAATATGTACTTTGAAAGCTCATCCCTGATATATGGAAGGCAGCAAAGATTGTTTATAACAATAAGAATGTTGTTTAAAACAAAACTGATGAATCTCTTTGCAGAACACGTTGCAGCAATGATTGTTTGTAACAATAAGATTGTTTTTTTGAACAAAATTCATGAACTTATTTGTAGAACACGTTTGCTTAACATCGGTTTATGCATTTATTTGCTGTATTAAAGAGAAACTCTTTGAATGCTGCTTTGTTATGAAGCGTTTGAATTTATGCTCCGACTTACATTTAATCTTACACTGGTGAAAGTAAATTTGGTCAAAACGTTTTTACTTCTAATTTTAACGAGAAAAGAACTGAAATCATTGATAAACTTGAGTTTACAAAAAAATATATCTGATTCTAGATCTAATATAAAGTAATTGAAGCACTGTTTATCTGTTGAGTTCGCCATTTTTTAGATTTTTGTGCACTTATTGGTAGTCTGAGCATGATAAATAAACAATTTTCAACATAAATTCAAAGTTTTAAATTTTATTGTTTAAAAACAATAGAATCTTGCGAAAACGGCCCAACTGGCCGGACTATCTGATATTATGACTATGGTTGTTCTTACTTACTCAAATCTTATGTATAATAACTACCAGTTTGTTTGTTTTTTAGAAAATTTTTTTTTTTTTTTTTATTAATAGATAGGAATTTGTAAATCGATATGTAATTAATTTTCTTATAACTATTTTTCATTATTAAATTTGCTTGTTTTTATAAATCGTAACAATATTTAGTTAGAAATAAGCATTAAACAAGTTTAATAATGCTAAACAAGTAACAATAGTAATAAAAGTGCATATAATGAAATTAGCATCTTTAATATTTCAATTATTTACCTGTTTAGCTCCTTGCTTATTATCGTGTAATTCTAATGCAACATGTAATGGTACTACTTGTGTTTGTAATCCTGGTTTTATTGGTGATGGAGTAAATAGTTGCACAGGTTGTTTTTTTAATACATTTTTTAATACATTGTTTATCCTGTATAACTGGATGTGTTGAGTTCAGTCACTCATCCGTTGTAAATTTCTAGGTAATATAAGGTTTTTTAAACCCTATACAGCCCTCGAAATAAAATAAAAAACCAGCAATAAATTGCCTATTTAAAAGATTTTTTGGTTGGCACAAATTTGCACAAAATCTTTTTGTATCATAATATGTCTATTTAAAATAATTTAAGTTTACCACACATTGTTTAGATTGTTGGTAATTTACATAATTTTATAAATTTTTGACAATTAAATTTAAAAACATTTTTATTAACTGAAAGTTTAACTTACTTAAAAAATAACAAATTATTTTTAGGAAGAAGATTTGGTTTAGTTAAAAATTTGTTTAACACATATTTTAGCTAATTTTATATATATTTTTATTTTAAACACTATGTTAACACCATTTTACAATGAGTTAAGGTAAGAACATCAGTTTTTGCCATATCTCATAACATATGTCCAACACTATAAATATAATGAGGTATAATTCCATCTGTCCAACAACATCTGTAAATTTCATTGATGTCTAATAACAAATGTCCATTAACATCTGTCCAACAACAACATTGGTTTTTAATATTATCTGGGCAAAAATTAAATGAATACTACAGATTTATTCACATTTTTTAAATTATCAAAGTGTAATAACATCTGTGCAACTACATCTGTAGGTTTTAAGATGAAGTTATTTTTAAGATGAATTAAATAATAATGCGTTATTTTAACCATATGTAGTTACATCTAGGAATTTTTTTTTAGATGTAATTACATCTGGAAAAAAAAAATTAACTAATAATGCATTATTTTAACCATATGTTACATATAGGATTTTTTTCAGATTTAACTATATCTGAAGAATATTCTTCCATTTATTATTGTTACTGGACTTGGAAAAAAATTACCAGATGTAGTTACATCATTCTAAAAATGTTCTTAGGGGTCGTTGAGTTTTTAGATGATATTGGACAGGTGTTGTTAAGAGTAAAAGAAAAATACAGATGATCTTGGACAAAAGTGTACAGATGATCTTGGACTACTCCACAGATGTTGTTGCACAGATGTAGTATTTTTTACCTTTAAAAATCAACTTAGTTACAACTTAGTACCCAATCTTAATCCTTTATTGTAATGCTTACTAAATTTAAGTTTAAAAAGTTACTTAGAAATGAAAAGATATTTATAGGGAGTAGATTTTATTGAACTAGGAAATGAAGTTTTATTCAAAAAATATTTTAGCTACATGTGCCACTGCATGCAACCCAAATGCTACATGTGTTGGTACTTCTTGTGTTTGCAATAAAGGTTTCATTGGTGATGGTTTAAGTAACTGCACACGTATGTCATTTTGTATTTATAATTTTTGTTGTATTATATGCGTAAAAATCATTGTCTACTAGTTTAATTTCTAGTCGATAAGCATCTAATTACATATTGCATGCAATCGTAACTAAACATATTTCCAAATTCAACCCTTTTGAAAAGTTTTAGAAATTTTAGAATAGGGTTGTATGTATGTATGTATGTATGTATGTATATATATATATATATGTATATATATATATATATATATATATATATATATATATATATATATATATATATATATATGTATATATATATATATATATGTATATATATATATATACATATATATATATATATATATATATATATATATATATATATATATATATATATATATATATATATATATATATATATATATATATATATATATATATGTGTGTATATATATATATATATATATGTGTGTATATATATATGTGTATATATATATATATATATATATATATATATATATATATATATATATATATATATATATACATACATGAATGTTTGAGTTTACTTTATAAGTGCGTTTAAAAACTGAAAAAACAGTGATTAATGATTATTATGAGTTAATCTTTTTTTTTTTAATATTTATAACTCATGATTTTTTATCTTTGTAACTCTTTTTTTTATATTTGTAGTGAAAATGTATAGTGTGCATAATATATTTAGTTGAATGTATATACTATAATTCTATATATAGTATATAATTAATATAATGTTTATACTATATTATTATATATAGTATATTATTTATATAATAGTTTTACTAAAGAGTAATGCAGAAACATTTTTAGATTTTAAGATAATCTAAAAATACTGGATAATTTTGATAAATGTTTTTACTTAATTTTTTTAAATTTTATTTAATGAATATTTTAGCTACATGCGCAACTGCTTGCAATCCTAATG
>NC_061169.1:11821793-11841793 GCF_022113875.1 Hydra vulgaris | reverse complement strand
TATTTTGTAATGAATATATTGGTTAATTAGGTATAATTTTTGTCTGTTTTTATTTCTCTATACAGACTTCTATTTTTTAATATTTATTTCAGTTTTATTATTATAAATATATTGCTTCATCATTTCATCTTCACCATCTTTTATAAAATTGCATTGAAGTGATATTATAATATTATTTTTACATATCTACTATAGCATTTATAGATCAGCAAGTACTTACTAGTTTTGCTTATCTTTGATTAACATATAATCCGGTACAACTTGTCTTACGACCTGTCTCACCTATTTCAAAAGTTATTATATGGCAAAAAATAAATCTCCAATAAAGCTGTTTTAAAAAGTAGTTCTTTTAAAAATTTCAAAAGCTAAGCCAAGACAATAACAATAATATCATTAAAAAATGTTATTATTAGAAAACAAAATGTACCCTATTAATACCCTATTAATAATGATTGAATATTTAGCAGCATTTTTATCATATTATATATCAATTTTTTATATTTTCAGGCAATTTTTATTAGATTTTATTTCTTTTTTAATATTTTGTCTATTTAATTTTGTTTATTTAATGATTTTTACAGGCACATGCTCTACTGGTGGTTTTGCATCATGCTCAAGTAATTTATTTTTTGATGTTAATATTGTAAATATTATTTTAAAAATATCTCAAGTAGATGTTTTATGGTTCACATTAAAATTAATTGTTTGTTATTATATAGATATCCTTCTTTATAATTGTGACTTTGAACAAGGAGTAATCTGCTCTCAATTAAGTTCAACAAATAATGCTTGGACGGTAAACAGATTTGCAACGCCATTAGATAGGACTGGTCCATCTGGAGCTGCAAATGGTCTATGGTATATTTACTTTGATTCTGTAAAGTATCCAAAAGGAGGTACACTGGTTTACACACAGATAAACTCAATACTCAGCAATAGTTTCATTCTTTCATTTAATCTACATGCTTTCGGTGTGAACTGTATTCAGTTTGGTGAGTCATGTAGTTTGTAATAGTTTATTTCAATTTAGACATCGGTATAAGATTACTTATTTGTTATATTTTTGATAATGTTTTTTTTGTTAAAGCAATTGTTTATATTATTTTTTTCAGAGATTAAGTTTAAAAATGCAAATGGTGATATTTTAAGTGCTCCTAATGCATTTGTTGTTTACAATCAAACACAAATGTCTTCAACTGCTCCATATATACCATATAGTTTGCAGTTTAACTTGTTAAGTCCGTTTCAGGTATTTTTTAATTATGAATTAATAACTATTTAATATTAGCTACTTCATATGTTTTATTTTTTATCAATTTATTTAAGTATTTATCTGAATATTTATAACTTATTCATATTAGACTATTGAATTTATTGCAATATCAAATGGTCTACGTGCTAATTATGCAATTGATAATATTGTTTTGATGGCTGTTCGTAAGTACTTCATTTAAGTTATTATATATATATATATATATATATATATTATATATATATATATATATATATATATATATATATATATATATATATATATATATATATATATATATTATATATATATATATATATATATATATATATATATATATATATATATATATATATATATATATATATATATATATATATATATATATATATATATATATATATACATACAGGGTGTTACCCAGCCTGATGGCTGTATAACGCGATATTCCCGATTGGTTTAAAATTCCCAAAGTTTTATCAGATTATAGTAAAATTAAGTCAGTCTCAGATTTAAACTGTATGTATGACTAGTATGCATGACGAAAAAATGAATTAAATTGATCGACTTTTTTTTATGTGTAAAAACGTGTTGTCATTAACAAGCATTTTTAAAATTTTTATTGACTTATTTTTTATTTTATTTTTATTTTATTTGTTTTTTAATTTTTTTTGCCGCACCTAATTTCCCAATTTCGCTAAAACTCTGTATGAAATTTTTTCCGGGGTAACACCCTGATATATATATATATATATATATATTATATATATATATATATATATATATATATATATATATATATATATATATATATATATATTTATATATATATATATATATATATATATATATATATATATATATATATATATATATATATATATATATATATATATATATATATATATATGTATATATATATATATATATATATATATATATATATATATTACATTTTCAAAAAGTTTAGTTTACAATAAAACTCTGGTATAAAAAGTCTTATCAGAAAAATATTAATGGACAAATAAATTTGTTACAAACCAATGAAAAATAAATCACTAATTATGGCTCTGCCAAAAAAAATGCAATAGTAAAGTTAACTTTGTTGAATGAAAAAATTTTTAAATGTAAAGATTTTTTTTTTTTTAAAGAAATTTTTCTATTTAAAATGAAAAGCTTCTTTTATTTGTAATTTGTTTTTTTATTATTTTAATTATTTGAAAAATACCAAAAACATTTAAACAATCCTAATATGTCAGCTTTTTATAGTTAATAAATGATTTTACAATGAATTAAAAATAAATTAAAAAGAACTAAACTCAAACTTAACTAAAACTTAACTAAAATCAACTCAAATCAAACTAAAAAAAACATTTGACAATTTGTGACATGAGTGATATATTAAATGTGAAAAAAAACTAAAGACATCGCACCATATTAATTCATTTTTTATGATTTTAAGTAAAAAAGAGGGATGATGAATTCTCTCATAACATATCATTAGTTAACAGAAATTTGTCTAATGATTATCTTGGTAAAAAGCATTTTGTAACAAGAAATAGTAGTTTAAGAGTTGACAGGTTTTTACCCTTTATTGTGAAAATTATATAAATCTCAAAATAAAAATAAAAAAAATGAAATAACATGTTTATGCTGTGAGGTCTTACATTTTAAAATATTATTTATATAAATTGTTCATATAAACCAGTTAAAACCCAGTTTAAAACAGGCAGTAACCAACTACAAATAAAAATATTAAAGCAAATATAGAAATAATATTGGTTCAATATGGAATAATCTTATTTTTATTTACTTAGTTTTTATTACAGTTTATTTTAAACTGTTAAGTTGTACATTAGCCATTAGCCATTTATTAAATCTAAGCTAACAACTAGAGCAATAAAATATTCAATAGATGATTGCAATTGTTGATTGCAATTGTTGATTGCAATTGTTGATTGCAATTGTGAACCCAGAAACAAGTTTATAACAAATAGAGCAGCAATTAATTGGAACAATCATCTAAAGAGATTATTGACATTCCACACAAATGGTTAAATTTAAAAACATGTTGGGTAATTGCTGTTTTTGATGACTCAAATGACTTTTATAACTGATGTGTTTAATATTACAAATACTAATATATGTGTTTAGCTCCTTGCTTATTATCGTGTAATTCTAATGCAACATGTAGTGGTACTACTTGTGTTTGTAAGCCTGGTTTTATTGGTGATGGAGTGAATAGCTGCACAGGTTACTTTTTTTAATGTTTTTTTTAGTCTTTGTTTAGTTATATAAACCCTATATAACATAATGTTTTAAGTTTATTCATCCATTATTTGAATTAGTTATAATTTAATATAGCTTTATCTATTTTCTGTGAATGAATTTAAACCCTACTATAAATACTATTTGAAAATTAACCAACTTAGTGCCAAATAATAACTTAGTGCCCAATCCTAATCCTTAAATCTAATTCTTATGAACATAAAGTTTAATAAGAAACTTGGTTTCAAGTTTAATAAGCAACTTAGTTTAAAATTTAATATCTGAAAATTATGTGAAATAAAAAATTTATTTTTAATATTTTTTTTATAATTTGCACTCTGAATTTATACATTTTAGACTTTATTTGAAATAGTTTGGAATTTTTTTTTTTTTTTTATGCTCAAAAAATCTTTTTTAATTGAATTATGTTTAATGATTATCAGTTTCAGTTATAAAAAAATAAATTTAATTTATATAAATTTTAAATTTAACACTTTTTTTAGTTTTGTTTTTATTTAATTTGAATAACTTTTATGTTTTTATAGTTTTTGTTTTGTTATTATTTCATATAATGAATATTTTAGCTACATGTCCATCTGCTTGCAATCCAAATGCTACATGTGTTAGCACAACTTGTGTTTGTAACAAAGGCTTTATTGGTGATGGAGTTAGTCAATGCACAGGTATGTATTTGGATTTAAAAGAACAGCAAGTCAATAATGGTTCATGACTACTTGATTTATTTATATTAATCATTACTCTGTTTATCTGAAAGTATATTTAATTGGTTTGATTTATGAATTAGTACTATTTATATTAATTTTTTTATTTGTTACATTTTGCTCAGTTTTTTTAGCTACTTACTCAAGTGCAATTTTTTTGATTTCAGTTTTCACTTACTAATCAGTAAGGAGAAGAAATTCAAAATAAATTAAATTGCATAAAGTTTATAAAATGATTATTAAATCTAGTAAATTTGTTTCATTCAAAACTGAAGCAAATTGCTGAATGCCATTATCTGTTTGTTTGACCATGAAAATTGAAAAGCTTCAAATTTGATGGTAATTTAATGGTAATGGTCACCATTTATGTTGACCGTATGGCTAAAAAAACTCCAAATTGCAAGGATACATTCCTTTGAGTGGTGCTAATCTTTTTTATCAGGCTCTTCAAAACATCATTGATGAATCTATCTCTGAGGATTGAGTTTTACATTTATTAGTCCAATACATAATTCTAATTGGATCTTACAGCATCATTAATTTTATATTATCTTTCTGCTCTGTTACTTTTTTGTATATTTGTATATATATATATATATATATATATATATATATATATATATATATACACATACATATATGATTAGTAAAGCTTCATATCTATTATTGAGGAGGACTTTGCATATGATCTAATGCACATTGTCTATTATCGTTTTACTCAATAATTTTAAAGCACTGAAATATTTAGATTACTAATTTTAATTTTTAAAATTTTTATATTATTGATTTTTAAATATTTAGAAGATTTAGGCTGCATTTAGTCAAAACTCAAAAGAATTTAGTCTTGACTCAAAAGATTTTTAAAAGATTTTGGAAGAATGGGGAATAATTGATGACCCACTGATTCTGTCTATATTAATTTGTTTATCTGAATGTATAAAAAGGATAATCAAAATAATTATAACTTTTTTAGAGTTTGCATTTTAAAGACTGCTGTAAAAGTTTTGGTTAAAGCATGAAATTATAAATACTAATATTATTATTAAATTTAAATAAAAGTTTAGAAAAAAAAATTTAGAGAATAAAATATTCTACTGATGGCTGAAATATAAATTGCAATAAATAGTATACTATTAGAGGTTATGATCCCCTAATTTATTAAATGTAATGTGAAGTTTGTCCTGCACCATATTTGTTTTTAATTAAATTACTTTTTTTTTTTAATTTTTTTTTGATATTTCTAAAAATAATATCATGTTTTTATCTAAAAAAAGTTTTAAAAAATGAAAAGTAATAAAAAAAAATTTTATTCATGGTTTGTTATTGCAACCAAGTCTCAAAACATTTTTAATATAAAGTTTCAGAATTTATTTGGACAATTCGTTATTGCTATTTTAACCACCATTATTCAATCAACCTAGTAACAACTTGCTCCCCTAAAATTTAAATATATATTTTTAAATATAAAGACAATTAATTACATTGATAAGTGGTTCTGCTTAAATAATTATCCTTGTTTAACCGATTGGTTGATCTTAAAAGCTGAAAATAAATATGACGTAGTTTAAAAGTCAGCTAAGTATTTATTGTCTGATATTGCCATGAAATATTTGTTGTTTGATGAAACCGAGGACGTAAAGTAAGATAAAACAAGTGAGTTAAACTCATTAATGGAAGTTTCTTTCTATAAATTAAAGAATTTGCTGATTGATAAAAAAATGGTCTACTTTGTTTCGAAGCAAAATGATTGTTGATTTGAAAACTTTATTAAGCGTTATATTATTGATTCCTACATCAAACGCGGCTGTGGAAAGAGTATTTTTCTATTGTAAAACGAAGTGGACAGACTAAAATTAATTAAATATTAAAACCGTAAAATGCTTGCTTAATTCCTAATCCTTATATCTTGAAGTTTTGAAGAACCTAAAGTTTAAAAAGTTACTTAGAAGTAAAAGGTTTTTTATTAAGTAGATTTTTTCAATTTAAGAAATAAAGTTTTATTTAACAAATATTTTAGCTACTTGTGCCACTGCATGCAATTCAAATGCTACATGTGTTGGTACAACCTGTGTTTGTAAGAATGGTTTTATTGGTGATGGAATCAATAACTGCACAGGTATATATATATATATATATATATATATATATATATATATATATATATATATATATATATATATATATATATATATATATATATATATATATATATATATATATATATATATAAAGGTTTTTCTTAAAAAAAGCATAAAAATAATACATGAATGTTTTAATTTTTTAGTTTAGTAACGTTGCAAAATATATTATTACATTTTATCATTTTCTTAGCTACTTGCTCAAGTGCATGCAATTCAAATGCTACATGTGTAGGCACAACCTGTGTTTGTAAGAATGGTTTTATTGGTGATGGAATTAATAACTGCACAGGTATATATATTTATACATATATATATATATATATATATATATATATATATATATATATATATATATATATATATATATATATATATATGTATGTATGTATATGTAAAAGATTTAAAAAAAAAAAGCATAAAAATCATACATGAATGTTTCAATTTTTTAGTTTAGTAGCCTTGTATGCTATATTATTACATTTTATAATTTTCTCAGCTACGTGCTCAAGTACATGCAATCCTAATGCTATATGTGTTGGTACAACCTGTGTTTGTAAGAATGGTTTTATTGGTGATGGAATTATTAACTGCACAGGTATATATGTAAAAGATTTTTTTTAAAAAAAAGCATAAAAATCATACATGAATGTTTCAATTTTTTAGTTTAATAGCCTTGTAAGCTATATTATTACATTTTATAATTTTCTTAGCTACATGCTCAAGTACATGCAATCCTAATGCTATATGTGTTGGTACAACCTGTGTTTGTAAGAATGGTTTTATTGGTGATGGAATTAATAACTGCACAGGTATGTATATAAAAGATCTTTTTTAAAGCATAAAAATCATACATGAATGTTTCAATTTTTTAGTTTAATAACGTTACAAAATGTATTATTACATTCTATCATTTTCTTAGCTACTTGCTCAAGTGCATGCAATCCTAATGCTACATGTGTTGGCACATCCTGTGTTTGTAAGAATGGTTTTATTGGTGACGGAATTAATAACTGCACAGGTATATATATATATATATATATATATATATATATATATATATATATATATATATATATATATATATATATATATATATATATATATATATATATATATATATATATATATATATATATATGTGTATATGTATGTATATGTAAAAGGTTTAAAAAAAAAAAAAAAAAGCATAAAAATCATACATGAATGTTTCAATTTTTTAGTTTAGTAGCCTTGTAAGCTATATTATTACATTTTATAATTTTCTTAGCTACATGCTCAAGTACATGCAATCCTAATGCTATATGTGTTGGTACAACCTGTGTTTGTAAGAATGGTTTTATTGGTGATGGAATTAATAACTGCACAGGTATGTATATAAAAGATCTTTTTTAAAGCATAAAAATCATACATGAATGTTTCAATTTTTTAGTTTAATAACGTTACAAAATGTATTATTACATTCTATCATTTTCTTAGCTACTTGCTCAAGTGCATGCAATTCAAATGCTACATGTGTAGGCACAACCTGTGTTTGTAAGAATGGTTTTATTGGTGATGGAATTAATAACTGCACAGGTATATATATTTATACATATATATATATATATATATATATATATATATATATATATATATATATATATATATATATATATATATATATATATATATATATATATATATATATATATATATATATATATATATGTATGTATGTATGTATATGTAAAAGATTTAAAAAAAAAAAGCATAAAAATCATACATGAATGTTTCAATTTTTTAGTTTAATAGCCCTGTAAGCTATATTATTACATTTTATAATTTTCTCAGCTACGTGCTCAAGTACATGCAATTCTAATGCTATATGTGTTGGTACAACCTGTGTTTGTAAGAATGGTTTTATTGGTGATGGAATTAATAACTGCACAGGTATATATGTAAAAGATTTTAAAAAAAAAAAAGCATAAAAATCATACATGAATGTTTCAATTCTTTAGTTTAGTAGCCTTGTAAGCTATATTATTACATTTTATAATTTTCTCAGCTACGTGCTCAAGTACATGCAATCCTAATGCTATATGTGTTGGTACAACCTGTGTTTGTAAGAATGGTTTTATTGGTGATGGAATTAATAACTGCACAGGTATATATATAAAAGATTTTTATTAAAGCATAAAAGTTATACATGAATGTTTCGATTTTTAAGTTTAGTAGTCTTGTAAGCTATATTATTACATTTTATAATTTTCTCAGCTACGTGCTCAAGTACATGCAATCCTAATGCTATATGTGTTGGTACAACCTGTGTTTGTAAGAATGGTTTTATTGGTGATGGAATTAATAACTGCACAGGTATATATATAAAAGATTTTTTTTAAAGCATAAAAATCATACATGAATGTTTCGATTTTTTAATTTAGTAGCCTTGTAAGCTATATTATTACATTTTATAATTTTCTCAGCTACGTGCTCAAGTACATGCAATTCTAATGCTATATGTGTTGGTACAACCTGTGTTTGTAAGAATGGTTTTATTGGTGATGGAATTAATAACTGCACAGGTATATATGTAAAAGATTTTTAAAAAAAAAAAGCATAAAAATCATACATAAATGTTTCAATTCTTTAGTTTAGTAGCCTTGTAAGCTATATTATTACATTTTATAATTTTCTCAGCTACGTGCTCAAGTACATGCAATCCTAATGCTATATGTGTTGGTACAACCTGTGTTTGTAAGAATGGTTTTATTGGTGATGGAATTAATAACTGCACAGGTATATATATAAAAGATTTTTATTAAAACATAAAAGTTATACATGAATGTTTCGATTTTTAAGTTTAGTAGTCTTGTAAGCTATATTATTACATTTTATAATTTTCTCAGCTACGTGCTCAAGTACATGCAATTCTAATGCTATATGTGTTGGTACAACCTGTGTTTGTAAGAATGGTTTTATTGGTGATGGAATTAATAACTGCACAGGTATATATATAAAAATTTTTTTTAGTAAATGTATAAAAATTATGCATGAATGTTTTGATTTTTAGTTTAGTAACATTGTAAACTATATAATTTTCTAAGCTATTTGCTCAAGTCCTTGCAATACTTAATTTAGTAATTACCTGTCATTTTGAGATCATTTTGACTATAAAGTTTCTTTTTCTTATGTTTATATGAAAGGTAGAGTAAAACTGAGTAAAGCAGTTCAAGGTAGAGTAAAGCAGAATGTTTTCGAGATATAATGAAATAATTATAAGAATTATAATTATTTCATTATATCTCGAATACAACATGGTTGAAAAATTATAAAATAATTTTTCAACCATGTTGTAGGTAATATTTTAAATTTTTTAACCATGTTTTATTTTAATGGTTAGTAGCCTTGTAAACTATATTTTTACATTTTACAATTTTCTTAGCTACCTGCTCAAGTGCATGCAATCCTAACGCTACTTGTGTAGGCACAACTTGCATTTGTAAGAATGGTTTTATCGGTGATGGAGTTAATAGCTGCACAGGTATATATATGAAAGATTTTTTTTAATAAACAAGTTAAAATAATACTATGTTTGAGTTTATATAATAGCATTTAAAACTATGTAACCATGGAAACCATTATTAAATCATGTTATTATACAATTTTTTACAATATTTTAATTTTCTTTTTGTTTTATTATTAGCATATGAGTGAATTAGAAAAAATAAAACTTTTTAAAGGTTAAGCTGTTTAGTTTGCAAAATAATATTTGATTTAATAAATATTTTAGCTACTTTAGCTGCACAGGTATATATATTAAAGAATGAGCAATCAGTCATGATTTAATTAATGAGCAGTTAGTCATGATTTAAATGAATAATTGCATTTTTATATCAGTACTCATTCTTGTTTTGTTTATACTTATATTTTTTGAAATTTATTATCATCAAAATCATTTATATTTTATTTTTACATAGTATTTGTATAAATATTATGTAAAATAGAAAACATATTTATACTAATATTTGTATTGATATTATGTAAAATTGAAAACATATTTTCACTTATATTTATATAAATATTATGTTTAATAGAAAACATTTATAATTTATTTTTTATTTTAATTTTTATATGTGAGAATTTTTGTAATACTATTGGATTTTTTGCATCGAAAATTCAACAAGAAAGTTTATGTATCAAATGTAAAGATGTAAAAAACTTCTAAATTTTAATATCATTATCAAAAATGTACTAAAAAAATTGGTGCATAAAAAATGAAAATTTCAATATCATTTTTTTAGTCTGCATTTGAAACAATTTTACACTAAAGTATTCTAGTTTTGGTTAGCATTCAAGAGGATTACTAATATTTTTACACCAAAGTATTCTAATCTTGGTTTTAGCACTCAAAAGGATTACTAATATTTAGTATTAACTCAAAGTATTTACAAACTGAAGTTTTACATTTTAAACTTTAGTTAAAAGCATTAAGAACTAAGGTTTTTACTATATTTTATGCTTGCCTCATATTAGTAATAATTGAATCATAAGTTCACATGTTAGAGTGATGCATTCCAATTTTAGATTTTAAATTTTATTTGAAAAAATCATGACAGAGATTTTAAGTTTTAAAACTTATCTTAAATAATTATTTAATCAACAATATAAGTTTCTTTTTACTTTTTACTTTTTTTATATTTATATTTCTTTATACTATATTTCTTTTAGTTTTACTTTACACTGAAAATTTTTATTAATTTAATTAAATTTATTGATTATCACTTTCAGTTATTAACAATAAATTTAATTTATATAAAGTTTAAATTTTACATTTTTCTTATTTCAGTTGCAATTAGTAATTTAGTTCTAATATATTTTTTTAATTTTTGAATTTTTATTTTAAAATAATTTTATGTAATGAATATTCTAGCTACATGTCCAACCTGCAATCCAAATGCTACATGTATTGGCTCAACTTGTGTTTGCAACAAAGGTTTTATTGGTGATGGAGTTAATCAATGCACAGGTGTGTATTCGGACCTAAAAAATGGGTAAAAAAAATGGACAATCAATAACTAAAATAAATATTGACTTGTTCACAACTACTCATCTTAATTATTACTCTGTTTATTGGAAAGCAGAATCATAATGGTTCATAATTAGTTAGTAGTAAAAAGAAATTCAAAATATCTATAAAATAACAACATTAAATTGCATTATAATTAGTAAAAATTATTATTAGTTCTAATTAAGTTGTTTCAGATATAAGAAAAAATTATAAACATTAATTTGCTAACAAAAGTGTTTGTTTTCAAAAAGTATTAGTTATTAAAGAAAAATCTAAAGGTGACCTAATGAAAATAAAAAAACATGTAATAACAAGAGGAAAGTAAATAAATTTGTTTGTAAAAAAAAGGTTTGTAGCCTCTGAGCATAGTAGAAGAAAAAGTTTAGCCCATTTTTTTGTAGAAATTTAAAATATTTAAAATATATTTAAATGCTTATTTAAATGAGTTTTCTAAATTTCAGATGGATTGGTAACTGTTTTAATTTTTGATGTATAAAAAAAAATCAATAAATAAGCAGCAGACCCAGAAAAAAAGATAATTGAAACAAAAATGTGAAAAAACAAAGATGATAAAAATGAACTTCTGCTGTGTTGACAAAGATTTATATCTCCTTAATGAAGTTTTAGTTAAAATAAAGTTAAAATTATTTCAATTTAATAATCATAATTTTTTTAATTTATTTGTTTTTTTAATTTAGCTAATTTTTAAGTTAAATTATTTAAAAAAAAATGCTTAATAAAAACTGAAAATAATTTAATCATGAAAAGTATTGTTGAAAATTGATTCATTCATTCATAAAATAAATTGTACAACATAAAATAAAAAAGTTATATAAACCTGTAATATTCATGTGAAAATAAATTTCGATTTTGTAAAAATCTCAAAACTGTTTTACTCAAATGTCAAAACTAATGTAGTATAAATTAACAAAACATTATAAAAATAAATATAATAACATTTAAAAACAAATTTATGTATCAAACAAAAATAAATTTTTTAAACTTTTTTTATTTATTTTTATTTTAAGTTACGTGCGCTAATGTATGTCATCCAAATGCTATCTGTGTTGGAACTAATTGCGTTTGCAAGAGTGGTTTTTTTGGAGATGGAGTTACTAACTGTGCAGGTTATTTGAATTTATAGTTTTATATATACAATAATATATATATATATATATATATATATATATATATATATATATATATATATATATATATATATATATATATATATATATATATATATATATATATATATATATATATATATATATATATGTATATATATGCATATATATATATATTTCAGGTACAGGGTTCAATTTTTTGCAGTTTTTTCTGAAAAAACAATACCCAGCACTTTTATATTATAAAAGTGCTAAGCTGGAGAAAAGAGTTGGGCACTCGTCATCTCTTTATTCCAGCAATCTGAATATATATTTTGAAAAAGTAAAATGTTAAAACTTATAATTATTTTTAACTTTTTCAGTGAGCTGTCAGGTTGGCACTTGCAATCCAAATGCTTTTTGTAGTGGTGCAACATGCATTTGTAAAAATGGTTTTATTGGTGATGGAACTGTTAATTGCTCAGGTAACTTTTTATTTAGATTGGTATAATTTTTGAGTTTATATATTAAATATAATTCAATTATATATTCAGAAAAAGTTTTTTCTTTTTCCTGTAAAATAATAGAATACTGTAAACTACTTTTGCTATTAATTTATTAGTTAATCAAGTTATTTTTTAGAGTTAGGTTTTAGTCTAGAAATTATAGAAAGGATTATTTTTAAAGGGAATTTTTTTTTTCTAAATTTTTTTCTAAATTACTTTAATATTAATTATTAAGTTAGAAACAAAATATTAAGGTATATACTATAGTATAAAGTATATACTAAAGTATAGAGTAAGTACCAAAGTATAAACTAAGTGCTGATGTACAAAAAAATAAAATATAAAATTGTTTTAGCTAAATAGTTTTACAATATAAAATAGTTTTTTTTTTTTTTTAATATTTTTTTTTATGATTTACTTTGGCAGCAGCTTTACTTAAATAAAAAATCTTTAAACATCAAGGATTGATCAATTAATATAAATCTCCTTTTCTCATTAGATTAATTGGTTTCTAGACATAAACCTGTTATAAACCTGTTTAGGTTTTTATAGCTATTAAGATATTTTATGAACTTTTATTTCTTTCATAGCTGACTTAATATGAGTTGGCTGATTGATCCATCAAAAAATATAACAACAAGTATTCAGACTTTTTTTTTTAGAATTAAGATTAAAGATGTTACTGTTCTTCCTCCCTTCTCTTGTTATTTTGAATGTTCTTATTATATGATGTTCTTTTTATAATTTACAGACTCATATAAAAACATAGGTCTAAAAAAAAAATTACCCTAAAAAACACTAATAACTGCCACCTTTTTAAAAACGTTTTTAAAACTGTTTTTGTTTAGAAATCAGTTATTTAGAAAATCTTTTTTTAATTACGTAAGTTTTTATTGTCATCAAAATTAAAGTTTTTTAAATTTAATTCAATGTTATTTATGAATATATGCTTTTAATATAATACTTCTAAGACTGTTTTTTGGAAATACATACATCAACTACAAATAGATATTGATGCAATTAAATTTGCATACACCCCTTATAAATAGGGATTAGCTCAATCAAATAAACATTACTGATAACAAGTATGAGCATAAAAAAACGTACGTCGTTCAGGTTTAGAGTTAGGGCTAGATATCAATCAGAGACCAATGGGTTTTGGCATGGCCTAGGTTTGAAACTGTTTTGCTTTTTAAAGTCAATACTAGGTTTTTTTTAACTTAACTTAGAAAAGGAATTTAATCATACCCAAATATTAAAAAAGTTAGCAAACATTGATTTTTTTTAGTTTTTTTAATTTTAGCATCTAATTAGATTTTTCCTTAACTTTTCAGACCCATGATTTTGTATAATTCAAAATCAACATAATTTATTCTTTAATGATCAAACAAAAATTATGGTAAAGAAGGGAGGGATAAAATTAAGTAGTTCCCATCATGTTTTTTAAGATTTATATTTATTGAGATTTTTGAATAAGTAAAACCTAAATTCAAGTAGATGTTTAAAACTTGTTTTAATATGGATGTTTAGAAGTTTTATAGCAAATGATCTTCCATACTGGGTAAAATATAAAACTATTGAATTAAAAAAAAAAATGTTTCGTCTCAATTTTACTGTCATATTTTACTGTCAAGTTTTTATTTTAATTGCAAATTTTTATTTTACTTAAAAAAATTTTTTTATTTACAAATTTATAGTTTTAAGTATTTTGTTTTTATTGAAATCATTTAACAAATTTTATTTCCATGAATACTTAAAATGTTTTTGTCTTTTTTAATTACAGCTACTTGCTCAAATGTCTGTCATCCCAATGCTTATTGTCAAGGTACAACTTGTGTTTGCAACAATGGTTTTGTTGGTGATGGAGTCAACAGCTGTTATGGTACATTTTATTTGTTTTTTATATTTTATTTTAGATTTTTTTTTTCAATTTTTTATTTACAACACTTGCACATACATTTTTTGGTACCAAATTTATTTATAACAAAGTTTAAGTTATTCAAAAAAAAAATTGCAATATATATTAAAACTGAAATAATTAAACTTGAATTGTTTTTATATATTTTACAATTATAAGTAATAAATATTTTTTTTTGGTACCAAATCATTAGGACCACTATAAATTTTTTTATTGCTTGCATTTTGTTTTACTCTATCATTATTTTATTTGTACCAAATCACCATGGTACCAAATCATTTGACTTTTTATTAAAAATTTTGTTTTGTTTTTAGCTTTACCAACATCTTTAACTGCTTGGGGAAGTTGGAGTGCCTGCATTGAAAGTATTTGTGGAAATGGTGTTCAAAGTCGTCAGCGATCTTGCGTAGCACAATGTGGTGCAGTTTTACAAAGTGATCTTTATCAAGTTATTTCCTGTCAAACTTCCAGATGTAAGTGTCTAATTAAAAATAATAATAATTGCTATGTTGCTATTTTATATTAGAAATTATAATTATTTCTAAATTATAACGGTTTCTTGAAATTTATGCCTAATTATAAGTACATGTTTTGCTTGTAGTTTCTTTTGTATTTTCTCTAATGTTAGCTTTTTTTTATTTAATTTTCTTATTACTATTTTATAATATGGTTTTCCTAACTTTTAAAGTTGTTTCACGTTATTTTGAACTATTATAATTTTCGATATTACCTTCTTTATTGAAGTCTGGTATTTTCTAGTTTTATAAATCCTGGTATTTTCTAATTTTTTTTTAATTTATTAATTTATTTTTTTTCTTATTTTTTTTTAAATTTGGTTTTTCTCATGTTCTGGTTTATATTATAATTTTTTTTTATTATGATTTTCCATTTCTACTTTAATTTACATTATTTTGGTTTTCTTTTTTTTTTTCTTCTGATTTTTCATATCTATTTCATGTTTTCATGTTCTCCCAACACACTTTAATTTTCATTACAATTTCCTGTCTTCTTTTTATTAATTTTGGTTTTCCTACATACTTTTTTTTATTGCAATTTCTTATTTGCTTTTGACAATATTTGGTTTTCTTCAACATCCTTTATACTTCTATTAGGCTAACACCTTTGACACTCTTTATATTTCTATTAGGTTTTAATAATACCCTAACTCAATGGTCTGGATATAGTGATTGCTCCGCTACTTGTGGATCAAATGGTGTACGAACTCGTTACAGAACTTGTTCCCCACTTGTTCAAAATGGTTGTGTAGGAATAGAATTAACTAATTCTATTTTTTGTGATGAACAGGCTTGTCCACGTACGCGTACCAAAATTTTCTTTAATTTTTCTTTTTGTTAAACAAATTTTTAACACTTGTAAGTGAATGTTTTATTATAGTAAGTGAATGTTTTGTTTTAGCAAAAAGTCATAATAAGTATTATTTTTTATGTTGAATTTTTATGATATAAGTTACTAAATTTGTTTATTACTTAGAAATTGATGTTACTAATTGGTCAAGTTGGACAGGTTGCTCGTCTTCTTGTGTTAACACTGCTAGTCCATCACAATGGAGATGGAGATCGTGCAGTTGTGGTAATTGTAGTCAGTGTGATAATAGCGTTACAGTAGTGGATTCAAGAACATGTAATAATGTACCATGTGGTAAGACTTTTATTATTTACATATTTTTTTATTTACTTTTGTGAGGTCATAAATATTAGATGCACAAATAAAATTGTTGACTAGAAATTTGAAAACATAGTTTCTAAAAATTATTGTTTTCTAACCAGTTGCTGTTCAAAGTTGTAACTGTCAGTAGTATCATCATTTTTTAACAACCAAATTAATAGCTTATTTAATGGTTGTTTTGTTTACATAATATTTTTGTTTGTATTTTGTCAATGTTGTATGGTATTACATATTTCATTTCATTTTTTAGTTTCTTACAGTCTTATTGTTATTACAGTTTACATATTTATAGAGTGATATTATGTAACTAATAGTTATTACCTATTTTACG
Source organism: Hydra vulgaris (assembly GCF_022113875.1). NCBI lineage: Eukaryota > Metazoa > Cnidaria > Hydrozoa > Anthoathecata > Hydridae > Hydra > Hydra vulgaris. The sequence goes on along the minus strand of NC_061169.1, from coordinate 11,824,816 downwards.
TTATTTATATAATGGCACACTGTTAGTGTTCAACAATTGTATAACAATGTTTATATAAATTAAAAATCTATTTAAAAATCATCATCTAATATTGAAATAAAATCAATACCATTTCAGTCAATTTTATCTTATGATCTCACGTATCCAGATAAATAATATAAAGTATAAGTGAATTTGCAAAATTTCATCTTGGTATAAGGGGTCATACAGAGTTTCTTTCTTCTTATCCCCTGAATTCTGAAGCATTCAGGTCATAATTTGAAAAACATTGTTTTGTCAAAATCAGGAACTTATAGAAAAAAATCTCAAATCATGAAAAAAAAAGGGGAATAAATTAGAAATAGTTATATTATGTTTTAATCTGTAAAAAACTTGTCCTTCACTTTGTTAACAAAGTGTGTAATGAATGGATGTCATTGACATGATATGTAATGAATGGGATCATAAAATTAGTATTACTGTAAAACTGGGTTTCAGTAAGTGTGACAGTTCCTGAAAATGATAGTTGACTGATAGTAATCATTTTTTGTTAAAAGTTTTGTATCCAATTTATCCAAAGCCAAATGTCCCCTAAATCAAAAAAATATTTGAAGATTTTAAAATTGAAAAATTTAGCTTTTTATGATGAGAAAGCTCCATTCAAAATCATTTTCCACACTACATTCATCCTGATGCATCATCACTGGTTAACATAATCAAGTTTAACTTATTAGTAGGCTATTAGTTACATATTTATGTAGCTGTTATGTTGTTGATACATATTTGAGAGACACATCTGTCATTTTGACACATGAGAGACACATTTTTTATTTTGACACATAAGAGACACATCTGTTATTTTGTTGAAGTACCAAAGACTAAAGCATCAAAAAAACTTGCAAATTTGAAAATATATTTAAAAGTTTTCCAATATGCAATGAGATTATTAACACATCAACTTGATTGTAAAGTTTTTAAGAATAACTTCTCCTTACTTATATACATAAGATGGTACACTAAAGAATGCCATCATTCAACTTTGATCATTGCAATGCCATCAATTAACTACGATCATTCTAATGCCATCTATAAACTGCCATCATTTAACTATCATCATTCAACTGCCATAATTCAACTTCTATCATTCAATTACCATCATTCAGCTGTCATCATTCATGTCATCATATAACTGCCATCATTCCAATGCCATCATTTCCATGCCATCATTAAGGGGGGGGGGGGGAGGCAAAATCTCAACAAAAAATTGCTCCTTATGTAGCAATATTTTACAATTCTTGGTTTCTAAAATCATCCATCACATTATTCATTATTTTCTGCTACTAGTAGCAGAAAACATGAAAAAAAATAATGTTTACACCTAATATTTCCTAAAAGTTGAAAGACTTAAAATTTGGCAATTATTTTTTATTTAAGGTATATAAATAAATTATATATAATCAAGATATTTTTAAAAAATTAAAATTTTTAAAAAAAGTTGTGACTTTACTCCAAGCTGCAGGTTGAAACAAGTTTTAATTACATAATACTTTTAGAGGCATGGGTATGAATTCCATACCTCTAGCTAACAAGTCATAAGAAGCTGAGTTATTCGTTATCTTATGTATATATATATATATATATATATATATACATATATATATATATATATATATATATATATATATATATATATATATATATATATATATATATATATATATATATATATATCATCTTTTATATATCATCTTCATCATCTTATCTGTAATTTAGCTGATTTATTATCTTATTTATCAAAAATTAACAAAGAGATTTTTTAACTTGCTCTGGAAAGATGCAAGATATCACCTGTTAAAAAAAAGTGTAAACTCAATTAATCAACTATATTGTTCAATCTTGTTTGCTTTATTTGCAAGTAAAATTATAAAGAGATTAGTGAGAGACCACACAATTGAGCACAAATCTTTTTGTTGATAAAATATACTTTTTATTTACTAAAATGGATTTGTAAGTTTTTAGGAATAATCCAAAAATCTCATTAAAGTCTAAAATGTGATTAACCGTATTAAATGTGATTTAATGTTTTAAATTTGATTAACAAAAGTAATAAACCGCTAAACCATAGTTGTCATAAATATGTCCTAAAGTTGTTTGATTTATCTGAAGCTTATTTTGAAACAAATATTCTTGTGTGGTGTTTATTCTGACTGGCCTAAAGTAATAAATAGGTCAGGAATTAGTCAAGTAATATAAAAGAGATCATTGTGATTAAAAGCACCTAGATATTTGTCAGTTTAAAGTGATGGTTTTGGCTTATATCTTTTAAAACTAAAAAGTGCTAAGTTATAAAATTCAGTGAAAAGTGGTTTTCATCTCAGTGGTTATCGCAAAAATTGCCATTTTACTATGAAAAATAGTTTGAGAGTTAATTAAAACATTGGAACAGCAAAAAAAAACAATATTTTATTGTATTTATTAACCATAAATTATAATAGAATAAATGTTTTTGATCAACATAATAAAAAGGTTAACTAAATAAGAAAAGTTAATTAAATAAGAAAAAATATTGAATAATAAAAATACCAAATGTTATTGATTGATTGAACATATATATATATATATATATATATATATATATATATATATATATATATATATATATATATATATATATATATATATATATATATATATATATATATATATATATATTTTAGTTTAAGATCTTAATAGTTTTTTTCTAACTTAAGTTTGAAAGTTAATTATTAGTAAAAGTTTATTAAAATAAAGTTATTCTTTTTTTTTTAATTTTCTAATTGTCATAATGACCTTTATTGTTGTCACTTAAAATAAAATTTTACTGAAAAATAATTTTAGATTCATCTTGCCGTTCATCAATGATTTCCTACATAATTGTTATTGATTCCTCATCAAGTGTTACTGATTACTATTGGGGACTTGAAAGAAATTTTGTAAAAAGATTTGCTGCTAGTGTAGGTTTTACTTCAAATACCACTTTTGGTTTAGTCAACTTTGCATCTACA
>NC_061169.1:11779293-11816793 GCF_022113875.1 Hydra vulgaris | reverse complement strand
GAAAGGACCAGGTTTAAAAATTGATATTGTCAGGGTTTAATATTGATATGGTTAGGGTTACAGTTATCTAGTAAATAATTAGATTACAGAAATTAGATATAAAATAAGATATTTTTACAAATATAGAATGATCTATAAAGTATTTTTGCTTTGTAAAATTTTGTAAAATTATGTTTTACACTTAAATAAATTTTTAAATTTATGTTTTGACTACTGCATAGTCTTTTATTTAGTTGATTATGACTTTCTATGTTAAATTATATCAGTTATAAATATGAAAATTAAAATAAAATTGGTATAAAACTGGTTAAACTTTAATATAAAAGTAATTGAAACCATTTAATAAATGATAATAATTAGGCAAAATATATATATATATATATATATATATATATATATATATATATATATATATATATATATATATATATATATATATATATATATATATATATATATATATATATATATTAATAATAGTTCATTAATATTGTAACTAATAAAAGTGAAACAATTTTTTTAAAATTTTTGTGACTTTTTCAAGTTTGAACAACTTAAGGTCTGTAAAATGTGCAACTTCAAAAAGAGAAAAGAGCTTTTAACTTTAGTAACATTTGACAAAAAAAACAACAAAGTTTGTTCTTCGTACACAATTATTATTTATTTGTAAGTAAAATGATTTAAAGTTTAAACTTATTTTATCTATTTATTAATATAATTATTAAATTATAATTATTAAATTATAATTGTTAAATTATTGTAATCTTGATATTAACAATGTTTTTAAAGTTCTTAAATAAAAACTCAATCTTGGAGACAGTTTACAGTTTTTATCTAAATTAAGCTATTTATATTAACACTGTTTAAAAACTAACAAAATCCTAATTTAAATAAAAACCAAAATCGACAACACATTTTAAGTTCAGATTTAAAAAATTAATTAAAAAAGTAAAGATGAGTAATAATAATAATAATAATAATAATAATAATAATAATAATAATAATAATAATAGGTTTTATATATAAGAGAGACAGTTTTCATGGATCTGTCACTGTATTTTCAAAAGATAAAGACATTTGTTTAAAAAAATCTCAAATGTATTAAATTATAACAAATAAAGTTATAAATACAGAGTTCCTTTTTTTTCATAATACAAGCAGCTGTATAGCCATACATTTATTTTTTATTGTCACAAAAAATTGTGGTCGGTAAATAAATCTAAATAATTGTAAAAACTTTATTTCTATCTTTCATCTTTTATTGTCGAAAATGTTTACAGCAATACAAGTGTTTATTTCGAATGTATTAAAAGTTTACAGAAATAGTGTTTATTTTGAATCTATTAAAATTTATTGTGCTTTAAGTCTTAAAATCTCAATTTTATTAATATTAAGATTATAAATTTTCTTGCAGTTTAAAATAAAAAACATGATTTAATCTCTTTTTCTTAATTTATGTATATCGTTTTTATTAATCATATTTAGTTATGCATTTATTTATATTATTTTTAATTTTAATTATATAGGAATTTTGACTGTATGGTCCACTTGGTCAGGTTGTGAAGGCCAGTGCCAACAAGATCCAATAACATCAGAAACCAGAACAAGAAGATGTGTTGATGCTTTATCACCATTTAACTGTAATGGCACAAAGCTGATAGAGTCTAGAAATTGTTTTGAAGGGCTTCCTTGTCAAGGTAACATATATGATGGTATAAGTAACGGAATACTAATTTATAAATTTATAAAATAACTTATATATTTATTAAATATTATCATGATATTATATTAAATTGAAGCAATATTTGTTGATAAATCTTCAGACTTATGTTACTGACAGATTTTGTTGGTTTTTATGTAGATATTTATAAGATCACATCATGTTATAATATTTACATCAGATCTCTTTAAAATTTAAATTGCTGATTAAATTTAAAAAAAGTTATTGAAAAACGTTTATTTGCTCCATAAATGTAGTACCATAAATGAAGCACCATAAAACCTCCATAAGTTTAAAACATTTTGAAATAGATTAGCTATGTTTGCTACAAGTGATATAGGTTTCATTAACTATTTTGTCTATAGGTTCATGGAATAGTTGGTCTAACTGGACTTCATGCTCACAATCTTGTTTCGTAAGTAACTTAAGTCTTCCGTTCCAAAGTCGCAATCGAGTTTGTGTTGGAAGCACTTTAACTGGTAACTGTTATGGTGGAAAATCGTCTGAAATCCAAACTTGTAATACAAATTTCCCTTGCCCAGGTGCGTAATATGTATATTTTAGATTTATATAAATTTTGATGTAGTTTTTTGTTGCTATCACATTTTTGATAAATATAACACCCATGTTATAGGTTATTGGAGTGAATGGGGGCCATATACACCTTGCTCCGAAACGTGTCAGAGTAACGTTATGGTTGATCCAAAGCAAGTTCGTCGACGTGTTTGTCTGAATGCTGTCTTAGGAGGAGCATGTGAAGGTAGCAATGGCAGCAATGAGCAGTATCAAACAATTGCTTGCAATCAACTTGTAATTTGTCCAGGTAATTTTTTAGGTTTATATAATTATGTTAATTTATTTGCATAATTTACACCTTTTTTTTAATCAATTTGTTTATCATAATATAATTTTACCCAAACCATATAAAAATTTAAAAAAAGGTGTAAGGTATAAAATGTGTTTTAGGTGTGAATTTGAAATTTTGATCTTGAAATTTTAAGTTTAAACTTAAAATTTCAAGAAATATCTAAGGTGTAAAATATTTTTTATATATAACTATAAATATTTTATAATAATCTTAAAATATTTTTTGAATGTCTTGAAACATATTCTAAGTGTAAACTTAAAATGTGTCTTGAAGTTTCAAGTGTAAATATTTTACTTTGTTAAGAATTTAAATAGAGTTTTATTTTAATTCATGCTTGATTAAATCAAAATAAAATGTAAAAAAGGTTTTTGAAAATCACAAAAGAAGTTTAATTCGCTAGCATATAAAGTATTTAATTTTGAGGCAGGAATTAAATTTTTAATTGTCTAGTAGAAAATAAAGTACAAATCTTTGATTGGGAACAATATTTTGGAATTTGTGCTAGTTTGTGCTCAAGAAAACCAGTTGATTGAATTTTAATTTATCACACTCTAATTTTTCTAAACATGCTGCATCAAAACTAAGCAAACTTTGTACAATTTGAATTGTTTCATTAGTTTGTTTGGTTCAATTTTTTATTTTACTACATACGACGTTATGGAAGAGTTAAAGAAATTTGTTGTTTAAATGTTTGCTAACAAGGACACTTTAGAAATCTGATTTTTGAAGAGTCTTTTTTAAAAAAAACTTTGTGTAAAATAAAAAGTTTATAAGTAAATTTTGCTAATTTGTTATTGTTCTGTTCTTTCATGAACATTTTTTGTAGAATACATTCAAAGTTATGCATATATATGTATATATTTGTTGATAGTAAAAATCGTGCTTTTAAATTGATAAAATTATAAATAGATAAAGATTATAAACTTTATTTACAGTTATGGGAACATGGACTTCGTGGTCAGCTTGGTCGGCTTGTTCTAGTTCATGTGATATGGGATTTTCTACTAGAACTAGAATTTGTACTCAACCTAACATCCCTAGTGCCGGAAATGATTGTGTTGGTAATTGGAACCAGACAACATCATGTAATAATGGAGATTGTCCAAGTAATTATGTTTGATTTATGACATTTATGATTGTATTAATATTAACTCCATATAAATTTATAAACATTTTATATTTTATATATTTATTAAATATTTTCAACCTCTATAAAATGCTATACTTTATATATATATATATATATATATATATATATATATATATATATATATATATATAATATATATATATATATATATATATATATATATATATATATATATATGTGTGTGTGTGTGTGTGTGTGTGTGTGTGTGTGTGTGTGTATAAAACATGTCCTTTTGTTTTGTTTTTTCTTTCTATATTATATTCTTTTTATTTAGAATATTGCAATATTCCAAAGAGTTGCAATTGTTCTCAAGTTCCGCAGTTTAACAACTTTACCACCTTTTTGGGGTACATTAACTTGAACATGACTTCAGTAGATAATGTTCTTTTAAGACTATCTCCATGGACTGTAGACTATGTGAACGAATCATTAGATTGTAAGATTTTTATTTATAAAATATATTTATTGACATTTTTGTATTTTTATTTTTCAGTATTATAGATTCAAATATATTTTTAGATAAATATTTATAAATTATATAATATATATATATATATATATATATATATATATATATATATATATATATATATATATATATATATATATATATATAATTTGTTTAGCTGTAATTTTTAATTTTAATGGTAATGTTTTTTGGATATTATGTTTATTCTTATTATTAAATATATTATTTGTTCAGCATGTAACATTCCTCGTTTAACATCAAGTCTTGATCGCTTAATGCAAGATATTTCGACATTGAATATGGTAAAGACTAGATTAGAAATGGTGAGTAAAGTTGTGTTTTTATTCTATGTTAAAGATATCAAGGTGTCAACAGTGACTTGAGTTTTTTTATTTAATTTGCTAATTTTGTATTAAATATTCTTTTAAATTGTTAAGCTTATCAACAATACCCAATTTGCAATCACATGCAACTCGAATATTCCAATTACTAATGAACTGTGGAACTACTTTGATCATTTGTACGAGCGAGTCGTTTTCCTTACCGCAGTAAATACTGAGTTTGAGGCTTTTAGAATACGATATGATGCTGCTATATCTGCTTGCAAACAATACGGTAAGTTTGCTATAAAAAATAAGTTTCAATTTTATTTTAACAATTTCCACATTGTTGATAAAATGCAAGATTTATATCTAGACGATTATATATAAAATGATATTTTCCTTCTATAGTCTCATGTGAGATAAAAAGCAATTTTTGTCATAATGATCACATGAGATAAACAATTTACCCTGTTGATCACATGTGAGGCTTTAGGACCCTAGATACTGTTACTCCTAACTAATGTGTTGATCAACGTGCTTATTTTCTTACCTGGTTTAATTTTATCTCATCTGGTAACTCATTTGTTCTATTTTAGTAAATAAGGTGTTTTAGTAAATAATGCTTAAACATTAATAGCATGTTCTCATTTTTACATTTTTTAAAATGTAAAAATAAGAACATGTCATACATATACTGGATAATTCTATTAATTATTATTAATATTAATACTGTTAATATTAATAATAATTAAGTAATAATTCTTGAAAATATGCACTCCTTTATACACGTATGTAATCTACACACAAAAATTATTAAAACTACGATGTTTGCTTTTTTTGCTATTGTTGTTTTGTTCTAATGTAAATTTTGTTTTTTTAGGTTGGTTTCATCAATTGCTCTTCAATGTTGCACAAAGATATTTTTAAGCTTTAAGATTTTTAAAAAATGTTTTTAATTTTTTATACACACTTTTATTTCATTTTATTGAATTATATATTTTTTGTTTTTTTATATAAAAAATTATTTTTTTGAAACAAACTAACCCTCTTTATGTAATTACGTATAATTGTGTAATTTAAAGCAATTGTTTAAAAGCACGTTTTTTTGTTTTTTTTGCTTCTACTACTTTTAATTAAATTAAATTTTATTTAAAAATCGATTTAAAAACTGCATTGAATTTTTTGTCATTTTGATTGTATCAAGATTTTATTAAGATTTTTTGCGTACCTAGAGATATGAAAGAAGATCTTTAAAAAGTTCTTAACAATATGAAAATAATCGAAGAGTCTGTTTCTCGCCACATAAAGGTATGGATATGTATCAGGGGCGGATCTAGGATTTTATATAAGTGTAGCTAAAATTTGTGAAATTACGTCATATTCGCAACTATTTAATAAGTCAGTTAGTCTACATCAAAAAGAGGTCCGATAATTACGTCATGTAAACGCTGCCAGACATTTTTTTATCTGAGCGCCTTAAATTTACGGATTAAACAGCTTCTGCGGTGTATAAATATATGTCTCCACTTTTTGTAAACATATTTTTCATTTACTTTCATTGATTCTAATAAAATAATTAATGGTAAAATATAAAATTTGCCTTGGCTATTCTGTTCGTAAGTTAGACATAAAATGTCTAATTTACTTAACGAAGTGCACCGACTAGAAGGTAAGCCATAGGACTTTGCACCCCATATTTAAGTTGCAATGCTACCTAAGATTCGCTCTCTATTTCAAAATTCTTTTCCTATTCTTAATAGGCGTCAAACTAAAAATATTGTTATTGTTAACAAAAAAGCCCTCCATTTCTGGGTTCTTTCCTTTATTTTTTTGTTACCAGTAACATAACTGCAATTGTTATTATAATAACATAATAATATAGTGATATATTCAAAAATATATATATTACATTGTGTGTTTTTTTTTTTTTCAAATAGTTACTTATTTTATACTACTTTATATAAGGATATTTAAAAAAAAAAAGATTTGAACAGTCTTACCATCTATAGAATCCTCAGGCTAGTTTATTACATCATTGTTTTTTATGAATATCCAGCACTCTTTTTGTAGCATACACTAACAAAATTTACACAAATATTTAAATTTTTTATCTAGTGGTTTACATTGTATTCAGTTTAAAGCACTTTTTAAAATATTTAACATTTTTAAAGTCAAAGATCATGAATTGTACACAAAAAAGATAATAAATTTATTTATTAAACATTTAAATCAAATAAACAATAAGATGCTCTAATAGATTTAAAAAAATGTTTTAAAGTCTCTCCAGAAGCTGAAAATATGCTGATTTAAATATGAATGAAATATGACTACATATGAAAAAATTTCTGTATGAATTGACATTGATCCAAGGTAATTCAATCACTTTTCTAACATTCTGCTTCTTGAATGAGTTTTTAATGTCTAGGTATTATACCTAGGATTAAATTGTTAAAAAAGTTCAAGAATATTGTCGAAACCAGTCATTGTCATAACTTTTGTTTTAGAAATACTCGAGGGGGTTTTGATTTATTTTTCCAAAAAGTCTCCCATAAATCAAAATCTGCATGAATAGAGGTTTAATGTGAAGATAGGAATGATAGATATCCAGATATTTCTGAAGATAGATTTGCCTATCCTAGTTAGCTTAGTTAGGTTGGAACTGCAAACGCCCCATACAAACCAACATTTTTCAAACCAACAGCTTTCTTAATTTTATATAACTAATAATAATTAGATATTAAAGATAGCGAGTGATTATCATGAATGGTTTGCTTTCCACATTTTCTAAGCTTTAGTTATTTTACATTTAAAATCACAGCTAATTAAAAAGTAATTTTCTAGAAGCTTTTTTTTTTCCATTGTCAACTTCAAAATTCTAAAATTTGAGATATATCATATTGCTTAACTTGGAGTCTAATTTTTAATTTTTGTTAATGTTGAATTGAAAGAAAACTCAGTCATCAACTTTAAAGAGTCATTTGCTAAAAAAAAATGCCCAGACTTTTTTGTTTTTTAACCCAACAAGTACAACAGACATTGATTAGTTTTGCTTGACCAATAGAAAGATAATTTATCAGCTAAAATTGAAAAGTTCTTACTTTTATTAGTTTCAGAAATAAGATCTCCTCAAAAGTTTTATCACAACACTCTATAAGTTTATTTTGTGTGTTTTCAGAAATGTATGTGTCATTTTTACGGGTTGATGTTAAATGATCTTGTGTAAGCTACATAAAATCCTACAAAATTCAAATATCATTTCTTTCATTCAACAATTTGTTTCCTACAAAAATCAAATTTCATTTGTTTCATTCAACAATTTGTTTCCTACAAAAATCAAATATCATTTGTTTCATTCAACAATTTGTTTCCTAAAAAAATCAAATAACATTTGTTTCATTCAACAATTTGTTTCCTACAAATTCACTTTTTGATGATTCTCCAATATTATAAGAGATAATATATTTTATATTAAATTATTGTATTATAGTTGATTCCCTTATTATTGTATTATAATTGATGATTCTACTGACAATATTATAGGAGATTCTCCTATTATTGTATTATAGTTGGTTCTACTGAAAATAGAATCAACTTATAAAATCCTTTTATAAAATCCTTTTTAATTGAAGCTTAAGTTTGAAGATTAAAATATATTTCAAAAAATAAAAATGTAATATTTTAATTGTTTACATTTATAGAAAATTAAAATAGAAAATGTTTATACAACTCTGTGGCAAAACTTTTATTAATAGTATTAAGTTAATACTATTAATAAAAGTTTTGCCATTATTTGCAATGCTATTATAGTTATGCCAAAAGTTTTGCCATAACATTTTATGACATTTAACTTTTACATTCTTATTTTATTTAGCAGGTTAATAATTGATCTAATGAATAAAATAAGAATGTAAAAGTTAAGATTTTTTATAGTTTAACCAATTTTTCTTAACTAGTTTTTCATGCTGATTCTGAAAATCATAATCATTTTTTTTCATTTTAATTATTTAGCCTTCTACTTCAATTTTAATAAAAGTGAACATATTGACAATAAAAGGCATTGTTAAAATAAGATGAAATTATTTTTATTATTAAATATAAGAAAAGTAGAAAACTAGAAATCTTTTTCTGTTTAATTTATCAATAATATATCTTATCATTTATAAGTAATAAAAAAAATTAAGCATTGTATATGAAAATAACTCATACAGTTTGTTATTTACTATTGAAAATGGAAAATAACTATAAAAGTCATATGTGATAGAGATTGCTGCGTGAACTTTCCTTATAGAACATCTAGGTTATATGCGTGTTCTTCGGTAGACATAAGATGGAGGTTTGTATTTTTATATCAACAATCATGTATTTAAACAAAATAGACTTCCGCGACAATGACCTACAGTGTATCCCTAAAATAAAGAACCTCATTTTTCGAACTTTTTTTTCATTTTAACATATCTCTATCTATTTCAATAATGTCTACTTCACAGCTAAATAGGCTGCCTTGTAACTTTAATCGAGCTAAAACAGAACTCATCTTGCACACCTGATGTAAAGTTTGCTGCTCTTCCATTGTTATCCATTTGTTTTTGTTGCTGATTTCAACTATATTCCATAGTTTCAACTTTTTGAACAAATAACTGGACAATAATTCTCCAAAATATTTTTAAACTATGGGAACCTTCATTTTTTATATGATTTAAATAATTAAGTATACATCTACTGTTGAAATTAAATGGATTTTTTCCAAAGCTTTCCAACTGTAACAACTTAATTAGAAAGTTAATACTAATCATATTCCATCATCAACCAAACACATAATACTTTTCTCTTTTTTGAAGTTCTGAGGCTAACTTTTGCCATAATACTCTAGCAAGAATGATACAATCATTCAACCTCTTTGAGGTATACTTATTAACTGCTTTTAGAATTTTTTTAAACTAGCTATTCACTGCGTTATAGAGTAAAGCAGAAAATTTCCAAATTTGATCACCCAGTTTGTTTTTTATAAAGCCTTTTAGGTAGCGGTGTTCCTTTATACTAACTATTTATCTTTAGAATTGTTAAAACTTGAGAATTTAACTGAACTTCTACTGACTGGCACTTTAAAAGAAGATTTATTCTTGACTTCATTAAAGAAAAGTGAAATAAAAAATGAAATCTTGAAAAGCCTTCTTGATAGCTTAAATAACAATTAAAAATAAATAAAAAAAAGGAAATTAGGATATTTTGAAGCAATCTGTCTTTTTACTAATTTAAAACGTTTTTTTAGAAAAAGACTTCAGATAAAACTTTTTTTTTTCTAAAACGCAACGATTAAAAACCAAATTTATCCAATCAAAATTTGAATAGCATAAATTTGAAAGAAAAGTTGCGTAACTTAATACGCAAAGAAACTTTTGCAAAGACTTTTGCAAAATTTTTTATATCTTTAAATTTTTAAAATAGAAGTAGAAGGTCAACCAATTAGCAAAAACTAAATTGTTTTTTAAACTTTTCTCAAAAAATTAATAAAGAATAACTGGTTAAACAAGAAATATAGAATTTTAGCTTTCCCCCCCCCCCCCCCTAATAATAAAGACGCTTAGGTTATTTGAATATAACTGGGCACAAAAAGACTGGGTAATAAGTACAGCCCAAGGCAAAAAATTATATAGCCACGGGCTATGAGTGTTGACGGCATACAAGTTTACAATAAAAGTATATTGCTATATAAAAAAGCCATAATATTGTTAGTTTATGCCGTAAAATCAGGTCGTTTGTGGCTTAGCTACAAACCAATCTGCAATGACCGATCTCTTTTTTTATTCCGTTTTTTTTTAGTTTTATGAAATCGCTTTTAAAGCCGATTTTACACAGCAAATAAAATTATCTTAATTATTTATATTAATTTTACTTTAAAAAAGCCTTAGCCACAATGGCTATACCCTAGACCCGCGCCTGTGTATCTGTCCACTATAAGACATGTACTCTACGTAGTTAAGGAGAGATCCGAAGAAATATATGATCCGAAGAAATATAGTGCAAAACCGCGGAACTAGCATTTTGTAATACCGCGTATCTACGGTAAATTTTTTTTACAAGAAATTTAAAACTTTATTTATTTTTTATTTTAACTGATTTTGGGTTCATTTTAGTAAAAAGAATATTATTCATGTTTTTTGTAATCTCAACAATAAATATTTAGTGTTAAAATTAACAATATCCAAATATAGTAGCCTATTCTAGTTACGCGGATTTGCACTATCCTCGATGATGTAGCGTTTTGGCCCTTTCGTTTTCAAAATATGCCATTTTGTTTTATGTGCGTTTTAATTGGTTTATTTTCACGAAGCTCTATGTTTTATGGTATAATAAGCTGCTACATTGACTAATTTATGGATAACATGCAAAGGAATGTTGCTACATCGACTGAGGGTTTGGGTTGTGGCAGGTATAGATCAATTGATGTGGCAGCACTCTCCTACATTTTTTCCCAAATCAGTTATATATATGGTCTTCGTTTTTTTGAAAAATCAAAACCTCATTTTGAGTCATAGTATCTTTCGCTTACCATGTTTTATTTTATTTACAAATATTCATTAATTTAATATCTATGAGTTTAAGATTTTAACTAATTACTTTGTGGCAGCAGTTATATAAAAGCTGAAACCTTTTTGATTTGGTAATTTATTCAAACGATTATAAAGAGATAATGAAAGTAAATTGGTAATTTATTCAAACGACTATAAAGAGATAATGAAAGTAAATTGGTAATATATTCAAACGACTATCAAGAGATAATGAAAGTAAATTGGTAATATATTCAAACGACTAAAAAAAGAGATAATGAAAGTAAAAAATTGGTATGAGAGAAAACTAATCTGAAAATTTTGATTTTAACGTTTTTAGTGTTTACGGAAAGATAAAAGGTTTTTATCCATTTATTGAATATTTTGATGCTGTAAACATGGTAGCTTTTTACTTTCAAACAAAAGAGATATTTTTGGAATGTAAAATACTTAGCACATTTGTTTCACCTGTTTTCATGACGCTGCCCCGTCGCATTTTATGTATTTTAGTGGTAGTTTTATATTGTTTTATACTTTGATTGAAAAAAGATTTATGAAAAAATAATAAATTGTATAAGAAAATATTAAATTCTACTTTTTATGGGGCCCAAGTTGGGAGCTTTATGAGTATCAGTAATTTCTTTTATAAACAAATATATACTATCAGAAAAAAGAACTACTATTCTGAAATTAAATAAATAATAGTTAACCAGAAAATTCTAGAAAAAATATTTTCAAAATAGACAAAAAAATGATCAATTTTTAAATTTAAAAGACAAAGTAGTTGCGAATTTAAATTATTACCATAGTTCTTATAGTTTAGAAGCTTAAAATCCAATCATTCAAAAGTTGAAACTCTATTTCATTAAAACTCGAAATTCATAACTTTAAAACTTGAAATTCTCAACTTTAAAACTTGCAATTCAATCATTTAAAAGTTGGAAACTATGGAAAATTACTTGAGTGATTTATTTTGTTATATATTATAGCCACTGCATCATAATCTCTCAACTCTTTGAATTTATTACTATTTTACATTAATGTTTACAAGCTATATTTCATCTAAGAAACTCCTTTTTTTTTCCTTTTTTTTTTTCAAAATTCATATTAAATATAACCAAATTGTTTTACACTCCTAATACCTTATTATGCTATCTAAGAATATTCAGTTTGGCTCTCTTTCTGACCTAAAGCTTGACCAAACATTATTGGACAAGAATTCTAATTTACTATATTCTCTTGAAACTACATCAAGTCCACGAAATTCAATTGTAGATCTAAATAATCCCCAAAATTCAATTAATTGTAAATTCTATGACACCATAGATTTCAATAAAAAAATTAATCATAATTTAGATCTTTAGATTCATCTCAATGTTGCTTCTTTACCATATCACATTGATGATCTCTGTAGCTTTATTAGCACTCTGAATACATTACCTGTAGCAATAGGTATTACTGAGTCAAATTCGTATGTAAATGATACAAATACAACAAACTTATCTATAAATGGTTTTAACATAACATTGCTCCACTGAGGCTAAAAAAGGGGGTGCTCTTCTATATCTAAATTCTAATTTAAACAACATAGTTCGCAACGACCTAAAGATCTACTCTTCCAAATGTCTTGAATCCATTTTTGTTGAAACTATAAAGCCTCACTTAAAAAATATAATAGTTGGTTGCATATATCGACATTCATCTATGAATCAAGACGATTTCACTAATAATTATTTAACTCCACTCTTAGATAAGTTAAATATTAAAAAAAATATATATTTTTCTTATGGAGGATTTTAATATGGATATACTAAAATATAATGAATCAAATCCTATATCTAACTACCTTGACTCGCTTATTTCGTTTTCATTACATCCTGTTTTCCATTACATTTCTTTTCATTAAATCCTGTTATAATTCTACCAACACGTATAACAGCTAAATCACAAACACTTATTGATAAAATTTTTATAAACTTCAATTCACCTGATCAAATCTCTGGCAATCTTACTACTTCAATATCTGATCATATGGCTCAATTTATCTGCATCCCTAGAAAAGGGATGGGATCTCTATATTAAAAAAGATAATGATGTAAATCAATTTATCAGATTTCTTTTAAAGACATTTGAAAACCTATTATATTAGCATGCTCCATACAAAAAACTAATTAAGCAGTAAACTAAACATCAAAACCATGGATCACCAAACTTAAATCTAGTTCCATTAAAATCAGGCTATATAAAAAATGAACAAAATGTAAAGATATCAGTACTAAAAATTAACAGTTCTCTAAATTTAAATTTTATAGAAACAGAATCAGCAATCTACTAAAAGTTAGTAAAAAAATCCTATTACACAACCTGTTTAAGTAAAAATTTAAACAGTATTAAGATATACATGGAAAGGGATAAAAGGAATCATTAATATAAAACCTTCCTTCTATAATTCAACTCTTAATCTTAAATTGAAAGAAAATATTATCACAGATCAAACTACTGTATCGAATATGTTAAACAACTTTTTTGTTACTGTCCAAAAAAAAATTCAAAAATAAATCATACCTTCGACATCCAAATTTACTGACTATATCAGTTCTCCAAATTCTAAATCGTTCTTTATTGATCCTGTCACAGAGAATTAAATCTCTAATCTTATTAAAACCACCCTTGGAATTGGAAAAAACTTTGGTCTTAATAGCCTTCCTTTATTCCTTCTTAAACTTATTCCAGACATAATTTCTAAACCTCTAAGTGTTATTATAAATAACTCATTTCAAAATGGTTTGTTCCCAGATGCTTTCAAAGTTGCTAAAGTCATTCCGATATTTAAAAAAAGGTTCTACAATGGATATGTGCAACTACCGCCCTATCTTTCTTCTTTCAAACCTAAGCAAACTCACTCACTTATTAAAATTACTGAGTCTATTAGAAAAGCTCTTGACGATAAAAACTTTGCATGTGGTGTCTTTGTAGATCTACAAAAACCTTTTGATACAGTAGATCATTCTATCCTACTCAAGAAATTAGAATATTATGGAATCAGAGGAATACCTCTTAAATGGTTTATTACATATCTTTACAACAGATCTCATTTTGTCTCAGTCAATGACTCAAAATCTACTCAAATAAATTGTTCCAATGATGTCCCTCAAGGCTCAGTATTAGGACCACTATTTTTTTTCTCTAAATTAATGACCTTAACTCAATTAAGTTTGCACCTTCTTATCACTTTGCTGATGATACTAACTTGCTCATTATCAACAAACCTTTAAAAAAAATTAAAAAATTCATTAATCATGATCTTGCCAATTTAGTTCAGTGGCTCCGCTCAAATAAGCTTTCTCTCAATTGTAGCAAAACTGAACTGGTCATATTTAAATGTAATAAAACAAAAATCAATAAAAATTTAAACTTTAGATTAAGTGGCCAGAAAATCATTTCTGTAAACTCTATCAAATATCTCGGAATTATAATTAATTCCAACCTATCGTTTGTGTCCCATATTAAAGACTTAGCCATAAAACTGAGCAGATCAAATGGAATGCTGGCAAAAGTTTTTCATTATGTCAATCTGGAAACACTATTAAAGATATATCATGCCATTTTTGACTCACATATACAATATGCTTGTCAAATATGGGGGCAATCTCAACAGCAAGCAGTTTTAAGGATATCACATCTTCAAAACAAAGCTTTAAAAATAATACATTTTCAGAATTACAAATTCAATCCTAATGTGCTTTACCTTACTTCTAAGATCCTTAAACTATGTGACCTTGTTCGATTCTTGAATTGCCAGACAAACTGGCAATCATCAAAACAAAAACCTACCTCTTACCTTCAACAATTTCTTTCAAAAAAATGCAAGTAACCGTTACTATCTTTGATCAATTGATAATCTGAATCTTGCAGTCTTAAAACATCGTTCTGTTACTTATGGATATAAGTCCATAAAAAACCAAAGTATGAAATCTTGGAATAACCTTCTCTATGACCTAAAAGCTCTCCATTCAATCTATATTTTTAATAATAACCTATTCCATTCTTTCCTAACCAAATACAGTTAATAAATCCAAAGATATGTATTTGTATTTGAGTGTTTGTGATACACACGTGTGAATAAGTGGTGAGTATATATGTATGTATGTGTATATGTATGCATGGATGTGTATGTCTGTATGTGTATTTGTATATATTTATATGTGTATATGTGCATGTGTATGTAAGTATATATATATATATATATATATATATATATATATATATATATATATATATATATATATATATATATATATATATATATACATATATATATATATATATATATATATATATATATATATATATATATATATATATATATATATATATATATATATATATATATATATATATATATATATATATATATATATGTATATGTGTGTGTATATATGTATATATATGTGTGTATGTGTATATATATATGTGTGTGTGTGTTTATGATTATTGTAATTATTTTTATTTCTGTTATTTTTTTATTTATTTTATTTTTATTATAACCATTGTACTTTTATCATTGTATTGTTATTACTGTTACAACTACAACTTTTATTATTATCTTTATTAGTATTTTTACTCCTTCAACTTTTAATGTTCGTTTTGTTACTGCTGTGGATGATTAATATTACTATTTGCATTAATCAATATATTTATTAGCTTTTATTTACAAGGTTTTTGCTTAAGACTAGTGAATGTACTATTTGTAAACTTCCGTGAATGTAACAACTGTTTCAGAATAAATATGAATTGAATTGAATTGGATCATACTTTTTTATTTATTAAAATTTTTTATAACATTTTCAATAACTATTTATTTTTAAATTAGATACATATAATTTAATATGTAGTCATAAATATGTCACGTGAGTCTAGCTTTATAGAAGTAATACAGGAAATCAAGTATAGGTATAAATATAGAAAAAGAATAGGTATAAATATAAAAAAGATATAAATATAAAAAAAAAAAATAGGTATAAATATAAAAATATATATATAAAAAATATAGATATCTATAAAATTTCTATAAAAATATAGAAAAAGATTCAACAGTAATAAAAATTAACAAATATCACAGTATATAAATAATATTATAGTAAATGTAATAGTCAAATAAAAAAAAGAATATTTAAACCTTAACTACCCATTACAATATTTTTAAACAGTAGGGTGTCCCAAAAATATATCATAAATTGAATTTCGATATGCGGAATACTGCATTTGGCATCATTTTATCTATAAATATCATCAAAAAAAAATTAAGTCTCTAGCTAAAGCGAAAGATTATTTAGGTGATTTTACTTTTATTTTATTAAGTAAAATTTAACTTAAAAATGACATTCATATTATTCCGATTACAATTGTTACCTAAACAAACAAAAAAATTGGTGCGTGTTAAACAAACAAATATGCTTGTCGTAAAACCTAGAAGTGATTTTTTTTTACAAAATAAATCATCCATTTTAAAAAGAAATTTATTTTAAATGAAACAAAATAAACATCAAATAATTTCAAGAATTCAGGCGCATACGCAAATACAGTATTTTTTAACGTTTTAGGTTAAACTCCAAACATATATGTTTATACTTATGTCAAATAAGCATGATTTGCAAAAAATTGCAATGGTTGGAGCCTACCAACTAGTTGATGCATTATTTTTTTACTATTCTAAACTTAATCTAGATTCATCGATCAAGTGTAATATTGACACAAAAATCTTTTAAAGTTCGAAAATTATAAACAATAAAAAGTTTGACCCCCCCCTCCTCCTCCTCAATTTGAAGGGATCACTCATTTTTCTTAAACATCAAAAAATCACTTTTTTCAAATATCAAAAAATAATATTGTAATATAACATAAACTAATCAGATTCTAATCAGATATTTTAACTCCGGGATATCATAAGAAAGCAGCTTGTTTAACATATTAACAAGCTAGTCTTAACTTTAGTTTTCATATCCTTTTCAGCACGAGGTAAAATGACTTGTTGCGGAGACAGATACCAAGTATGACGCATAAGACTTTGGTAAAGAACCTTTCTTATTGCTGCAAATTCTTTGAAATCGTCTTCTGTTTGTAGCTTAAAAGCAATATCGAACGCCATTAAATCATTCGAAAGTGCTTGAGAAGCATTTGGGCTTTTTAGAAATAAGAGTCCATGAAAAAATACAATGTAGTTGGTTGCAACTTTCAGATAGTTAATTGTATTTTTTCCAACTGTTTCGGAATCAGCAGGGTGGTACATTTTAGTCATCTGAATAACCAGTAAGTATATACAGTCAGCTATAAATCTTGCTTCACGATGAGCTCCAGGCTGTTTAAATGAATATTCCCAATTGTATCTCTTTAAAATCTTAGTATCGAAATGTACCACAATTTTCAAACCTCTTATTTTATCTATGTTTTCTTCTCTAATTATTTGTGCCTCAGACTCCACAGCATTATAAGTTTTCCTGTTTAGAGTTGATCTTGATATCAACATATTATCAATATTAACTCCACCAGCTTTGTAAAGAGAAGACAAAAGACACCTACCCGGCCTGACTCCAATCCCAAATCTGGTCATAATTGGAATCCAGTTGTTAAGAATATCTTCCATACTTAACTGAAGGCAAACTTTAATGTCATTCTGAAACCTTTTCTGCTTTTTCTGGACTTTATTTTCTGGTAAATATAGATTGTCGCACTCAGTTTGATTGTCACTATCTGTGCTTGAAAAGTCACCGTCCGAATAGCTACTCTCCTTTTTTTTTTATCTTCATGTCTTTGGATTTCCTCAAACATCTTAATTTTTTTTTTATGTGCTCTGTGAGCATTTTCACAAAATTTATTGTCCATGTTCCCGAATTTGACCATTTCTACTATCATACAAAGCCTCAAGAATTTTATGTCTTCCTTCTTTGCCTCGTCATCCCTATTTTTATCACTTTTTATTAAATAAAATATGTTTGTTTTATTAATAGAGAAAAGAGCACTGCCCTCTTTCAAAAAAGTGTTCAACTTATTTTTGTAGATACCCTCTGGTAGTTCTAGTGTTTTTAGCATTTTTTAAGTATGGTATTCCATGACTTTCTTGGCGATCCTGATCTTGATAGTTTGCTCCATTACAATGGAAACATCGTTAAACCCAGCCTGCTCCCATAAATTGACAAGCTCTCTCAGAATACAGACACCAGTAATTACCTGCTTGGAGTTCTCTCTGCACACTCCATCAGCAAACCTGGATCATCTTAAATACTTCTTCCCGGAATTGATGTTGATCTGTGTGGTGTTGTTAATATTAAACTTGTAAAAAATGTAATGCTTTTGTTATTTAACTTCATATTTACTTATTACTTTTTTTGAGATTAAGCCAGTAATGCCTTCCAAGTATTTCTCCATTTGTTGGAGAATTATTAGGGGCAAAACTCTGTAAAGGGAACCCTAGCAAATAAAATTGTCTCCTCTTCCTTGTTGCTTTTGACGCATCATCAATATCTGTTCTCAGTGAATGAGCGTGACAATTTATGTCTAGAGACATTTGCTAAAATCAATTTATTTAATTTAAAAAGTCCGCATTAGACGCATTTAGTTGTAGCTGATTGAATCTTGATTATAGTATACAACTAGTAAATATGTTTAATATACAAATTCAAACCTTTTAGATAATTTTTTCTGGTGAAAAAATTTGACTTATTATATATTTTTGGGACACCGTGTAAAATAGTTCTCTTCAAGACGTGTTATTTTATTAACATTTTTGCTTGTGGGTTTATAAAAACTCAAATAGCGTATACACTTTCAAAAACTTTTTTATACTTAAAAAAAAAATTTTTTCAGTCTTTTAAAACTGGCTTTGTAATATTTTTGTTTAAGTTCTTTTTTCAAATATAATTTTCAAATACAATTTAAAACTCTTTTACTATTACTAATACATGACATTAAAAGCACTATTACGAGTCTTTAAAATGATTTGACTTTAAATAAAAAGAAGATTTTTTGAAAGAGTTAATTTAATTTAGTTTAAAATTTGAGAAAAGCTTTGAGACGTATTTACATTTGAGAAATGTAAGGGGGTTTTCATAAAGTATGTGTAGTATTTTGATTTATACTCCTCAAGCTAATTGTCTAGCGGAGTACCTCATAACATTGTACGCACATTTAACCAGTATTCTCCTTTCTGAGCACCCTGGTCTTTGTACGGGTTGAGATTGTTGGGGATAAAGAAGATAATTTAGTGAAAGGCAGATATATTAGAGTTAGAAAGATAGCATTGAGAAAGACAGATCAGTCATTTAAGAAACACAGGAACTAGAAAACGCCAAGGTCGAACTTTATTTAGTGTATGTTTTTTTTCGAACACGAATACGACAAAAGAAGTTACTAAAAGTTGTACGCATTTATTATCTTTTTATGTCGTAAAGTACGTACGCGTTTTTTAACAAAAATGACCACAAGTTACATATTTTTGAAAAGACTTTTGTATTTTGAAGACTTTATTAATTGTGGTTCTAATTCTGTAAAAAAGTGTAATATAAAAACCCATAATATAAAAATCCTGATATAGCCACTAAATAAATTTTTCTTCAACGAAAAATATAACTATATCATTTTCTCAAGACACATGATTATTCATGGACCAAGTCTTTAAATAAATGCGGCTAAGTTGAGTTAAGCAATAAATTTAGAAATTACGATAAAATTTAACGCTTTTTTAACTACATATATGGGCCCCATCTGGGCTAGCTTTTGAATACAAATTTGTATTCAATGGCTAAGCCACATAGAGCCCATATTGAGCCCATATATAAAATCCACATAGGGTCCACTTGGCTAAACCCATATGGGCCCGAATAAGACGTGTTCGCTGGGTTAAAACCAGATAATGTAATAACTTAAAATATGTTTCTTTCATTTTGAATAATAAGCTTGGTATTTTAAAGCTTCATTTTAAATTTGAGATTTTTGATGCTTCTTTTTTATATGTCATTTTTCTTCTGTCAATAATTATTTTTTTGTTTGTCATTTTGTTTGTCAACAAAATTTTTTAGATTCAATCAGTATTTTGAATGAAAAAATGTAGAAATTAACATTGTACATAAAGGATTGTCCATAAATTACGTCAAGCTTTAAGTGGGTGTGTGGGTGTGTGTGTTTGTGTGTGTGTGGGGGGGGGTAGGTAACTTTGTGACTATTTGTTACGAGGGGATAAGGGGTTTCTGATTTTTTGTGACGCAACATTTTTTTTTTAAGTTTTAAATTTAGAGAAGACTTTCTTTTAATTAAAAGAGTATCTGACCAATCCATAACCCTCAGTTGACGTATCTACACGTTGATAGTAAAATCAACTGCGCCTAAATCTTACTTAGTCGATGTGTACACTTCGTTAAAGGAGTAAATACAGCCTGTTAACGGACTGTTACAGCCGTACTTTTAATGTACTGTAACGAACAACTGTTACAGTTCGTTACAATATAGTATTGGATTGAATGGGCAATCGGATCAGCTGCAATTTAAGTTAGTTGGCCCAACAAACAGGTTGATGTTGTATTGGTATATAAGCAGCAAAAAAAAACTAATCTTATAGCAGTGTTTCTAAATAAAAAAAATTAACCAAGATAATACCTAATAAAATGACTGATCAATCAAATTAGCCAATAGTAAAAAATGCAGCTAAAAAAATGATGTATCTTTGACTGCCTGTTTTAAGAGCTTTTCAACACTATCATTTTAACTGTTTATTTCTCATATTTTTTTCTTTGTTTCTTCGTTCTTTAAACACTCTTGGTTGCATCTTAAAATACTAAACAATGCTCCGTGCTTGCATCTTATGATACTCAAGTTAGAGTCAAATCAGCTCAGTGTATTCATTTTCAATTGCAACCTACTATGAAATTGTTGTAATAATCCTGGAAATGATCCTGAAAACAGTGGTTTTTGCTCAGATAAAACTCAATATTTTTCGGCCAATTGTTATCGCAACAAACTAGATCTTCCTATATTTATGAACGGTAATGTACTTCATGAGTCATTTACCCTCCGTCTTCTAGCATTAATCTTTACTTCTGGTCTTTCTTGGAAACCATATATTGAATCTCTTTGTCGTACACGCCACTTTCTTACTCCAAATTCTATTATTTATTTCCATAAATCTCAAGTTCGCCCTTGTATGGAATACTGTTGCCATATCTGGGGTAGATCTTTAAATGATACCCTTTCTCTTTGAGATATTTCAAAATCGCATTTTAAACATACATTCGCAGCCCTCGATGATTGTCACACCCAGAGCCGCCGAGAGCTGTCACGCCACCTGGGACAGCAATCCTGATTGGCGCCCTTTATTTATCAAATTTTCTATATATTATATATAAAGAACTTATTTTTCTTTTTTTCTTTTTTATAGGTACCTACATTTCATTTGGCGCCCTTTGGATATCTGCCGCCCGGGACCAACTGTCTCGGTGGTCCCCCTTCCTCTCGGCGGCCGTGGTCACACCGTCGTAATATTGCTTATCTTTCTCCTCTAAATAATAGACGCTGCTCTAAAGAGCTAGCGTCTCTTGTGCCATCTACTAAAATTCATTTTTGTATTACTCATCATTCAAATAAGTCTTATTCTTTTACTGTGACTGTTTCTAATTGCTCTAAAAATTATTATTTGTCTAGTTTTTTTTCTCGAACATAAGTTCTATGAAATTCACTACTTTTGTCTTTTTCCTGATTCGTATAATTTTCAATTTTTTTAAGTCGTCTTTTAATTGTTACCTTGCTTTATAAACTTCATCTTTTCTCTTCCAGTAACTTGCAATTCTATTAGTGGTTGCTTGCAGCCTTGTTAGAAAAGAAGATAATAGAAAAAAAAAATTGAAAAAAAATTAAGTTCAATTTAATAATTTTATTTAATGAACTTTAAGTCAATAATTGTTGGCAGTGCAAAGTAGTTATAATCGATGAAATCATTATTTGTTTTTATTAACTACAAATTTAGCTACTGTTTCGTTGGTTTTTATTAAGTAGAGATGTCAATGTTTTAGGCCTATTTGGCTACTTTTTTCCATATACTGTAAACCATTTGGCCGAATAATAAAATTGTAAAAAAAAGCTGAATAAGCCAAATTTAATAGTGGATGAATATTGAAAACCGTATCAGTAATAAATTATAATCAATATTTTATTTGCAATTGAATTGATGTCTTATTTTTAACAAAATTAGTTTTTGTCTGTCTCTTTTTTTCACAGGTGTTTTAAAAAGGTGATATGTGGAACTACGTCAGAATAATAATTTGTATTTAACAATTCACAAAATTTTTGTGTACAGTGATGGAAAAAGTAACAAATATGTGGACTAAACATTTAGAAAAATACATTTCATTTACATCAATTGATGATAATTAAAATGACTGGAAAAAAGAATAAATACAGAAATGACTAGTTTGAATTTATGTTCAAAAAAAAAAAAGAAAATTCAATGTTTATTAAATAACCACTTATAAAAAAAACATAAAACAATAACAGTAACAATTTTTATCTATTACTTCATAAAATATAAATTAATCACTAAATTTTTATTAGATTTAAATCTGGTCAATCCGATTTGGCCAGATCTAACCTGGCCAGTTGTGCTGGCCAATCAAATTTTCTTATACCATGATTTTGGAACAATCTATTTTTAATAAAAGCTGCATAATTTAGATTGTTATCTTTATGAGATATCAAAAGTTATGCTCAGCATAAAAAATTATGTTTACTCCTAGTTACTCTTGAAATCTTTTTATTCTATGTTTTTAAGTTGTTGAAAATCTATGAGCTCAGCAGGGATGCATTGTGATAACCATAATGACCTAAGTTTTAAACTGAGGCAGCCACAATTAGAGGTTTGAAAGCGAGGGGCAGCAGTGGTTCTTCATTTGACTAAATATAGAGAGGAGTTGCCTACCGCACCACCACCCCTTTTCTTACACATTTGGCATTACTGTTAACCAGAGTCAACACACATGTTTAAAAAGTAATAACAGTTGAAATTTAAAGAAAAAGAAAAATTTACCATTTCTGCATTTATTATTTTTTCCACTAAAATTCTGCTTTTAACAAAGTTGTTAGTAGCATAAAAAAAAAAACGAGGACTCGAAGATATGATAATTAATGCTTGTTTTAAATAAACAAAAAAAGTAATATTACTATCATCAGCTGTTTTGAATAAAATATATACTTTCTTAATGTTTAGGTCATGTTTTTATTATTTTTCCCACCACTCTATATTAGTTACTGCTCTAAGAAATCCTAACGGTCTAATTATAACTCAAATATTACCAAGAAACCAATATAAATGTTTATGCCTTAACAGTTATGTATTATTGGACAGAGCTGGCTTCAAACCACAATCCTTCAGTTCTAAACAAAGAACTTTAACCACTACACAACGGCTGGTGTATTTAATAATCATTGCACAATTTAATGTAGCCATTAGTTAACAACGCGTGTTATAACACTATCTACTTGAAAATAAAGCCAAAACGTCCACAGAGTATTTACCATATGCACCTTAATGATGCAAAATGTAAAAGTTTCCTGCAGCTATGAATCCTTAAGAAATCTTATGAAAGTTGAAACCTCAAAAAAAAAAAGAAATATTTGATATCATAGACAAAGTTTATTATTACTAAAAATGCCACATACAGTAATTTTGGTAAATACCAAATACCTAGCATTCAGCTACGCTTTTAGCCAAAGCAGAACACTTTTAGCCAAAGCAGGATACTTTTAGCCAAAGGACACTTTTACATTTTGCATCTTTAAGGTGTATGTGGTGAAAACAAACAAAAAATACTTGTCCAACATGGGTTTTATATTCCAATTAATACTACACAAAACCCACATAAGAAGCCATGCAATTTTTTTTACTGGGAAAGCCTGCTCTAACCATATATGCATCATCGGCAAGGAATGAAGCATAAACCTTCTTGTTAAATGCTATTCCATGGTGCTCTTTGGTATAGTTGTTAGGAATTCTTGGAGCATCTAAATACCTTATTAAAAAATGATTATACTGATGGCTATTTATTAGATGTTAACTTATTTAAATTTATACTTATGTCAATTAAGGATGTTTTGCAAAAAAATGTAATGATCAGATATTAGTTGATCCTTTTTTATCACGAATCTAACTTAATTAAAAAAACTGAAAAAAAAATTAAATTTCGTAGACTAATCTCTTAGCGTTCAAAAAAATAGACCTTTAAAAATGTGTAACCTTTTCAAATTGAGAGGGGTTCAAACTTTATTTATTATTTTTGAATGAATTGAATGAAATTTAAAGTTAATTGATAGTAAAGTATTTTATCAACTCGTTCTTTTCACGTGTGAGGCAGTTGTTCCCAAAATTTTATGGTCAATAAATTTTTTAATGTCAGATTAAATGGCGGTCAATTTGTTTTTCAAGCTTGTGTTTAAATCTACAAAATTTTCAAAATTTAGATAAAATGTTCAATATTTTACCTTTGACTGAAAATGGGGAAAAGCGTTAGACCACAACGGATATTTTGGTGCTTTACTAATTGATCTACTAACGCCTTTAATTGCATATTTCATGTGTTACTAACCACCAAACAAGATGCCTATTGTTTGATTCCAAACAGTTAAATGTTTATGTTTTCTTACCTAATGAATAGAAAAAAATGAGTAATAATAAACTATGATTCTCGGACCTCTATTATTTAACATTTTTTTATTTGATTTTTTTTTTTTTTTTCCTGACATTGAAATTGCTGGTTATGCAGATGACAATACTCCATATTGCACAAGAAAAAGCGTTACTTCTGTAACAACCAACAGCCGAAAATCAATTGTTAATATGGTTTGAAAATAGTGAAATGAAGGCAAATCTTGAAAAAAAAAAAAAAAAAAAACCCTACCATTAGCAAACATAGTAATTTTAAAGTTACTACTTCTAATTTAACAATTAAAAGATCAAAAAATGTTATATTACTCGGAATAAAACTCAAAAACATACTTTCCTTCGATGAGCATGTGAACACTTTATGCAAGAATGCCAGTAGAAAAGTGAACGCACTTTCAAGATTCGCATCATATATGTCTTTCAAATAACGTAAACTTATACTTTCTGCATTTATAACTTCAGACTTTTTATACTGCCCACTTATATGGATGTTTCGCAGTAAGAAACTAAATAAGCACATAAATTGAATCCATGAGAGAGCTTTAAGAATTATCTACAGAGACTATGAATCTCCATTTAAAACTCTCTCACTAAACAGCTTTTTAAGTTTCTTGAATCAAATCTGAGATATATAAATTCCACCAATATTTGTTCAACAAGATATAAATTAGAATCTCTCTCGTATTTAGGACCTAAGGAATAGGATAGGAATTATAAGGATTGGAATCTCTCTCGTATTTAGGACCTAAGGAATAGGATAGGAATTATAAGGATTGGAATCTCTCTCGTATTTAGGACCTAAGGAATAGAATAAGAATAATAAGGATTGGAATCTCTCTTGTATCTAGGACTTAAAATTTGGAAATAATCCCGAGTGTTAAACATCATCATCTTTAAAGGAATTTAAACATAAAATAAAAAACTGATTCCGAAGCAAAGCCAATGCAAAATATGTATGATTTTGTTAAGATGTAGAATACATTAATAAACTAAAGTAAAATGAAATCTTTATATTTTTGTTAATTTTTGCCGCTCTAATTGGCTTTTTTTATTTATTAATGTATTTATCAAGTAACTTACCGATATACATTTATAACGATATTTATTGTTGAAGAACAGTCAGCTTGACTGACTATTTTCGATTTCTGAACAATCTTCACTTCAATTGAAGTGTCAGTTGACTTAAATTAGCCAATTATAGAGCTATCTTTGTAACAACCATATGTGTTATTTATTGATTTGAAATTTATTTAACTATAAATAAATTTCAAATCAATAAATTACCCCTTGTAGTATAAAATTTGTCCTCGATAAACATTACTCTTTTTTATATTCTATAACTTTAGGGGTTTCTTAAGGTTCAATCCTTGGCCCTACACTCTTTTTAATTACCTTAAAGAACTTAAAAAATAATCTAGATCTTAGATATTTATGAACAGTAATGTACTCGATGAGAACAATTACCCTTCATCCTCTAGGATTAACTCTTACTTCTGATCTTTCTTGGAAACCATAAATTAAATCAATTGCAAATTTAGCATCTGCTAAGGTTGCATCTTTTTATAGTGCTTGCCACTTTCTTATTCCGAATTCTATTCTTTATCTCTATAAATCTCAGGTCCGTCCATGTATGGAATACTATTGCTATATCTGGGGCAGATCTTTCAATGATGTTTTTTTTCTTTTAGATAAGGTGCAAAAACGCATGGTAAACATATTTGGATCTACTCTTTCAGCCAACCACCAACTATTATCACATTGTCGTAATGTTGCCTCTCTTTCACTTTTCTATAAATACCATAGTGCTCTAAAGAGCTAAACGCTAGCTCTTTAGAGCACTGCAGTAAAGAGCTAATATCTCTTGTGTCATCTACTAAAAATAACTCTCGTCTTACTTATCATTTAATTAAGTCTCGTCATTTTACTGTGACTGTTCCTAAGTGCTTCAAAAATTCTTATTCGTTTAGTTTCCTCAAGCATCAGTCCTTTAGAATTTTCTTCCTTTATCTTGTTTTCCTGATTCATATAATTTGCAATCTTTTAAGTTGTTTGTAAATCTTGCTCTACAAGATAATGATTGCACGTCCATGAACTTGAAGAAGAGATCAGCTTGCTGAAAATCCAGGCAACAAGAAACGAAGAGACGACTGCAGCTTGCAAAAAGAAAACTGATCTTTTTTTTGTAGTTATTTAGGTGCTCCCAAAAGCCCTTACGGTCTTTTCATAAAACACCTCGGTAGAGTATTTAACTAGAAGTTCACGCCTCTAAGTTTTGAGGCAGAACAACCACTGCGCCACGGCTGCTCAATCTGCTGATCTTGAAAAAGTTAAAAAACTGGAACAAACAAGCAGTGGAGTAACAAACCCAGTCACTCTAGCAGACATCGTAAAAAGTGGTACAAAGATGACAACCGATAAAATCATTATTGTATTAGTCACTCGAGAATTGAACAAAAGAGAGAAAAGTTAAACGTAATGTAACCGTAACCAGAGTAAAAGAATGCAATTCAGAAGATCCAGAAGAAAGAATAAAACAAGATAAAGAAAGCATTGAACCTCTGATAGCAACCCTAAGAATCAAAAAAAAAACCGTCAAAGTGTACGTATAATAATACAGTAACACTATCTAACAACGCCCAAAATCTCAGCCGGCCAAACCACGTGCAACTTTGTTTAACTTTTTCTAATATCAACCTGATTGCAGCAACATAAACAAATACCGCCACAAACTAGATTTGCCACACGACGCCGCATACTCGTTGCCAATTAACAACTTAATAGTAGCAACAAACAATGACCTAAATCATCAAATTAATGATAAGCATATAAAATGTATATACACTAATGCAACATCGCTAAACGAAAATAAACTTAACGAACTCACAGCATATGTCTTGGTTTACTGCCCGAACATAATTTTGTAAGTGAAACATGATTCACGTGTCTTGTAAAGTGTATCATGGAGGAATCGCGATTTATATTATTAAGGACCTATAGGTACTAATATAAATTGTGAGTTTACTAATATAATATATCATAGGTTTATATTAGCGAGTTGCTAATATAAATCTATAAAAAACCTTCTCCATCTATACAGAAAGCATACTTTCTATTGAAAGTGATTAAAAAGAACTAATAGACAAAAATTGCGTGCAAAATTGGTATTCCATAAGCATAAACAATAAAAACCGCCGTCTACCTCAAGATACACAAATGACCTGTTAACTGAAACTACAATTAGAAAAAGCACCAACAAGGCAAAACTGTTAAAGATTGCTTCAAAAAACTTTGGGAATGACCCATTTGTTACAGAATAAGGGAGCAAAGGGAGTCTATTTTGCAAAAGCTGTTTGGATAGAGGGCATTCTAAACGCTCATATATGCACAGAAGTGCATCAGGCCGATGATATTTTAAACAATATTTTTGTTTGTATATAATTTATTATTGTAGCACTTTCTATTTTTTTTTTAATTATTCACCTCCCAAGGCCGAGAAGGCCACTACAGTCAAGGAGGCTACTTTTTTGTGGTTACAACCCCTCTCAACTCTATAACACTGAAACAAGAGCCTTGACGAACAAGGCCGCTGCGCGGAGAAACAAGTTGAGCGCGTTACTACCAGGAACATAGTGGGGATCGACATATGTATTTGTTAATGTTCCAAAACCAAGTTCTTAGACTTTAACCTCACGATGGCAATTTTAAAACTCGTTTTTTTCAAAAACTGCTAATGGGGCCAACTTAAGCATTGCAGAAAATGAAAGCTTTTATTTAGTAATTAAGAAATTATATAAGGTTTAGTATGACGCCATTAGCGGTTTTTGAGGTAATCACTGAAATGTTCAAAAACTATAGCAAAATCATGTGAAAAAATTCACAGTTTTTATATCACTTTTATGAAAATTATCCAATTTTAATTGTGAAGTACTATTACTATTAACCAGAAAAATGTATTTTTTTGTAGGCTCTTCATTTCTTAATGTTAAATAATAATTTTTTTTTCCATTACTTTTTCGAGTATACTCAAAAACTTTGTTGGGTTTTAAAGATTTTTTTTTCTTCCAAATTGTTTAACTCTGCTGTTGTGGATTACGTCCTCCAAGATAAGTAGCAAAAATTAGCAGTTGTATCTTAATATAAACATTAATATATTTGTAATGATGCGGTCATCTTAAAGATACTGGAAAATTACGCCAACGTAATTTTAAAGTTAATAATATAATATTTTGTGGTTTTGAATTTTATATAAAAAATGGATGATATTTGTAAATAATAGATTCGCAGTCATATGTAAATAAAACAACTATAAAAAAACCTTTTGCACCTCCTAACATCGAGTGCAATCCTGTCCGCTTTTTCTATGCTTTCTTTCTAACACGACTACTTCTGTCTTTCACTCTAACATATCTTCGTTCTTCCTAAACTCACTTTACTCTTGGTCCGTAGAGCGGGTTATGACGCTCCTTGGGGAGCCGAACCTGTCTTTGCGGGCCTTGGTAATGTGGCCCGGAGGAGGAGGAGGATAAACCACAATACCAATACCAATAACTATAAAAAAACCTTTTGCACCTCCTAACATCGAGTGCAATCCTGTCCGCTTTTTCTATGCTGTCTTTCTAACACGACTACTTCTGTCTTTCACTCTAACATTTTTTCGTTCTTCCTAAACTCACTTTACTCTCGGTCCGTAGAGCGGGTTATGACGCTCCTTGGGGAGCCGAACCTGTCTTTGCGGTACCTTGGTAATGTGGCCTCTATATGGCAAGTAGCCGGAGGAGGATAAACCACAATACTAAACAACTATAAACAAACCTATTGCACCTCCTAACATTGAGTGCGATCCTGTCCGCTTTCTCTATGCTGTCTTTCTAACACGACTACTTCTGTCTTTCACTCTAACATATCTTCGTTCTTCCTAAACTCACTTTACTCTTGGTCCGTAGAGCGGACCAAGAGTAAAGCGGACCAAATAATCGAAATGGATCAAGAGCGAAATTATCAGAGGGAGATCAGCATGTTGAATATAAACATTAAATGTATAGAACGCAACACCGCAAACTGCAACAAATCGAGCATAATCTTGGCTTTAGACAAAATAACAAATTTGTTGGCAAGATATGAAATGGCAAAAGATGAGCTGACCAGAAAAATGCTGGATGACGGCGAAAGCATTGATACGGTTGAAGAATGGCTTTCAAAACCAATAGCGGAAGTTGAAGCAGCGATTGCAATTAAAAACAAAATGGTAAACAAGTTGGATTTAATAAATAAAAACGAATGCGTCAAGAGATTCGAGTATGGCTACGGTGGATACGGAGGAGGATTATACAACAAAGGGTACGGAGGATACGAAGGTGGATTTTACAAAACAAAGGGTACGGATATGGAAACAACTACTACAGTAACGAATCAAAATACAAGGTTATTAATCCAAAAACAGTAGTTGCCTTAGAAGATACTTATGTCGACGATCTGCAAGCGGGTGGAGAAATGGAAGAAGAACTTATCAGATTTGAATATGAATCAACACAAATCTTGAACGAAGCTGGTTTTCAGTTGCACAAATGGCATAGCAACGTGAGAGAATTGGAAAATAATGTTGAAGACAAATCAACAAAAATACTTGGACATCCTTGGAACAAGGAAACAGATCAATTGTCAATTGAATTCACTACTTGCATCAATAACGGAAATAAAGAAAATTTAACAAAAAGAAAAATTCTATCTGCAATCAACAGTGTTTTTGACGTATTAGGATTTAGTGCACCTGTGTTAATCACTGGAAAAATGCTGTATAGTAGACTATGCTTATCAAAAATTGGATGGGATCATCAACTACCAAAGAAACTTTTGGAAGAAAAGTTCTTTTGGTAGTTGATGATCCCATCCAATTTAATCCAAAAAAAACTTGGATTAAACAACAAAAGAACTATATTGATTCCTCGGTGTGTTGTGTCCGGAAGAATTGTTGAACTAGAGCTCCACAGATTCTCAGATGCAAGTAAATTAGCGGTATGTGCATGCGTCTATGTTGTAACGAGCCACCAAAATTCGAAAACGAGCAACTTACTTGTAGCAAAAGCACGGATTGCACCAAAGGATCTAAGTATTCCAAGACTCGAGCTAGTAGCTGCACATACCTTAAGCAAGTTGATGAACCATGTCAGGAAAACATTAGTCAATTATAACATTAGTAAAGTTTTTAATTGGGTTGACAGCACTGCTGTACTTTATTGGCTGAAGGAAAGAGGCAGTTGGTCACAATTTGTAAGAAACCGAGTTCAGCAAATCTTATTAAATGGAGAAGTAAAATGGCTTTATGTCCCAACAAAAGAAAACCCTAGCGATCTTGGAACAAGAGGAGTGAGTCCGGAAAAGTTGTCAAACTTGTGGTTCAATGGTCCAATATGGTTGAATTATAGAGAAAATTGGCCAAACCAATCGGAAATATTTGATAACTCATATGGGACATTATGTGAAAGTATTGCTCTAAAGGAGAACGTCTGGATGGTAAGAGAAGAAATAAAGGAAAATCGCACTTTTGAAGAATTGTGGAATAAATATAATTATTGGAAGATTTTAAGGATATCGTCGTTTATAAATAGGTTCATTTACAATTGTCGCAATAAAGAAAAAATAGTTGGACCAATAAAAACGGAAGAGATGGTAGAAGCCGAAACGGTCAATATTAAACATCGAGACACGGTCAATATTAAACAACGAGAATTTGTTGTGCTAAAAGCCGATGTGGAACTTAAACAGGATGAAAAGAATCTTTAGAGGTGTCATGGAAGAGTTACTGGATATAGTCTAATGAGGGTTCTTGAATGAGGGTACAATGAGGGTACCAAAAGGGTTCTTACTAACTCTACGTATTATTGAGCACCATCACACCAAAACCTTACACGGAGGAGTCGGAGATACCATGGGTAGCATAAGAGAAAGATTCTGGATACCGAATTTGAGAGTGGCCGTTAAAAAAGTTATTCGTAGTTGCAATTTGTGTAAAAGGTACAGAGTGAAGTCTCTGTTACCACCAGCAAAAGCAATGTTACCGCATTTTAGAACTGACAATGTTGAACCATTTGCAGTTAGTGGTGTTGATTTTGCCGGACCGTTAAAGTATAAAGTACCAAAAAATTCGATTAAAATATGCTACGTTGCACTTTTTACATGCGCATGTACTAGAGCCGTCTATCTTAAACTTTGTCATGACCTATCAGCAGTAGAATTTCAGAGGGTTTTAAAAGAATTTGTTGCGAGGAAAAGGACCAACTCAGATGATAATCAGTGACAATGCGAAAACATTTGTGGCAACAGGGAAGTGGTTACTTATACTTAAAAACGACGAGAATATTGCCTACTATCTTGCTATACAAGCTATAAAATGGAGGTTTAATCTATCAAGAGCCCCTTGGTGGGGAGGTTTGTTTAAAAGATTGATTGGAATAATGAAGAAAAGCTTATCTAAAACTATCGGTAAAGAGATGCTTACTTTCAATGAATTAGAGGAAGTATTGTTGGATGTTGAGTGCTCAATGAACAATAGACCACTTTGTTACCAAGGTGACCAGTTCGACAATCAAGTACTGACACCAAACGTATTAATGAGGGGAAAACCTGCAACATTGCTTGAAGAAAATATTGCTTTAATTGCAAAAGAGGAATATGCAATACGGAGAGCCAAGTTTATAAAAAACTGTAAAACCCATCTGAGAAAAAAATGGATGAACGAATATGTACATGCAATGGAAGAACGACAGCAAGTAAGGAATAAGGGAAGTAACATAAAACTGCTAGTTGTTGGAAGCGTGGTACTTATTAAAGAGGATTTAAAAAACAAAGCACTTCTAAATATTGGGCGAGTTGAAAGCGAAATCAAAGGAAAAGATGGAGCTACGCGTAGCTTAAAAATACGATTGGAGAACGGTTATGTTATTGAACGACCAATTCAACTGGTGTGTGACCTGGAAATCGATTTTAAGGCAGAGAGTATGATTGAATCTAAAAAGAACGTGGAAATTGGTAAAAAAGTGGAAACCCTAAAAAGAGTACCGAGACGGGCAAAATTAGATGCAAGACAAAAAATCAGTTGCATCATGGAAGACGAGATGGCTGATTAAAGCCGAAGTCTCAGCTTTAATCGGGGGAGTGTGTTGTGGATTACGTCTTCCAAGATAAGTAACAAAAATTAGCGGTTGTATCTTAATATAAACATTAATATATTTGTAATGATGCGGTCTTCTTTAAGATACTGGAAAATTACGCCAACGTTATTTTAAAGTTAATAATATAATATTTTGTGGTTTTGAATTTTATATAAAAAATGGATGATATTTGTAAATAATAGATTCGCAGTCATATGTAAATAAAACAACTATAAAAAAACCTTTTGCACCTTCTAACATCGAGTGCAATCCTGTCCGCTTTTTCTATGCTGTCTTTCTAACAAGACTACTTCTGTCTTTCACTCTAACATATCTTCGTTCTTCCTAAACTCACTTTACTCTTGGTCCGTAGAACGGGTTATGACGTTCCTTGGGGAGCCGAGCCTGTCTTTGCGGTACCTTGGTAATGTGGCCTCTATATGGCAACTAGCCGGAGGAGGATAAACCACAATACCAAACAACTATAAACAAACAAGTGAATTTATTAGTGTCACTGGGAAACGCTTAATAATTCCCCACACTGAATTGCTCTAACTTTTTAAACAGACAAAAACTTTAACTCTTTACTTTTAACTTAAATCTGCATGCCATCTAAGTATAAAAAAATTAAGTTAAATTTTAATTTCAAAACATTAAATTTTTTAGCCATGTCCATCATTTAAACCACTGTGCAATAGGGTCACGTTTTGAAATTTTTTACTTTTCACTTTTTCTTAATTTATATATATATATTATTATAAAACCATTAGCATACTTTTTATTTAAACTCAATTTGCATAAACAATTAAATGTATTTTTTAAAGTTTGAGAAATTAAAGCCCTTCTCTTCATTAAACTATTAAATGTATTTTTTAAAGTTTTAGAAATTAAAGCCCTTCTCTTCATTACACAAAACATTACATCAACAAAAATAAAATGTAAGTAATACTAGCCATTTACTAATAGACATTTATTAAATTATTAAGACTATTTGTCGCTGTTACTCCTTATTTTTCAAAATGATTTGATTTGTGTAAATTTAATAATTAATATACCGCCACTTGACCATTAGAAGTGCCAAGAAACCTAAGAAGAAAAAAAAGTAAGCAAAGATACCATAAAGAGCACAGACTAACATTGCATAAAATAGAACTTTAATGTAACTGTAAAAGGTTTTCAAATTTTTACTATAAATCTAGAGTTAATTACGAATAAGAGTTGTTCATGTTTGCTTCTCTGCATTCATTTAAATCTTTGGCATAAAGATGCTAATCTTGAAAAAGTCTTTTAACTAGATAAAATAATAAAGAAACGAAAATAAATTAGTATTTTAATTAGAGGCAAGTTATATATTTTCATTTAATATATTGATGAGCATAAAATATTAATTTTTAATGTAATTTTAGGTAATTATTAACTATATATTTAAAAATTAACTCAAAACTTAAGTATGTTCATGCCTATGCCGAATGAAGAGCCTTGCGAAAAATCAGAAAAATAGAGGCCAGGGAACAAAAATACACAAAAAATTTCACCCCTACCCCCCTCCCCAAACGAGAGGAAAGTTATGCAGTAAATTTTTCAATTTTGTTATCTTACACTAAATTTAAATTAATTGACTGGTTTTAAATTTTATATGTTGTAAAACACAAAAGCTATGACCATGCAAAATTTCCGCGTTTCAAGTAAATTTGTTATACGACTTTTATTATTTACAAATTTTTTATGGCGAAGGCAAAAACAATCAAGGTCAAGGCCAAAATTTTCAAGGCCAAGACCAAGGAAAAGGCCTAAATAATTTGGCCAGGGCCAAGGCCAAGGACTAACAACAATGGTTTGTGGTATACTAAGTGATTCTTTCTTATTAAAAACAGAAACAAACTATTCTTTTAAAATATTTGCCATTTTAATAGTACCATTTGTGATACCATTTTCATCATGCGTTAACTTTTCATTTATATATAGCGCTTTTATAAAATCTTTTGCTTTGGCTTTACTGTTGAGATTCGTGTAAACTGATTTTGGGTTGCATTTCGAATTTGCTGCTAACCCATCAAACATGGTTCCATTTCAGAAAGTTTCTTTCATATTTTATTATACTTACTTTAACGATAAGTTTTATTTTTATTATTTTATGTTTTTTACTTCTAGTAAAATTCTAAATTTGTTATTTTTACATTTGATCCATATTATTCTCTTTCGTTTACAAATACTTTTAATATTTCTATTCATCCATAATGGGTCTTAAATATTTTAATGGATTTTTAGTTTTTGGTATGAGTTTATTACGAGCATTGCGATAGATTGATAACCATTTAAAAATATTTTATCCCATTCGATTTTAGAAAGTTATTAATTTATAAAAATTTCTTTATTAAAAAGGAATTTTTCTTTCATTTTCATATTGTATTTCCAAGAATTGAAACTAATTAAATAACGGCTTTGTTCTATATTTCGTTATAGTAATGGTTGATATTAAAAATTCTGTTGTCATTTTCGGTTAACATTAAATCTAAAACATTGCTATCAATTCCTGCTTTTATTTGAAAAGTTAGTTTTTTCTAAACTATATTTATATTTGTTGATAAATATTAAATTTATACAATAATGTCTTAGCGTTTAAAAATAATGGCTATATAAAGTTTGAACCCCCTCATTTTGAGGGGGTTTCAAGTAAATTGCCGATAACTTAAAACTCACTTTAAGTAGACTGTACATTAAAGATAAAAATAATCTGATGCAATAAGCCTCATTTTTGGCTTCGGTTTCCTACGGTTGTTTTATTTTTGGCTTCGGTTTCCTACGGTTGTTTTATTTTTGGCTTCGGTTTCCTACGGTTGTTTTATTTTTGGCTTCGGTTTCCTACGGTTGTTTTATTGATTACACAGTTTTTTTTTCGCACTTAATGTTAGTTGGCACGTTAAACGCTTTTTACTCTAAGATTCTGACAAAGCGACCTTTATTGAAATACTTTGGTAGCTGTTTATCTTTGCGAAAATAAATTTTGTATTTTTTGAACACGGCATTTTAGTTAATTAATACTTCGCACACCAGAGAAAACCTGTAATAAAAATAAATATTAAAAATAGAATCATTAAAAAATTTTCGTATTTATATAAAAAATGTAACTAAAACCTTATAGAACTACTTTGATAAAAACATTAGACAAATAATTAAAAAACAAAGAAATACATTTTGATAAATAAATGTATAAACTGATGGTAGTCCACAATTAATCCTAAACATAAGATTAAGAATTTTTATCATTTTCATCATTTGTAGATTTTTTTATCTGCGGGATACTAGAGATTAGCCTGGGGTTCCTCTACAATTTTATGTTATATTAACGTCAATTTCCTGCTTTTAAAAGTTTATACGGGTGTCTATGGAACTAACACTCCGAAACAGTCTCATTGTTTATTAATTCAACACGATCTCACAATGTTTATTAAATATACTTGACAAATTCTTTTATTTTATTATTTACAATTGTTGATTTACCTTAAATTTGCAAAAGAAAGTGGATACATAAAAAATTATAATTTTTTACAATAAAAGTTTTAGATTTTAATTAGTTTTTCATAATGAACTTTAAAACATTAATCAACGTTTTTTTTTTTGATAAGTTTTTGTAGATTTTTTCTTACATAAATTGTACTGCGTAGTTTTTTTTACGAAAAAAACTTTTTTTTTTTAATTAAATTTACAAATCTTAACAGATTTGTTGTTCATGTTACCAAAGAATTTTATAAAGTTAACAAAGGGATCTCGCCTAAAGTTAAATTTTTATTGAGATTTTAACATATTAATTAGGATTTAGCTCTGTAAAATTAGAAAAGGTGTGGTCATACTTAATGTATTTGCTATTGTGGATTTATACTTAATGTATTTACAAGTAAATTTATCGCAATCAACCATATTATGTAGCATCAAACCTTGATCCTCAAATGGATTAGGATTGGTTGCAAAAGTAATAACTTACCGGTAAACATCGAACCCTTTACCATCATACATCAAAGCCTTTACTGAGCTCAATCCTTACAGGGCCGTCCCGAAAGATGGGGTGTCGGGGGTGTCCCACCCCCCAAAGCTGTCATTTAAGCATTTGAGTTGGGACACTGAGTAAGTTTTGAACTATAGCTGGCAAATTGCAAATAATGCTTTTTTTTTTTTTTTTTTTTTTGATGTTTCTAGTTAGCAAAAAAGACATACC
The DNA here is from genome assembly GCF_022113875.1 of Hydra vulgaris. Classification (NCBI taxonomy): domain Eukaryota; kingdom Metazoa; phylum Cnidaria; class Hydrozoa; order Anthoathecata; family Hydridae; genus Hydra; species Hydra vulgaris. The sequence goes on along the minus strand of NC_061169.1, from coordinate 11,779,656 downwards.
CCCCCCCCCCCCATAGAAAACCTCTTCGGGACGGCCCTGAATCCTTATACTGATGTGTTAAAAGTTAAAATAGAAAACGTTGTTAAATTGAAAAGTTTTTCATAATATTCTTAATATCATTATGAGAGTGTGATATGATTGCTGTTCATGTTTATTTTTGATTTCTGACTTCATTGAATAAAAAAAATAGAAAATAGCTATTACGAGTTTTAATTGCTTTATTTCAGTCATATTTATCACTTTATATAGTATAGCAAAAAAAAAAAAATATTCAAAATATAAAGATTAAAAAACCATACATGTAAACCAATCAGTAATTATTAGTTAGGAAAACTATTATTATTATTTTATTTGTTCAAGTTT